>JAGXJF010003129.1:0-377995 GCA_019208055.1 Stipa capillata
GTAGAACTCGCAAAAGAATGTAAACGACCCCAAATATGAACCTAGAGAATCTAGCTTAACAGTCAAATTTAAAATAGTTAGTGTCACAATTCGCCTAACGGCCAGAAAAATAATCGTGAATCCATGTTCTCACCTATGACAACGAATCAATCAAAGGAGCCCTAACCCTAATTATAGATTTAAAGCTTTTTTCCTTAGTTGCATATCGTATCCCATGCACGCATCCATATTCTAGGTTCATCCATTGTTAAAGTTATAACACCACTAAAACTAACCCCAAAATCTAGAATGAATATTAACCTGCCTATGTTATTGTATACTTCTTTTAAATCCGCTGTAGTTGCATCCATATCACTGGCATTCATGCATCTTCGTCATTTTTGAATTAGTTTCTTAGGGTGGCTTTTCCCTTTTTGGAGGTCACTCGCTTCTTACCGGTGTTTCGAGTATTCTGGAGTTCTCCCGCATGCTCCCCCGTACTTTCCCGAGCAACGAGGCAAGCTCCATTGCTTGTTGATTAATCATTACATTGTGTGTTAATCTTGTTTGGCATACTTAATTGGATTGACTTGGTGCTTGCGTGAATGCTTACTTAATCTGTGCTTGATGTCGTACTAGTATATGTAAGTCTAGTGTTATGCAGCAGCTATGGCTGAGAATAAACTTGGTTGCCCTAATCACTTGAACTTACTTAAGTGAGATGTGAGAGCCGAGGGTGTGCACGATGAATAAGGTTGGTATTTATCTGACGGTTGAATGCGGCTAGGTGTAAGTAGAGTTTGCCGATATACCAACTTGAGGTGACTTCATCGTGTTACTTCCCTTATCACGCGTGGACGCTAGCGGAATCGAGGCTGGGGTGTAGTTGAGGTAAGTCTAAGACCCTTGGAGCCTTGCAACCTCCAAGGGATAAGGCACTCTTTACACTCAGGGTGATCGATTACCGGTAACGGTCCGAGAGAATTAATTGAACTTGTTATTGTGGTGGACATATGGTTGAAGTGGGGTGTGGGCTACCCCGAAGGAATTCGAAACGATGATATTCAGATTGTTATACTCGTGCCTTGGTTCATGTGAAGTCTGGATTGTTCGCTGTTATCTGATGCACTATTGTTACTTGTACCTTGCTACAATTTATGCTTAGATGTTACCTCACTGTTGTACTTTGGTCTAATGAAATATGAAATTAAAATGGTGTAGCTCATGTTCATTTTATCCCTTGTATGTAACTTGAACTTGATAAGTCAAACAGGGTTAATACCATGTTTTAATTAATTGATGAGCAATGTCTTGCGAGTACGGTGGTTGTACTCACCTAGGTTTTATCCTAGGCAGGTTTGTGGAGCATCCTAGAGTTGACATTTCGCTGCTTCGGTTTACCACTTTCGGCTTCGACTTCCTTGGGATTGTTGTAGGCTATTTGAGGTGGTTCCCCACCATCTCGGGTGTTTTACTTTGTATTTCCGCTGCTGCCATTGTGGCTCTTTTGATGTTTATCGACCTTGGGTCAAGTTGTTTGTAAGATAAGTACTGCCCCGAGTATGAGACGTGTTATAATTATCTGGTAATCCCTCTCTTTAGTGCTTTACTATGATATACAAGTTGTTATCGAGGCTGCCCATATGCAATGCATGAATGATATGAAGTATATGGGTATGCCGTGAAGGGTTAAAGCTGTTCTCCTTTGTACTACGTCGAGCCGGTATCGGTTGAGCGACCCGCTGGCTGAGATGCAGTGCCGGCCAAGCAGGGTGTGGGTGCATTCTACCGGGCTCTCGAGCGACCCACTAGCCCTTGAGCTAGGTTAGGGTGTGGGTAGAATCACCGGGCTCCTCTGACCTTGCCTTGCGTGGTAGAATTCGGAAACGACTCTAAATCTTCACCGGATCAGGGAATTGTATGTGGTTCTGGGAAGTTTAGTCACTTCCGGCCGGCTTGCGTTGGTCAGGTGTCGGATCACTCCGCCTCGGTGAGTACGGCGCAGGTACCGTGCCACCAGGTCGACTGGTCCCTCGGCCCTTGGCGACCATCCGTTCCCCTAATCATATGTAATTCCCGGGTCCGTGACACGTGAGGCTAAATTACAATGCCATTTGCGTGAGGCTAAATTACATCGTCACATCTAATTCACTATCTACTTTAACTAAGTCTTGGCTCAATTGATGCTAATTGGGAGCAAAATGTAAAAGAAATGGAGAATAAGAGAATAATTAGAAAGATGATGGTTCTTTGAAGATTAGAGTATTAAAGAGTGAGATTTAGGTTAAACGGAGTAGAAAAATGGAATCAGGGTGTCGAGACAATCAAAATAGATATATTATGTGTTTTTAGGGTTTAGTGAACAGTAACGGGTCGAATGAACAGTAACTGGTTGTTTACCATTTGTTGCGGGTCGGGTCGTGTGAATAGTACAAACCCCCCAGTACTATTCATTGCGAGTCGGGCGAACAGTGCAACCCTTGGTATGAACAATGTAAACCCATTAATCAACTCAAGATCTAGACTGTACACGGGATATCTGACGACTCACAGTGCACCACGTGGACCAATCAAAAGGTTGGAATCCCAGCTACTTTTATATATAAAGATATGTAATTGTCTCACATATTCCATTATCTCAACTCCCTTGTGTTGTGCAGTCCTGGCATCTTCTGTACGGTGTTTACCCCATTATTAGTTAAGATTCATGACATTTTAATCTTTGTTATCAAAGCACCAAATGTATTCTGAACATAATTCAGCTTTCTTTATTTGTAGAAACTTTCTAAAGATTGGGCACTAATCTTCTAACTCATTGAAGGACAATAAATTAGGGTGATGGAGACCAACGTATGGAGTTGCTTTGAGGGCATACCAGTAGCGCCATGTGAGATAAGTATTGATAATCTCATTACTAAAAGGAAAAGTGCACAAGTTAATCCGGAGTATATTCCAAATTGTCATATTTCAGTCTCTGATCTATGCTTATCCTTTGTAAGTCAGAGTTATTATCTGTAATGTACAATTTTGGTCATATGCAGGATAAACGACATAAGAATAACATGTTATATGCAGTGCACTTTTTGATTGAAAGGAAGTTCTGTTAAAAAAAAATCAAAGTCGCCAAGGTCCGTTGTATGTTGTGGAGCTCAAACATTGGAATTTGAAATCACTAGGAATATTGTTGTTCATATGATTCCATTGACTTAGTTAACCACTTGTAATTAGTAACTACAGCAATGTATACATAGAAGCAAATTGCACTATGGTGTCTAAGCTTGCAGCTTTGTGGAACTTGTATCTAAACTTCAAAATCTTCCTAACATGTCACTAAACTTGCGAACTAATGCCCATGCGGTGCCATAGATAAAAAATAATTATGCTACATATCTACAAGACAATTTATTGAATTGACTCTATTGAATTGAGAAGTTGCTTGGTGTCTCTGTAGAATTTATGTTAGACTAGGGTGTTTCTATAAAATAGAGTTAAGTGGGTGATGGGCGATCCCGCGTCAATCCCAGCCGTTGGAAGCAGATCGGATGGTTGGTATGATCCTAGAGTGAACAGACCATCATCATCAATTGCTTTCTTTATAGGAGTAAAGAAAAATCCATTCACTCAATTCATATTTGGAGATGTGACACAGTGTTCTTTAATCTCCTATAGCATGGACATTTTAATAGTGGAGGTATGGATATTCGTCATGTTGTGATAAATTATTGAGTAAATTACTCAAAACCATGACTTGGATATCTCTCAACACTTTCACATATTTTGGATTTTTTCACAGAACCATATCTTGTAGTCTAATCTCTCATAGAGAAAATCCAAACTGGTCACTTCCGAACATTTGATAGCAAAACGGATACAATGGCCCACTCGTCAACGCTTACATGGCTGCTCGCATGGGCATTGTGCTGAGGTGGACATAAATCCCACCTGTCAGTCTCCTCCCATTCTTCTTCCCCTTCTCGTCTCCTCTCTCTCCCACGTAGCGCGGCCCACATCCAATGCTTAGACCACGTACGCGACCACCTCAGCTCGCCATCCGGGAGCTACACCACCGGCACGGCCCCGTCCTCACCCTCGGATTCCTCTTCCCGTGCTCTGTCATCTTCATCTCTGGCTGGAACGTTAGCCACAGTGTGCGGGTCCGTGTTCGCCAGCCACCCGCCTGCTATCGAGAGCTGATGAGCATAGGGAGAGCGAGGCTGTTGGCTCCTTCACCGCCATCTTTGCTGTGCAAGTTGGTCCTGGCCATTGGCGACATGGTGAGCACAACAATAACAGCACAGGAGGAGGACGATAGTAGCGGCTGTGGTGCCGTCCTAGCCAAGCAAGCCGAGCATGATAGTAGCAGCACCGGAGGAGGGGGTGCTGTATGTCTTAACCAAGCCATCGCCTGCGATGTGGTTAGCAACGGCATGCGGTGCAATGACAGAGGAGAAGGCTCGCGAGCAACCGGTAGGAGGAGGAGGTGGCAGCTGAATTTGGGAGGAGGGGACGAGCTGCCACCGGTATTTGGGTGAGAATGAAATTTGGGAGGAGGCCAAGCTAGCGATGATGAGATTCTGTTTGGGGGAGAGAAGGAGAAGACAAGGGGAAAAAATAGGAGGAGGCTAACTGGTGGGACTTGTGTCCACCTCAGCACAATCCAAGCAAGCGATTATTTCAACTATTCTCTGAATGATTCAGTTATGGCTGAATATTCTTGTACTGGTTGGATTATGAAGAGAGAGCTCAGAGCAGCAACCATAGCTGCTCCCTCCAAACTAGACAAGGACTATGAAACTACAACCTACTACACCATTCAGTGACTGCTAACAAATTAAGCTTATGCACACAACAGCACAGGAATGATGCTGGTTTCTTTCTTGGCATGTGCTTTCATGTTAGTGTTCTTTTAGGATTGTGGACTTGCACCTGTTTATTCAGATTTAGCATATCTAGAAATACATCTTAGAACAACTTCAACCGAGTTGCCAAATCTCGCTTTGTATATCTTCATATAGAGAGGCTCACCATAAGATTCTCTCTCTATTTCTCTGCTTGCTCAAACCGACTCCCTAAATCTCGCTCCCTATATTCTACTCACCTATATTCTATTAATATCTTGCAACTAACTTATTCTTTTAACAACTAATTTTTGTAACAACTAAATTTCAAACATTCAATTGTTGCTACAAACAATAGCAAATTCAGCAAAAAAAATAGTATAAACAATAATAAATAGTAACAACTCATCTCTTAATTCTCCACTCTAAATCTCTGCATCCTATACCTCTCAATAGCTCTCTCAATTCTCTGAATATATCTTGCAAACAATGGCTATCTCACACTCTCATATACTAGTTAATATGGTAAGACAAATGCACATTCTTCTCAACTTCTCTCAATTCTTCTCAATTCTTCTCAATTCCTCTCAATTCCCCTCTTTGGATCAAACCCTCCTCCCCACCCCCCCAACCCGTCCCCAAATCCCCCTCTCATGCTCACCGTGCCCCAAATCCTACTCTCCACTCTCTGTTTCTCTCTTCCCTCTCTCACTCTCTCTCTCTCTCACAACCTACCTCGATGGCCCCTATGCTCCCTGGCATCCTCGGCTCCGCCCATGCCCCTTGCTCCCCTATGTCCTCGCCGTCCTCCTTCACCCATTGCTCCCAAGGCGGCACTGGCTCCCAAGGCGGGGACGATGCTCAGAGCAGTCGAACGGAGAGGCAGGGCGCGGCATCGGTGGTGGGGTCAGCGGGGGCCACGAGGGTGGCGAGGGGTGCGGCATCGGTGGTGGGGTCAGCAGAGGCGATGGGGGCAACAGGGGCGGCGGGGGCAACGGCAGCCGAACAAAGCGGCAGGGGCGCGACATTAGCGGGGGCGCGGCATCTAGATCTGGAGCACGGCGGAGAGGCTGACCACGGTGGGGTCAGCGGGGACAGCGGTGGCGCGAGGAAGAAGACGGCGGCGCGGGTGACCTACTTCTGAATCGATGCGAGGGAGATTTCCGAGGGGGGTGAGGGGACGCGGCAGTTAATGGATAGCAAGTTGTGGCTGGTTGCTAGATGTGGGGAGGGAGAAGGGGATAGCAACTCCCAATTTTTGGAGACCTTGATAGCAACTCGATTGGAGCTTTTTTTTTGCCTCTAATTGCCAAATATAGCTTTAGAGAGGAGAATAGCAACTCGATTGGAGTTGCTCTTGCGTTGCATTGTTCTCCAAAACATTCTTTATTGTTGCCACTGAATCCTTCTCTGATTTTCTCAATACCTTTATGTGAATGGTTGCTCAAAACTGCAGGTTCTATCAGAAAAGAGTGTGCGATTTGTGTGGTCTAGGATTGTTAAGTTCAATACTGTTTTCCTCTGAATGAGTTTCGAGCTACTAGTTTTCTGATGTCGCTGGATGGTGTATAATAGTCTGACATTTGGTAGAGACTAAACTTACAAATTTGTTGCCTCGTTCTGTTTGATTACAAAAGCCCGTATTTGTAGTGTTAGTACAATCTAGAGCTATGCATCATAAATTATCGGATGCAATGTATTATATGACATGCATACTCTGCAATGTGAATGTATTTGGGATCGACCCCATTAGATCACTAGGGCCAAGGGGTGATGAGACAGTGGCCCGATCTTTCGGTGAGATAAAGATAACTAACGGTTTGGTGGAGTTTGACCTTAACAATCCGACTATTCCGTACACGATGATACACCTTAACAATCGCTAATCCAATCTCTGATGGTTATTGACCTTGCAAGAACTATGATTGCAATATGAAAATTGTGAGTATTAAATTGGCATGAGAGCTAGAAGAACAAAGTTTAGGATTCCACTGAAGATCTAAACAAGGCGGCTGTCCTACACGACTTGTAGATGCAATATTGTAACAGTAGCTAAACAACTCAATGAAACTCAAAAATTAAAGGGAGAATCCTAGGGGTATATAAAGAGAAGATGTGTTCTGTTATAGAGATAGTCTCATATTGTTTTGCCAGTTGCGGTCTGCTCGTAAGGAATTTAGAGATGGGGTTGGGACAGGTTGGAAAGAGTATAAGATAAGTTTTCTAAAGAGTCAAAGATCACCCAAATCGGAGTCTGTATGCTTGAGAAAAAGACGTTTGAAGTCAGGGCTCTCCTAGCAATCCGAATCAGAGTCCAGATCTTGTGGGACTCTTTCTCTGGCTCTTCTTGGATCAAAAGTGACGTGGAAAGACTTCTTATATAGCACCAAATCATCTATTGCATTTGCACTTAAAGTTTTGAGTGAAAACTTGTTTGTATATTGGCTGCTTTGTTCATCATTCCATGTCTTCATGCTCCATTGCTTGTCCAACTTAGTTTGGCTTAGACCTCCATTCCTAACAAGCAAAAGAACGTATCCTTTAGGCAGCACCATATGTTCTTTAATATGAAACAAAGTACCAAAAAATGACAATACCTGATAATTAAGTTGCCGAGCACGAGCCCTAGTTATAAGTTCTTCTATTTCTGGCATGGTACTTGGGGCGGATGTAGGAGCTATGGTTGTATCATTAGTAGGGATGTCATCATCAGGGTGATTGGCAAAAGTGCAAGTCCGGCCCGAACCTAACCTATCCACTCACACGGTCCCACCTGTACAGAAGGGCAAGTCCCGCTCAAACGGTTGAACCACGAACCTAACCTATAGGTCAGAAAAAGTGGACAATATATTTTAGCTCTTTCTATTAAATCTATATATCAGTAAGGTATAGAATGTTAGATTCGAAGTGCATGTAATCATGTCTAGAATTAAAACGTTGGTTGAAAATACGCTACAATTTTTCATTTAAAATTGTGTAATTATGGATGATCCTACTTTGATGTTCACAAAGGATCATTAAAACTAAAATGTTTTGGTATATGTTCTAGATTCATCTCTCTCCCTATCTTACTAAGCTACCAACTGAAATTTGTTAATTTCCATTTCTTTCAAGAGCTCGAAACTTAATTCTCCTCTATTCCTTCTAGTCATCCATTCCTTTCCCCTTTCTACAACCTTTGTATTTCCCCAGGTTTGGTTCCTACCCCCGTTTGGGACCTGTTCATGGGAGCTCCCGTAGATTAGCTAGCAAATTTTCACTACGGCTTCATAGGATGCCTAAATTCATTTCACTACTGGAAAACCTGCCGCATGGGATGTCATTTTTTTTTCTCTTTCTTTTGAAACAAGCAGAATATGTTGAGGACCAAGGCTTGGAGGTACACCACTTTTGACAAGCAAAGTAGCTCGGGGCTAAACAAAGCCACCAACATGAAAACACAAATGGATTGAAAAAATGCCAACATAGGCTGAAGGTCACAATAGAAGCTAATAGCTTATTCAATTGAGATTGCAACGAGCTGATACATTCATGGACTCAATCGTGCTCGTTAGTTGATGCCTATTTGATGGCTCTTTCATTGATCGCTCTGGTATGTGCATTGGGGTTGGAATTGGTCGAGTTGTAGATGTAGAATTAGCATTATTGAGCCACACATTGAGTTGCCGACTTTGTTATATTCGAGGCGCAACAACGGCTCTCTCATTTGCCTTTAGTGCTTAACTTAAACAAAACCAGCATGACAACTTCTGCATCTTCTTGATCGATGATTGATTGCATCGCATGACAACATTGCAAGAAGGAGTTGAACAGCCTGAATACCTTGGGTCATCGATGAATATAGAGACCCCCCCTCCCCCCGGATCTTCTCAAGGACCAAAGCAAGCTTCTGCACCACGAAGGGGTGTCCAACCGTCTAAACATACCATGTCTTGTAGCTTCCATCGTCCCTTTGTGCAAGAAGCAAGGGTCCAACTAGACCATCAATGGAGCCCTCGACAGTAGCCTGGAGGTTTGGGTTGTCATGAATCGATGCATCAATAGGCATAGGAATGGGAGCTCTGTGAAGCCTTTGAAGAGGAGAAACTCCATAGTTTTTGACAGCATAATACCGCCCGCATATGATGAGTAGCCGAGAAAGAGAAAGAATCATGCATCAACCTCCATCTCCCGATGCATACGTAAAGATCCGTTGAGGCAGCCATGAGATTCAATGCTTATTAGAGAGAGAGATAGAGCACTAGAGGGAGCACCGATTCTAGCCATCAGGAATACCATTGCGGTGGCTAGGAGAGAGACCACCTTCGGTCACTAGACATGGCTGACCCTAGAAGCACGTCAACAGAGTAAGAACACATCACGACGAAGGTCCCTAGAATACATCTTTATTTATAAGCTAATATTACTACTAGATGCGAGGGAGTCCTCTTCTTTACGTCTATAACTGATAAGGCCGTTGGAGATAAGAGAGAGAGACTAAAAGAGATAAAAAAGAGAAATTTTTACAAAGAGTCTTAGATAAAAAGAGAAAATGGATCGAGCAATTTAGCTCTAATCTGCAACATCTCTACTGAACTCATGGTTTTCGTTTTGATCGTCGGATTTTCGACCATGGGTTTATTTCCCACTAGTAGCGTCGCATTGTTACCTTTCAATCAAAACAAAGGCATCAGAGTGTTCCAATCCAGTACTGTATAGCGGAAGTGTAATAGGGCGTATACTCTCCTACGTATCAGCGTACCTGCTATTCCTTAGGCCTTCCACAATGTGGTCGATGCCCAAAACATCAAAATGTTGCCATGTCCTCAGCGATGCCTAGAGAAATTTTTTGGCACCGCTCTCACAGCGTGTGTTCGCAGCCTGTAAAAAAGCGGGACCCACACGTGGATAGAAAATTCGACCGAGGCAATGTCCGCCGCTTCCTTCGTGCCAGTTCTTCCTGTCGTCCTCACATCACCAAAAAAAATCCCCTTTCTCCTCCGAACAAATCCATCTCCTTCTCCACTACTCTTCCTGATTTGGCGTGCTCCTCGCCCAAATCCACATCCATCCCGTACTCCTGGCCGAGGTCTGGGCGGAGCGGAGGCGCGTGGCAAAGAAGTCGGGCGAGGTCCGATGCGGAGCCGATGCACGGCGGTGGTGCGGCATCGAGTGAGGTCGGTGTCGATGGCGGAGCCGAGGTGCAGCATGGAGCAGAGTGGGATATTCAGTGCACAAGTGTTTTACATTGCATCCAACAGTAAGAAATAATAAGAGTATTCACATTCAATAATTTGTAAACTAAATTACACAATACAAAAAGAGATGCTCGAATGGAAATCTAAAGCCGAAAGGGTGTAGAAACTAATTAGATGGACTCCTGAGAAACTTGTAAATGCTAATTTCCATTGCCTCCAAACTTTTGCCAAATATTCTCAACCAAATCAGCCTTGAGACGACGATGTGTGGATCGATCCCGAATGGCAGCGTCTGTCTCAAGAACCACATCAAACCCATCAAATGGTCCTTGTTCAGTTACAAGATATGGTATGGAAACGCTTCCCTCTTCATAATCACAGTCATATTTGTCATAGCACTTGTAGGTGTGCCTCTCATCTGTCACGATCATGTTATGCAATATAATGCAAGCATACATGATCTCAGCAAGCACATCCCTTTCCAACATACGTCCTGGATGACGAACTATGGCAAAAGGAGCTTGCAAAACACCAAAAGCACGCTCTACATCTTTCCTTGCTTCTTCTTGGTGTGCTTTATATAACTTGTCCTTGACACTTTGAGCCATAGGGATTGATTTCACAAATGTTGCCCATTCTGGATAAATGCCATCAACTAGGTAGTATCCGAAGTTATACTCATTGTGATTGACTTCAAAATGAACCTCTAGAGCTGTACCTTGCAGCACTTGAGTAAACAAAGTTGATTGGTCTAGGACATTGATATCATTACTTGATCCAGCAACCCCAAAAAATGCATGCCATATCCATAGGTCATGTGAGGCCACAGCTTCGAGCATGACTGTGGAAACTCCATGATCGCCACGAGTGAACTGTCCCTTCCAAGCCACTGGACAATTTCTCCATGTCCAGTGCATGCAATCAAGACTTCCCAACATGCCGGGAAAGCCACGCGCCTTCCCTACATCAAGTAACCGTTGTATGTCTTTGTTAGTGGGCCTTCTCAGGTATTGTGGACCAAACTTCTCCCATCACAACCTTGCAGAATGTGGTCATGCACTCAATGATTGTGCTTTCACACATTCGCAAGTTCTCATCAAACATATCAGCAGGTGTCCCATATGCCAGCATTTGGATAGCAGCAGTGCATTTGTGCAAGGGAGAAAAGCCAGGCTTGCCAAATGCATCACTCCTTTGAGTAAAGTATGGGAGACCACTCACTAAGGGTTTGGACAATGTGTAGAAATAAATGTCTCCTCATACGAAACCTACGTCTAAATTGCTGGTCAGTGTACATTGGATTGTCTGAGAAGTAGTCAGCCATAGCCGGTCATGACCACCTTGCCTATCTCTATCAATGTGCCTTCTAGGTAGTCTTCTGTGTTGATTGGACGTACCTATCTGTTGTGCTGCAATCTGGGCTCGAATTTCTGCTTCAATGTGGGCTTCAATTGGGTCATTGATGAAGTCCCAAAAAAACTCACTGATGGCTTCGAAACTAATTGCTTCATCAACATTGTCTTGCAGGTCTACTTCATCAACATTGTCTTGCTGGTCTGCTTGTGGGTTCTCATCGGTGGACATGTTTTTGAGTGGAAGGTATGCTCGGTTTGGGCTTGGTGGAATGGAGCTACTGCCTCTATTAACAGGGAGTAGTTTCCAACGGTTAGTTTCTAACAAGTATGTTGGATCGATGGCTTTCAAGTTTGGATGTTTCCAACGGCTAGTTTGTAACAGGGATGTTGGAGGCTCCGACTTTTGGACTGAGAGGAATGTCGGAGAAGGAAACTTGCTCCGGGAGGAAAAAGACGAGATCAGTACTGAATCTCGGATACTCTGATTTCCTAAACTCGGAGACTCTGAAATTGTCGAGAGCTCTATGGGCGAGGTCAGTACCCAATCCCGGAGACTCTGACTTCCAGACTCGGAGACTCCGACTTTGTCGGACGCTCTATGGGTGAGGTCAGTACCCAATCCCGGAGACTCCGACTTCCAGACTCAGAGACTCTGACTTTGTCGGATGCTCTATGGGCGAAGTCAGTACCCAATCCCGGAGACTCCGACTTCCAGACTTAGAGACTCCGACTTTATCGAAAAGATGAGAACAGAAAATTCGGAGGTATGTTTCCAATGGCTAGTTTTCAATACTATATTTCTATTTTCAGCAAGTTAAATACAGAACGCTATAATTCAGAAAATGATGTGTTTCGAACAGATAGTTTCTAGTAAGTTAAATGCAGTACATAGTAATTCAGAAAATGCTTTGATTACATAGTAATTCAGAAAATGCTTACAACTAATCTTAACCGAACAAATCCCTAGCTAAGAAAGGGCATGCATCCAACAGGAGATGCTGGACTACTACTTGAACCTGCTCCAAATGCTCCTGGAGGGTACTGCCCCACGTTGCCATGGTAAGCAACACCATGGTAGCTTGAAGGTGAGAACTGCTGGTAACTTCCTTGGGCTCCATATAGATTGACATGTTGTGGGTAATGAGGCTGGAAACTAGGGTAATGAGGGTGTGGATAGTTCATGGGAATATGAGATGGATGAAGGTTTTGGTGTTGCAGGCTGCTTGGGTTTTTGTGGATTTTGCATGCTGTATGAGTTCTGTGAACCTGAAGGTGAGATTGGGGAGTTCATCATGCCTGTGAAGCTTTGAGAAGAGGAGTGCTCCATGTTTCTATTTTTCTGGACGAATTTTGCAATGCTTGTATGAATTAGATATATGAGTCCTGTGAATTATAGAGAATGCAGTGAAAAATGTCATATTTTGCTGTCGTATGCAACAGTCGGAATTTGAATGCAGTTGTTTGCTGGTAGTTGAGATAAAGGAAAGATAATTGCTATTGGTAGTTGTATAAACATCAATATTTTATTCGCTGGAGAGATTGGGCATCGGAGCATCTATTTGCTCCGGTTCCTATAAAATTTAATTTGGCATCGGCTGGGCAACGGAGGGCACCAAAGCCTTAAACAACCCCCAAACCCCCCAGACTCCCCGATCCACCGGGACACGCGATTCCCCACAGACACAATCAGTAGAAGGCGAAGCAGCAGCGAACACCGCCGCATCCGAGCCGCCGCCGATGGCGTCCCCGTCCCCACCGGCGCCGTCGCGGCCGCAACGCACGCCCGACGAGGTCGAGGACATCATCCTTCGCAAGATCCTCCTCGTCTCCCTCACGCCCCCCTCCTGCCCCAACCCCGCCGTCGCCTACCTCGAGCTCACCGCCGCCGAGCTCCTCTCCGAGTCGCGTCCCCCTCCTCGCGCTGCGCGACGCCGCCGAGCGCCTCCTCATCGACCGCCTCTCCCTCCCGGACCCACCCGCCGCCTTGCCTTCCCCCTTCGCGTTCCTCGCCGCGGCCTTCCGCCGCGCCGCCGATGAGGCCCGCAAGATCTCCACCATTCGCGACGCCGCCCTCCAAGCGCGGCTAAAGGCATCCATTGCTCACATCAGGGGGCTCATTCTCTCCTACGCACGCATCGTCGCTGGCAACCCCGACACCTTCCCGTCGCCCCCCAACGCGCCCCACCCCGCAGCCGAGTTGCTCATCTTCCTCCTCGCGGAGGCCGCCGACCCGCTCGACCCCACCCCGGCTCCCGGCGCCCCACCGCCGCCAGGCTTCCTGGAGGAATTCTTCGGGAACGCGGACTATGAGACCGTCGAGCCGGTGATGGGCGAGCTGTACGAGCGTCTCAGGCAGAGAGTCGAGAAGGTATCAGCGCTCGGCGATTTCCAGCGGCCGCTGCGGGTGCTGAGGCGGCTGGTGGGAATCCCGAACTGCGCCAAGGCTCTAGTGGAACACCCCAAGTGGATTCCCAAGAATCAAATTATGCTGATCGGGCAAGGGAGGGCCATGGAGATCTCCAGCCTGCTCGGGGCCTTCTTCCACGTGAGTGCAATCCCCGACCGTGAGTTCGCTAGCCAGCCTGATGTTGGGTGAGTGCTCTGACCATTGATTGCTTTTTAGGTGGTGTGGTCTAATGTTGTGCTTAGATGTATAAAGCTCACATTTTGCTTACTGTTCTTTTGTGTTGTGCTGACTTTGATTAGACCTGTCTTATGCACATATTAGCTTGGAGAATGACCTAAAAATTTGTCCTTTCATAGGGAAAGAGAGTTGGTCTAGCAATTTGACCCTTCTTTTCACTAGCTAGATATAAGGGCCTGTTCAAGGCTAACTTTGCCACAACTAAGCCTAGGCAAAGTGTGGCTAAGACAATCAGCCCACACTTATGGAAAATTTTGGTAAAAAGTTGAGTCTATGACGCATGGACCATATCTTTACTCCTAAAGGTGTCAGTTGGTGGCGGCTGTTCATACACTTTCTTCTCCCTTTTCTTACTATGGGATCATCTCAAAATGTTGACAAAACCTATATGTCCATGTCGAAACTTCAATAGATGTTCTCCTCATGCACCAACTCTAAATTTAAAAATTCAAATTCACCCAAGATGTTACTCCCCCACAAACACTTCCAATTCTACCTGAGCCGAAGCTCAACCAAGAGTTGAGATGAAGCCGAGGATGTGGCATGAAGCGTGACAACAATAATTCGATATGCTCAATAGTCTAATTTATTTATTCGTAACAACGCACGAGTATTTAGCTAGTAAATGATAAGTATGGCAAACCACAATTGTACCAACCAACCAAACACATATTTAAGAAACTATGGCGCGCCTAAGGTTACGCGTGGCAAACTTAGGCTGGGAACCAGACAGACCGTAAACTTAGAATTTTGATTTTTGAACATCTGCCTTAGTTGGTAGATTCAGTTCTGATTTTCGAAGTGTACGCTCTAATTTCCAAGAAATTTTTTTGGAGTTCAATGCTTAACTGAAGCCATGAAGAAATATCGCATCATCCAAAAGTTGTCCTTTTGGTGGCATGCTTAACTTGGTAGATCACCTTTTTGATGGGTTTCTGGAGTTCTCTTGTTATCTTGAGAAAATGTTGTAACAACAAAAAGGTTTGCTCTTGTTTTAGCCAGCGTGCTGTGAGCGCAACATTGTTTTAGTTGTTGGAAAATATCAAATACAGTGTGTTCGAATTAGCCTTCACCGTTTTATGTTTGGTTGATCAGGTGGAAGTCCTGTACTTTTGTGGTCATTAACAAAATTTGTTCTTTGTTCATGATCTTGAGACGGCCCCTTTTGCTACTAAGACTCTTCTTCAATGGAAGGGCTTTCAGTCCCTTTTTTGTATTGCCTAAGTAGGTATACACTAGGGTAGATCTTATGGATTCTGCTTTGATTGACTAACTTTATGTTCTCCAATTCAGTATATTCCAAATCAACTGCACTGATCTTATGTATTCAGAACTGCCGTTTAACTTTATGCAGCTAATCATTAGGCCTTACCTTTCCTTTTATTTATTTTTATCAGGCAACAGTGCTTCTCTGAGGCATCTTCACGCCGGCCAGCTGATTTGTTGTCATCTTTCGCCACAATCAAGAGTGTTATGAATAGCTTGCACGATGGGCTTAAGGATATTCTACTAATGCTGCTTAAACATTTGGATACTCGAGAGAAGGTTCTCGAGTATCTTGCAGAGGTGATAAATAAAAATGCAGGAAGATCTCGCATGCAGGTAACTGACAAAATTTAACTGGGCATACATAAGCACAAGCTATGGTACACATGAACTACAAAAGGGGTTAGGAAGTCAAATTTGGTTAATAGCAATGTGTCAGATTGTTTAGTGCTAAGTTATGTTGCTAGTTTGTGATGGGGTAATACTGTAGGAAGATGCCCGACATGGCTCAGCTTTAAAGGAACGTGATACTAGAATAGAGAGAGATGGACCATAAGTGAGATATAAGACTTAGATGAGGCGAAGACTCTTATTTTCGTATTGATCTCTTCTGAATGGTATGGCTCATCTCTTTATATAGATGGGGCTAGCCTATAACAAGATCATCTAATCAAATAACTAATCAATCTATGCTTCTTCGCATGGAATCTAATATATCTTAATTCTTAAACATAGCTATTAATTATCAGCCAACTCTAGGAAGGTGCACCTGCTGGCTGCTGCCCCTTGTGCCATATCCATGGGCTGGGCCACGTCCCTAAATAGAGAATTTTTTTTTCCATTCATGGTCATAAAACAGCAGTGATACATGAAATTTATGATTTGATGGAACTGACAACAGGTGTCCAATACATGTTAGATGAGTGCCAGCCATGTGTTTGTGTCCTAAATGTATTACACACATGCCATATTGCCTGATAGTTGTGGTGTTACAACCCAACATCAGAAAATAAACCTTTACATGTCTTACATCTTCTAAAATGTGGAATGTATTTAAAAGCCTATAATACTTGGCATGTGATATTTCTCAATCCTGGTTAACAGTATTCTGTGCTATAGTAAACTCATCATGTGTCCTGCGACAGGTGGACCCTTTAAAATGCGCTAGTTCAGGTATGTTTGTAAATCTTAGTGCTGTGATGCTCCGCCTATGTGAGCCTTTTTTGGATAAAATGGAGTCAAAGAAGGATAAGATTGATGTCAAGTACCTCTTCTGCAATGAAAGAATCGATTTCAAGTGAGTTTATTCTATGAGATTCAGTGTGCAAAGCTGAGTAGAAGGCATATTGTGCATGATTTCAGTAACTAATACATTCCTTTTGTGCCGCAGGAATTTGACAGCGATAAATGCTTCTTCTGAAGAAGTCTCATCTTGGATAGAGAGCTGGAGCTATGAGCATGCTCGAGATAATGCCAGTGGAGAGGCTCGCTTTGTGGAATCACAGGAAGCCACAAGCTCGGGCAAAAATAACCCAGTTTCTCTTCCTTCTAAAGGAGGGACCCTATTGAGGTGCTCAAAGAAGGAGAATTTCTCATTTATTTGCGAATGTTTCTTCATGACTGCAAGGGTACTTAATATGGGACTGATGAAAGCTTTGGCAGATTTCAAACATATTTCTCAGGTTTGGAGATACCATTTGAACGCTTCACATCTGTTTCTTCTTACATGATTTGCTTTTGTCTTTGTACTTTATATTTTATTTATCAAATTTTGATTATTGTTGATACATCCAAATGGCTAATCAATCTCTAGCATACTTAGTTTTTTATGATACATGCTAACTGAATGCAAACTTAATTTCTAGATCTAGGCATGGCTTCTTCTCTCCACTGAACACTTGTCATCTCTTAATCCAAATTTTAGGATCTCGCAAGGTGCGAAGATGATTTGGAATCAAACAAAGCAATGAGAGATCAAGGAGGAGGTTCACCACAGCTTGAGCAAGATATAAAACGCTTGGAGAAGATAGTTGAGATTTTATCACAAGACAAACTCTGTTATGAAGCTCAGATACTAAGAGTATGCTCACATACCTTTTGGACCTTTTTACTCCCATGTGTATTATTCATCTAAATATCTAATTACCTATTCATGCAATTGTTCTTTGAACAAAATTTGGGAACACAGTAGCCTGTTTCTAGTCATATGCACATTGGTTTATAGAATGAAAGTTGAACATTCAGGAGTTGCAAACCTCTCTGGATCAAGATCAGCATAACTATGGAAATTTTGATTCTAGAACTATGTACACGAGTATAAATTACTTCATTTCTGTTCTCTGTTATTTTCCCTGTAGTGCTTCGCGTGCATTATCAAGGATGAGTCTGTTTATTCCCCATTACTTATTTCATACATCATTGCACATGAGAGGACTATGGAAACCGTGCCAAAAATGTTTATTTAAGAGTGGATTTTTGGCATTCAAGTGTCAGTGCACTTGATTTTGATTTGTGTACTTGTGCATCTCAAGAAAATCTTCAAAAAATTTATACATGTACGACATGTTAAAACTTGTGCACTTGCAAAATATGATCATATATGCACTGTACAAAAAAGACAGGATTATACAATCCTGTTTAAGATTCTTTCTGTCAGAGAAGTCTTGTAAATCCCTTCTTAAGGATATTCTGATCTACATTTAGTGAAGTGCCTTTTATTACGTAACTGCTGATTTCATTTTAATTTAGGCAATACTAATAATTTATCTTTAACCAGGACGGTGCATTTCTTCAGCGTGCACTATCTTTCTACAGATTAATGATATTGTGGTCAGTAGACCTAGTTGGCGGATTTAAGATGCCTTTGCCATCACAATGCCCCAAGGAATTTTCTTGCATTCCAGAGCATTTTCTTGATGATGCAATGGATTTACTTGCTCTAACCTCTAGAATTCCAAAAGCTCTGGAAGGCTTCCCATTGGTGAGGATCCTTCCCATCCATTTTCTGATGCCTAGTATTGGCCTGATTTTGTGATTGTCAGACCATAGCTATATAGCTGCTTATGGCTTTTGTCCCAATTATCTTGTTCTCGATGACAGGATGACTTTCTCAATTTCAACATTATGTTCATGGCAAGCTCTGCTTACATTAAAAATCCTTATCTTAAAGCAAAGATGGTTGAAGTTTTGAATTGCTGGATGCCTCAAAGAAGGTTTATTATTTTATTAAACTCCATGGTGTAGTATATCATTTCGGACTGTAAGTTTGCGTACTGAAAATTCCAGTGTCTTTAATGCAGCGGCTTGAAATCCACAGCCTCGTTATTTGAGGGGCACCAACTATGTCTTGATTATCTTGTAAAAAATCTTCTAAAGCTTTATGTGGATATTGAGTTCACTGGCTCCCATACGCAAGTGAGTGGCATGATTAGTTCCCGATTAATTTCTTTGTGCTTTTTTGCTAATTAATTCTAATCACATCAAACTTATGGTGTCCTTGCCTATTTCTGCAGTTCTTTGACAAGTTTAATATTCGACACAATATTGCTGAGCTTCTTGAGTATTTATGGGATGTTCCCAGTCATCGAAATGCTTGGAGACAAGTAATTCTTCTATATTATACACATTATACACATCAGTGTTGCACTCACTTGTTACTGAAAACATTTCCCACATTTTCATGTGACAGATAGCTAAAGAAGAGGAGAAGGGTGTATACTTAAATTTTCTGAACTTCCTTATCAATGATAGCATCTATCTTCTTGATGAGAGTTTGAACAAAATTCTGGAGCTAAAAGAAATAGAGGCTGAAATGGCGAACACTGTTCAGTGGGATAGCAGACCTGCTCAAGAAGAGAGGAGCGGCTGCGTGTATTTCATCAGTCGGAGAATGTTAGTTTTGTTGACCTGCACAACTGCACTTACCTTTCCTGTGTCACATGATATTTGCTTAACTGTCTTGTCACGAGGTGGATTTATGTCCTATCTATTTTCAGATTGTTCGATTTGACATGAAGCTGGCAATGAGGATGTTGGGATGCTTGCATTCACGTCAGAACAAATTCCAGCACCTTTGCTTCTTCCAGAAATGGTAATACCATAAAAACCTATCTTTGAATCCCATCAATATACTATCATGTTTTATATTATTATAGTAGACTTCAATTTTTACTGTTGAAGCATTGAATAGTCTATAGAATTATCAGTTGATAATACTATATTATTTCTTACCTGCACACGATGTTACTTTTCTTGTGATATCCAAAATGGGAGTTGTTTTTCCCCGACCAGTAGACTGTCCTCTTTATGTTAACAATGTAATTATCCTTATCTTATTCAGGTGGAAAGGGTGGCGAGCATGCTAAATTACTTCCTTTTGCAACTTGCTGGTCCCCAGAGGAAATCGTTGACTGTAAAAGATCCAGAGAAGTATGAGTTCAAACCGAAGCAGCTATTGAAACAGGTTTCATGGAGAGGTTTAACTTTTTTTTAGTTCAGTACTTTTTTCATCTGTTGTCTTCTAACAGTTCCTTTTCATCTTTGTTACTGTATTTTCACCTTAGATTGCCACTATCTATGTCCATATTGCAAGGGGTGATAAGGAAGGTATCTTCCCAGCTGCAATCTCGAAAGATGGAAGATCATACAATGAGCAGGCAATCTTCTCTGCTTTGTTTCTCCCATTATAGTGTGGCCTCTGTACTGGTAATCTGACAAATGTTTATCTATTGCAGCTGTTTCCTAGTGCAGCCAATATTTTGTGGAAGATTGGGGTAGATCCCCCAAATCATCCAGGAGTTCATGCAACTCGCGGGTAAGGCAAAAGCTGCTGCCTCTGAGGCCATGGATGCTGAGGCTATCCTTGGGGACATACCAGATGAATTTCTTGATCCAATTCAGGTACCATCGCTTTATTTACAAAAATAGTCTTCTTCTCTTTCTAACTTGAAAAGGAATGGAACATATCAAGTAGCCATTCAGTTGATTGTTTCACAATAATGATTATTCCATCTTAGAAACTGTAGGATTTACCCCCTTCATTGAACGTTATCCAAAAACTCCAACCTCCTCCCTCCCTCCCTCCCTCTCTCTCTCTCTGATGCCCTCTGGTCCAGCCAGCCACCTCAGGACTACAGGCAACAGCTTAGTGGCTCCGTTATAATGTCCTTCATCTTAGTATAGCTAGGCCTATGGCTCCGTGCAACCTATCTTGAGTAGTAAGGGACCTAAGGCTGACATTCTCCTGAAACTCGTACGATATCCACAGCTCATTTTTCTCAGTCAGTCAATGTAGGCCATACAATGTAAATAAGCATGTGTGGGTAGTGGTACTAACCATGCTGTTTGCAATTCTTCATGACATCTGTTGTTTAATAGATCTTCGATGCATGATCTGGAACTTCACATATTTGCTACTTCTGCTATATGATTTATGATTATTTTATTTTTGGCAGTATACTCTGATGAAAGATCCTGTGATACTACCATCATCGCGGGTCACAATAGATCGGCCAGTTATTGTCCGGCATCTGCTCAGTGATAGTGTAAGTGGTCCTTTCCTGAATCACACTTGTCTTCCTACAGTGTGGATGCAAATTTTCATGACTACATGGTGCCATTTGTCCGACATTCTTTTTACAGACTGATCCATTTAACCGCTCCCACCTCACTCAAGACATGTTGATACCAGACACGGAGCTCAAGTCACGCATTGAAGAATTTGTCAGGTCTCAGCAGTCGAGGAAGCGAACAGCTACCGACTCCCAGATTGGGGAGCCTGATGGTGCTGCTGATATGGCCGAGTGAACCGCCAGGAGCAGGATGGACATTTTTTTGCGGAACAGATATTTTTTATGCTATTTATCAGACCGTATCGAGTTGATTATGCTGGTTCTCTCTCTCTCTCTCCCCCTCCGCCACACACACACACACTCCCCTCAATTCTTTGTAAATGGTGTAACTTCTCTCCGCAAATATGAGTTTAGCATACAGATCCAATTATACAACAACTCTGGTCTCCAAGACTGAAACGGGTCTCGGAAAAAGGAAAATTTTAAGTACTTTGTCACGCAATACCCTTACTATTGCTCGGTTATGGTGAATGGGCGCTGTCCCTCTGCCTGAGTTTCCTCTTCCTTACTATTCCAGAAGATCAAGTTTGACATTTGTAAACTCCCAACGAGTTCATGGGTGCATGCAAATATGTGAAACAGATGCCCAGTTTCCTGACAAAAACAATTTAGAAAATGGTCTAACTGCAGGCCCAATCTGGTCCATCAAATGCGTTCATTTTCTGCATTTGGTTCTACTTTGTGTTCGAAGCCATCCAATGGCTGCTACCATTGCTAAGGGTTAACCAACCACGATATGCCCCTGATGTGAAAGCTCAGATAAGGCTAGTTTAAGTGTTTGAAGTGTAGTAGCACTAGTCATCACCTCGCGACCCACTTAAATTCCCTGGGCAATAGCTGCAGTGTCCGTTCTTTCTGCTGCAATTTAGCAGCTGGCAGTGCAAGACGAATGTGCATGTGGGAAGTAAAAGGCGTGCATGACTTCCCGCTTTTCAACATGTGTGGTGAACAAGGAGAAAATATAGGATTTTCAATTGACTAAAGCATGATAATTGATGATAAGTTTACGAGCAACACTATGCATATACTATCTTCATGTCACAACATAGGTCGTTTTAGGTATTTGATAGAGTCTGAAGTTAACATGTTGACCATCAATTTATATGAAAATATAATACTTTAAATAAAACTAAATATACATTATAAACGTATATTTCACGATAGTTCTACTACTATCAATATCATGTAATTTTTTTATATTGATAGTCAAACCAACAAAAATATTTAAGTAGTCTAGATTTTAAAACGACGTATATTGTAACACAAGGGAGTATAATTTATTGACATCACCAGAAATACTACGGGCGTTTTTCAACCCCTTTTGATTTTTTGCTTTTAACTTATACCGTGGCATCATTGCAGTCGCTGGAGGCAGTGCCTTCTCAGCGCATCAGGCGTCGGCGGCAGCCACGGCTTCACTCGAGCACGGAGCAAGGCGCTTCGGCGGAGCGCGGGGCCAAGTGAAACTGTTAATAGTTATCCTCAATAAGACTCCGTTAATAACAAATGCAAGCAGGAGGAGCTTGGAGCGAAAATTAAAGGAACAAATGTTTGAATTAGGAAATTTAGGTATAGCTATTTTTTAAGCTTAGTCACTAATCGATGAAATTGCCTTGGCCCCAAGAAGCTTCACCCCAGAGGAGACAGACGCTGCGTTGATTGACCGGCACTGTCGCACTATGCTAGCCGGCGCCTAACTGCATGCGTGGTCCTATGCTACATATGCATGTATACTATCGCATATCGTTAAGCTCGAAGCCAAGGGATCGGCTAACACTGCACTTGCCATTGCATGACAAGCTGCGTGCATGGAGGTGTTAAGCTTGTGCTCTATCGCCCTAGCCTCATAACTCGTCCTCTGGCTTCTCAAGCTCAGTGATTCTTCCAGCAGCAAAAGCAAGCAGCCCACCAAGAAGCTGCTGCCTCCCCGGCCATGGACCCTAGCGGTCATCAGCAGCCTCCACCACATCGTCAGCCGGCTCCCGTACCGCACCATGGCGGAGCTTTCTCGCCGGCACGGCCCGCTGATGTTCCTCAAGTTCGGCGAGGTCACCACCGTGGTCGTCTCCAGCGCCGAGGCGGCGGCACTGGTGATGAAGACGAAGGGAACTCGCATTCGCATCCCGGCCACGCAGCATAACGCAGGACATCGTCGGCTGCGGCGGGAAGGGGTTCGTCTTCGCCCCCCCTACGGCGACCACTAGCACCAGATGCGCAAGGTCTGCATCGTGGAGCTCCTGACAGCCAAGCAGGTGAGGCGCATGGAGTCCATCAGGGAGGAGGAGGTGGCACGCCTCCTCCGCTCCATCTCCGTCGACTAGGCGGCGCCGCCCGGCGTCGTCAACCTCAGCAAGAAGGTGGCGGCGCTCGCGAACGACATCATCGAGCGGGCGGTGTTCGGCGGCAAGTGCGCATGGCAGGGCGAGTTCCTCCGCGAGCTCGACGAAGTTATCACGCTGCTGGGAGGCTTCTGCATGATCGACCTTTTCCCGTCCTCGCGGTTGGTTCGTTGGCTGAGCACCGCCGAGCGCCAAATGAGAATGAGGTACGGCCGAATCCAGCGCATCATCACGGACAACATCAAGGGTCGCAAGGCGGTCGTCGCTGCGGACGGTGCTTGCAGCACCGACGATCGATGAGGACCTGCTGGACGTGCTGCTCAGGCTGCGGGAGGAGGACTCGTTGGCGCTCCCTATAACCTCAGAGATTATAGGCGTCGCTATGTCAGTGAGTATTGTTCTAACCCTACCTCTGATCTTTCTGTCCTCGGTGCCTCGTCGGGGCCACTCCCCTGTGAAAATAGATGAGTCCAAAATACGTGAAGTCAAACTTTTTTTAATTTTTTCTCGTAAAAAAGAACATTTTTAATTTTAATTATTATTTTATCTGTTTTATTATATTTATTCTCGATCTATTATACACCCAAACTAAATAAGCACCAGTGTATTGAAAAAACGGCCGCTTCGGCCGGTTAGTCGGCCGTATAGTCGGATGCGGCAGCTAGTCCGATACGTATAGGCTAATCGTTGTGCTGTAAACGGTTCAGAATGACTAAACGGACGACTTAAGCGATTATACGGCCGTTTCCGGCAAGTCCGCCGATTAATCCTTGTACATCAGCCCAACAGGCCATTCTCTACACTGAATAATCAGCCCAAAAGCCCATGGTAACAAGATATATATAGTGCTCCACGATGCCATCAGGAAATAGATCAATCTTTTGCACGGCGCACTGCTGCCATCTAGGGTTTGTCATGCACATAATCATCTGCTAATCTCCCCAAGTTCTTAATCTTTTCTTGCTTCTACCTGCAATCGTCATCAGACTTGAAGTTTGTAAGTTCATCTCCAACCAGGCAAGGTATAATTCGTATGAGATGTTCTCATTTGTTTTCTTTTCCTTTATAGCAGCATGATACTAGTACCTGCAACTAGGTGCATGATACTAATTAGTAACAACACATGCTCTTTATTTATTCCCTTCCAAGCAACTAGTACGTGCAAGCAACTACTCAGCGGCGAGTACCTAAATTAGAAACTAATGTGAATAGTGTATCATTGATTATTTTCTTAAACAATGTCACTAATTAATATGCCGTGTTATTTAATTTGTTACACCAGATGGATGGCTCAAGCGCTCAAGCGACGACTGATGAAGGGGAGTTCCTTTATTTCCCTTCAAACACGACAGACCCAGCTTGGGAGTACATTAGGCTTACTAAGAAGAATTGCAACCAATCAGTGAAGTGTTTGTTGTGCAATAAATATTGGAAGGCAGGTATCTCTCGTATGAAGAAGCACTTGGCAGGAATAAAGGGTGATATTCAACCTTGTAAAGCGGCTACGCCAGAGATAAAGAAGCAATTCCGTGATCTGATAGAGAGTTCAATGAAGAAGAAAGAAGAGAAAAATGAACAGGAAGATGAGGTCCGAGGAGAGGTTAACATATTGGGAGATGAAGAAGATGATGTTGTTGAGGTACAACCTTCAACCAATCGACAACAGAGAGGGCCAATTGATAAGTATTCTGTGGCAGGTTTGTCGGTTATAGGTAAGGAGCAGCAAACCATAAAAGATTCTATAACGAAAGAACATAGAAATAAAGTGAGTGACTATTTGGCTCATTGGGCATACAAGTGCAGCATTCCATTTAATGCTCTTATTGATCCAGCATTTTTGGCTTTTACCGAGGCAGTTGGACAATATGGTCGCGGTTACAAGCCTCCCACTATGTATGAGTATAGGAACCCATTATTAAAGAGACAGGTTGCTAAGACCATGGAGAACTTAGAGGCTCATAGAGAGTGGTGGAAAAAAGGGGTGCACTGTCATGACGGATGGGTGGACTGATCGGAGAGGTAGAAGCTCAATGAATTTGTGTGTCAATAGTGAGATGGGTACTTGTTTTCTTAGAGCTATTAATGGATCAGCTGATACTCATACCGCAGAGTATATATTTAAATTTGTTGAAAGTGGAATAAAGGATGTCGGAGTAGAAAATGTTCTGCATGTTGTCACTGATAATGCTTCAGCAAATCTAGCTGCAGGCCGGATGCTGATGGAGAAATGTCCCCGTATTTACTGGACTTCATGTGCTGCACATTGCATCGACCTGATGCTAGAGAGAATATCCAAGGATCAACGCATCAAAAATGTAGTGGACAAAGCGAAGAAGGTTACCTCTTTCATATATAACCATACCAAAACACTTGATATGATGCGCTCGTACTCTAACAATAGAGAGATTGTGAGGCCTGGGGTGACACGATTTGCTACAACATTTCTGACATTGAACAGCTTCAACAAGTTACAGTCAAAACTAAAACGAATGTTTGTAGGTAACAGGTATTTATTCAAACTCTTATCATTCTTTGACTGCAGTCTTATATCTAGTTTCCTGAAAATAATGGCTATTAATTCGACAGGTACAATGCACTCAAGATTTCAACAACCGCAGAAGCTAAAAGAGTTAGCTCAATTGTGTTATCTGATGAAGGGTTTTGGGCTGATGTAGAGCTAGCCATTAAAGTTTTCCTTCCACTAGTTAAACTTCTTCGACTTGTTGATGGAGATAAAAGGCCAGCTATAGGATTCATCTATGGTGGTTTATTGGATGCAAAAGTACAGCTGGTTCATTTACTTAAGAATGAGCTCGAGCTTTGCATTCCTGTGATCAATGCTATTGATTACTACGCTGACGGCAAGCTGGACAGTGAGCTCCACCTGATGGCATATTATCTTAATCCATACTACTTTTACAGGGATGAAGCTAACATCATTGGGTCAGAAAAGATTTTTGGTAGCATCCATAAGTTTATTCAGCATTTTTATCCGGATGAAAGCATTCAAGACAAGATCACCATAAAGGAAATGAAGGCTTACTCTGAGGCCTCTCGAACTTTTGGTAGTCCAGGAGCTAAGAGGCAAAGAGAAAAATTAGATGATGCATTTAATCCTGGTAAGTAGCAACTTGCTCACCTTTCTATGTTATACTTCCGAGTAGCTAAATTCTGTAAAAAAAAATCTTTGGCAGCTCACTGGTGGAATGTTTGGGGCTCAAAAGCACCATACCTGCAAGGGATTGCAACAAAAATTCTCAACTTGACGTGTAGCTCTTCGGGATGTGAAAGAAATTGGAGTGCTTTTGAATGGGTAACTTTTTTCTTTCATTTTTTAAAATATGCAGAACAAGGTTTGCATCTTGTCTATTTTAGCTAATTAAATTGGCAACCTCTCATTGACTAATTTTGTTTAGACTCAAACCAAGAAAAGGAACAAGTTTGACGTTCAAAGATTAAATGACATTGTATTTGTGCAATTCAACTCAAGAATGAAGAAGAAAAGAAATTCAGAAAAGAAAGGAGACCCTATGGTGAAAACATGTGAAGAAGATGGTAACATTCCTAATGTGGAAGATTGGCTTCAAGTTAATTCTACGAACACACCAAGTGAAGATAGAGTGGAAGCTTTGGGCTATACTTCTCACGTATCAGCTACTTCTCAAGCATTAGCTCTATGAGCAAAGAGATCCTATGCAAATGTAAGCGGGAAATCAGCAAAACGTACAAAACAGTCGCACAACACATCATCCAGTCGTGGTTCCAAATCTGCACGCCCAATTGTTGATGAAAGTGAAAGCGACAAGGAGTTGAATGATGCCTATGAGGAGGAGTTACTTGCTTCGGATGAGCCTGATACAGAAGATTCAGGTGGTGATATTGTGTTTGACGATGATTCGGAGTAACCGATTCTATTATATCCTTTTGAACCTTTGTTCTTTTGATCGTCGGTGTGTTGAGTTAGCCACTCTAGTCCATGTGTTGCATTCTTTAAAACCATGATTTAAACTTGTTGCTACTCGTACTTTGGTGCAGAATTGCAAGGCCATGTTTGTTGCTTATTTATATTGCTATATTTTCAGTTAGTTTTGAAGTTACCATGGTATATTAGAGAGTGCTACACTTATCTATGAAAATTTAGGCAACATAATGTGCTTAAATATATCCGATACTAGCATAATCACTAAATATCTACGTACATTGTCCTAAACGATTAATCTCCGCATAATTCTGAATAATTATCCGTATTCCGAATAATCGCTTGGCGGTACGCTGTCTGTCCGACAACCGTATTCCGCTTTTCACAACACTGATAAGCACCAAGTTAAAAAAAGTAAATAAAAAATAACCATATATATAGCTCTATTAAATAATATAATATAACAAGTAAATCATTCTCAAAGAATTTATAGTGTAAAAATAATACAATAGCTACCCTATTAATTTCCTTGATAGACATTTTTTTGAAAAGGATATCCCAAGATTACGAATAGATATAGCGGAATAGAGAAACTAATATATAAAATATTATTTAGACTGATCAAATGCAAATAGTATTATTAGATTCGTTGTAAAAAATATTTTTATAATACTATAATTTTAAATTTTTTACTAACACATTAATATAAAAGGAAAGATTAAAACTATATACTGAAGATCGTGTCAAAATCTAAAATAATAAAGTATCAATAAAAAGTCACTCCAAAGGAAGATGTCATAATTTGTACAAATCCACTCCGGTACTAGATGTAATGGCTGGAGTGTACTGTCAGATAACCAACGTTGCCGAGTGCGCTCCGAAGGCCAACCAACAATAACTACAACGAGTCGGTCGATGAACTCAAGATATAATAACACGTTTGCTTCATTGCTGTCTTCATTTAGTACAATCCTAATGGTTTACGTAAAGTAGAGGAAGAGTTAATGAAAAAGAGAAGAAAATTGTATAGTATCTTATGCAAGATAGCACTAATTGAGAAAATTAAGAGAAAGTTAATGTTTTCGTGGACCTCCTGCCACTCCTAACATGCCACATAAAAGATTTAACCAATATAGATATATACGACATGGAAATTGTATTTACTAAAATAGTTGTATCTATATATTATTAATATATTTAATTATTTATAGATATAAACTATAGATACTATCACTAGAAACGTCTTAGGGTCTGTTTGGTTGGGCTGTGGCAGTTGACAAAGCTGCTGTTGGCTGGCTGTCTAGAAAAGCTGCTGTGGCTGTGGGAAAGTAAACATATGGTTTTTGGTTGATCCAAACCATCTATAGCATTTTAAAAATTGAGCATTGAAACTTCAGCACATTGCAAAAAGCTGGCAGAAGGCAGCTTTTCCAAACAGCTGAATTTGCACTGCAAAGCTCACAGCTATCGTTGGCAAAAACTGCTGAAAAACTGGCAATTTGGTTGGGCTACAGCTTTTTCCAGTGAAAAGCTGCTGAAAAGCCCAACCAAACATCCCCTTAGTAGCCACGGCTCCTATTTAAAGACCAAGTCGCATCGGGCAATGCTCACCAAAACCACCCGCACCTTTTACAAAAGGGGTCGATTCTTTAACATGCATCAATTCACAGCCTAAAATTGTACTACTTTGTTTAATAACACCCAAAACAGTACATACACTACTACAGAACATGTCATCACTGACGGGCCAAAAACTCACATCAGTGACGGGTTTTTGGCCTGTCAGCAACTAAAGGTCAGTAATGACTCGTATTGTTATCAGTGACGGGTTAAATATTTACCCGTCCGTGATGGTAGAGTCATCACTGACGGGTACACTTTCAACCCGTCCGTGATGAGTACTCATCAGAGGTGACGAAAACATCATCACGGACGAGTGGAATAACGACCCGTCAGTGATAATTCCACCATCACTGACGGGTGCTTTTTTCACCCGTCCGTGATGATATTTCATCACAGATGACCAAATAATCATCACGGACAGGTAGAATATCGACCCATCAGTGATGGTTCTACCATCACTGATGGGTTCTATTTTCACCCGTCCTTGATGAACATCATCACGGACGGGTAAAATATCGACCCGTCAGTGATAATACCTACCATCACAGACGGATCCTATTTTACCTGTCCTTGATGATATTTCATCAGCTGTGGTGGAGATCATCACGGATGGGTGAAAAAGGAACCCGTCAGCGATAGTAGGTACCAACTAGGCAGGGTTTTCCTGCTTCCTAGGTAGCCTCAGGTCATTTTGCTAGTCATGCCCTCTGAAAAACAAAATATACCCCAGCTGCACAGCCTCTGTACAGCCCCAACATGCACAGGACATATATCACAAGCATATATGCAGTGTAGAACAGGAATCAAAGAATTATTTCAATTTGACTTCTTAGTTTTGACAAGTCCGTTCAAATATACAACACACTCTACATCGCACAATTGGCTAAACAATTTGTCACATCTCAAATATGTTTGACATCTCAAATCTGATAAGTCTAAACTTTAGAAAAGAACAATACAGAATCAGTTCGAGCAAATTTATGTAGATGGGTAGAATTCACCGACGGGGTTTACTACAAAATTGTTGAAGAAATATGTGAAGCGCGCCAATATGCGTGTAAAGTCCTGACTTGCATCAAATTGCTCTTGCGTGTTAATATGAAATTCCTGTGAAAAATGATAACAATATTAATTTCATATGGAAACAAAGTAGCTATTAAATAGACTGTCAATGTAGATATTAGATCCATCAATACCTTATGTACTCCACATTCAGTTGACGCTAGGGCAATCGCCTCCATGTGCGTGTAAACGTGGAACCCACATGTGTTCGTTGCTTCTCGTTGTTGTTTACACGGGAAATCAAATTTATGGGTGAGCTTTTTTGCTCCCCTTACCTTGTAATTAACCCCTCCCGACGCCTTATAGATCACGAAGGCATCATCGATGCACTTTCGTATTATCGAGAAATCACGTTTCATTTTCATTATGGAATCAAAGTAAAAGACCTTGTTCCATGCTGCAACGATAACCACAAGTACCCAGTGGTCGCTGCATACACGACATCATGGTCAAAAGTGAGATGTAAACACCTAGCTAAGTGCATAAATTGAAAATTTAGACAGTACTAAAGAACTTACGGTGGGTTGTAGGCAAACATTATGTAATTCTTGGTCCTTTGGGCGAGCCATTGTTTCACAAGGAACTGCGTGACCATCTCTGCATTCTCGTTGAGCACCCTCCAGTTGAATGGGTATGGATCGATCAATCCAACGTTTGCACTCAAGCGCCTGATCTCTTGGACCATATGGAGCGTCCATACCCTCATGATGTTAGCGTCGAGTCTGTCGAAGGTATAGATACTGAACAGGTCTTCATAGTTGACGTCAAACGTATCAGTCCCAACTTCATTGAAGAAATTGTACTCAGGTGGCACTCTAACCGTGATGTACTGCTCAGCACCAGGCTTCGTGGATTCTTGCATGTAGTGATTATGCAGAAGTCTGATTTGCTGGGCCATATTATTCATTTGAGGCTCCGGGAGGAGTGGATCACCCCATTTGTATTTCCGGGCTAGAGGTGCAGGAGGATAGTACTTTTCTGATGAATACGATAAAGCCTTATTGGCGCTATCAGCCTTCTGTTTCTTGCCGCCTTGGCCTCGTCGTCCTCGGGTTTTCCTCAGAGGCTTGACCGGACTTGGATCGCTACGCCGTGATATGAGTGGTTCGGTTTCCTTAGGCATAACATCCTCAGTGCAGCTGATTGGGTTTTGTTGGGCGTCACACCTTTTGGTGCAGATGATTGGGTACCCTTAGGCGCAACACCCTCCAATGCAGCCATCAAGACCTCCTTCGATAGTGGCTCCTTGTACTGGGTGACGGGTTCTTCCATCACTACCGTCTGGGGCTCATTGTGCTCCGTGATGGCCACCGCCTCGTCTATCACCGCCGTCGGGGCCTCCTCCACTGGGCGGGGGTCTTGTTTATTCTTGGAGCGCCGTTCCCTTTTTTGTGGTTCGATGGGCTCGTCCATCAATGCCGCTGGGGCCTCCTTCTCCGTGCAAGTGTTCACGCTGTCCCCCTCACCCATTGAGAATGACGTCAACTTAACGGTTCTGCTCAAGTCCAATGGCGAACGGCACGACGGACTGCGGTTGACCGAAGATAGATGACGAGAGGTCGGAGTGTTTGCGTCCAGAATTATCCCCGTCTTCGGCCACATGATGAAACAATTGACACACTGACCTATTGTTGTCACATTATCTTTGGGGGCCACGGGAACTCGTATGGCACTGTACGCGGGCACTACGGAGTCCACCTGTACCTTCGCCATCGTAGACGGTATTTCAACGTTGTGCAAGCATTGCCTCAAAGTTGGTTGATACGCTAGCCCTTGTGCCACCGTCAAGGGCACACCACCGGTAGCATCATCACCAGGTCGCACCTTGCTGGCGCCTGCAGGACAATTATGGTTCAGTTACACGTCCACAAAACTCGTTGCGAAAGCATTCGTGCAACTAAACAAACTTACAGTGATGTCGTCGATAGGAAGCGCGTCAGCTCTCTCTTCAGAAGTAGCATTTGCGGAGGCGCAGCTACTCCATCCATACGTGGCGCTAGGCTCGGCGCGGTTAGGAGGCAAGGGCGGTAGCTGCCCCCCGAACAAGGAGGCCACCTCCCTGCGTGCTTCCTCTCTCGCCTTCCGAAGCATGTCATCGGCCATGTTGTCTTGTACCTTCCTCGTTATCTCTTCAATAAGATTTTCCTTCCTGCTTCTCTTCCTTTGCCTGGCCACCTCTTGGGTTTGGGGGAAAGCTACGCTCCATGTAGCGGCAACCCCGAGGCCTCGCACACGACCAGATTTCTCAGGGTTTCCCAGAGCTTTCGCGAGAGGGTCTAGCCACCTCTCGCTCCCGACGGACTCTGAGGAAGATTCCTGCTGGCTCAACTCCCTCTGCAATAGAAGCAGTGCGAGATATAGTATTGAGCGATTTGTTATACTTATGAAATCGACACGGTGGGTTAAGTTCGTACCAGATGATTGGACACGTCCTCAACTTCGGGGGTCGAGAAGGAAACAACCCCCGTAGTCAGGTCGGTCTTCGTGCGGCCCCTGATTCATGCATGCCCGCGACCCTCGATGTCGTCGAAAGGAACTGATTTTCCAGCCTCTCGTAGTGCGGCGTCCTCTATCCCCCAGTCCGCCATCTTCCTAACGTAGCCACGACTGCCCGGGCGGTGCGGGTGTTTATTCTTCGAGCGCAGTTCTTTACTCTTTAAACTCTTCGCCTTGAACTCTTCCGTAGACTTCATTCGAACGAAATCTTCCCAAACCTCCTCTGTTATTTGGTGATATCTCTGTAACGGCGAGCGTTTTTTCTGAACATATTCTTTGTTCAGCGTGCTCCTGAAGTTTCGGTGGGACTTAGCCATCGTCACCTTCGCCGCCCGTTCTACTTTCTCCCTGTCGCCTTCGGGGATCTCAAACTTGCTCCACAGCTCCTGCATGATTTGTCCAATCTGGGCCTCGGGCACTTCAGTCCAATCTTGTGTTGTGATATTTATATGTTGATGTGCCAGGTAACCACACGTGCTGTTGAACTTAGATGCCGTCTTCTGGGGTTGGGAAGGGTATCCTGTTATCTGGTCTACCTCCGTGATGACCTGCCTTTGCGTAGGCATCTTATTACCCATTCTCGGTTTTCTATCTCTTTTCGTTGCCGCCGGGGGCTCCAACGAAACAGTAGTTTCATCGCCCGTCATCGATCTTTATTGCAAAAAAACAACTAACTAATTACTTTGAACTTTTATATATTATTTATATATATTGAATATGTGATCTTTTTGAAAATTGAAACTTGAGTGTCCTAACCCTACCATATATGATAAGAGCCTATATAAAGAATCTGGAAAATTGTGCGTGCAGCCTAATTAGATGATTGTGCTAAGTAAACTAACATATGAGTAAACTAACAACTGTTGAGAAAATAAAAAGCAAACTACTAACTGTAATGTGAACATTTCTGAACAAGAAGGGTCAACTACTACCATCATTGCAGCCAGCCAACCAACAAGTGCATGTATCAGCAAACTAACAACTATTTGAGGACAAAAAAAAGCAAACTACTAACTGTAATGTAAACATTTTTGAGCAAATCATAGTAGGTATTATCCTCATAGTAGGTCTCAGGTTAACGAGAAAACTATCATCACGGACGGGCGCAGATGTGACCCGTCCGTGATAACAATTTCATCACTGACGGGCTTGGATGCGACCCGTCCGTGATGAAGAAGTTATCACGGACGGGCCACTCCCACGATCGTCAGTGATGACTTTCATCATGGACGGTCCAGTGTTTTCGCCTGTTCGTGATAACAATTTCATCACACTGAATCAATCTGCATACTGAAATGCAGATTCAGTAAGGCCAGTTTCAACTTAGTGAACTTACTAAATCTGCATTTCAGTGTAGAGATTCAGTATGTTCAGACTAATATAGCACTGTAAATACAACAAAGTAGAGTACTTGATGATTTAATTGAAGTAAATGTCCAACAATAAAAAATTTCGACCATATGGAACAAAATACAACTAGGTATTGACAATATGCACATCAAGGTACCCAATTTGACAATTTTAATCGTCGTCGTCGTTGTCGACTAGGTTTTTTTCCATTATATGTTAGTCCTTCATTATGATCTCGACGTACGTATGTTGGCACATCATCACTTGGTTCTTCGTCATCACTTGATTCTTCGTCTTCACAATCGGGCTCCGGATCGTCGAATTGGTTGTAGTCTTCTTTATCAACTATACCGTCAACTCCAACGATACTCCTTTTTCCATTCCTCACGACGTGGCACTTCTTATTTGATGGGTCGACTATGTAGATGACTTGGGCAACCTGTTTAGCAAAGATAAAAGGCTCTTCTATTGACCCAAAACTCTCTAGATCCACGGTAGTGAAGTTCTGATCTTCGACGTGAACATCTTTGAGATTCACCCATCGGCATCGAAACAAGGGGATCTCGGTGACTATGTAGTCAAGTTCCCAAATCTCTTTGATTATGCCGTAGTAGTTGCACTTAATCCCTTGGGGACTACGGGTTTCTACCCAGACCCCACTGTTCTGGTATACGGATCCACCACTGACATGTGTTGCAAGACCGTGAAATGAGCTCTGTCGAACTCTGTTGTATCTGAAGGCTGGTAATCTTTCCTTCCGATTGTCCCAATGCCAGCGAGCCTACCCTCGTGCCGAGAACTTGGCACACCTATGGGATGGTGTTTGGCCATGTAATCCGTGCAAAACTCGACGACCTCTTCGGCAGCATAGCCTTCGATGATGCTCCCCTCCGGCCGGTATCTGTTGCGAACATAGCGCTTCAGAATACCCATGTACCTCTCGAACGGGTACATGCTATGTAGGAACACGGGTCCCAACATCTGTATCTTGTGCACAACATGGATCATCAGATGGATCATGATATCGAAAAATGATGGAGGAAAGTACATCTCTAGTTGGCATACTATAACAATTATCTCGTACTGCAGTTTAAATAGTCGCTGTGGATCGATTAACTTCTGAGAGATCGTGTTGAGAAAGCTACACAGGTTTGTGATTGTCTTACAGACTCCAGGCTCCAAGATACCTCTTATTGCAACAGGTAAGATCTGTGTCATCATCACATAACAGTCATGAGACTTCATGCCTAGTAATCTCAAGTCTTTTATTGAAACAAGTTTCTTTATGTTTGCCGAGTAACCAGATGGAACTTTCACCCCAAGGAGGCACTGGCACAATTCCCGTCTCTCAACCTTGCTAAGAGTGTAGCAAGCAGGGGGGATGTATGTTTTGCCTTTCTTCGTCAGTTTTGGTCCTAGCTCTGGTCTGATACCCATTTCTTGCATATCAAGGCATGCCTTCACACCATCTTTTGTCTTCTCTGGAATGTTGAGCAAGAGACCAATCACGCTGTCGCACACATTTTTTTCCGACGTGCATGACATCAATGCTGTGACGGATATTTAGCACCTTCCAGTACGGCAAGTCTCAAAATACGGATTTCTTTTTCCAGATGCCCGGCCTCAGCTTCTGTTGCTTTCCAAACACAACATCGACATCTTTCACAATTTCATAGATTTCTTCACCCTTTTTTTTGCGTGGGGCGCTCCCGTAGCTTGACTTCTCCGTTGAACTCTGTTGCTTTCCAAACACAACATCGACATCTTTCACAATTTCATAGATTTCTTCACCCTTTTTTTTGCGTGGGGCGCTCCCGTAGCTTGACTTCTCCGTTGAACTGTTTCTTCCACTTCCTCCAAATGTGATTGTTCAAAAGGAACCGGCGGTGACCCATATATACAATTTTACGCGAGTGTGTCAAGAACTGACTCACTGTTTGTTCTTGGCACACAACACATGCTTCGTGTCCTTTCACAGTCTGGCCGGATGAGTTTCCATAAGTAGGATAATCATTCACGGTTGTGAACAACAAGGCGCATAGGTTGAAATTCTCTTGTTTATCTGCGTCCCAGACTTCCACCCCGTCGTGCCAAGGTGTCGCTAAATCTTCCTTCAGTAGTTATACATACACATCAATATCATTTCCAGGTTGCTTAGGCCCTTGAATGAGTACGGAGAGATGTATGTACTTACACTTCATGCACAGCCATGGAGGAAGGTTGTAAGTACTGAGGAGGATGGGCCATGTGCTGTGTCGGCTGCTCATGTTACCGAATGGATTGATTCCGTCCGTACTCATCCCAAACCTTATGTTCCTCGGCTCCTTACCGAATTCTAGAAATACCCTATTGACAGTCCTCCACTGGCATGCGTCGGCAGGGTGTCTCATTATTCCATCTTCCTTACGCCCCTCTGAGTGCCGACGCATCATCTTTGCCTCCTTATTAGCGAACAAACGTTTCAAACGGGGAACGATTGGAAGATACCAAGCCACCTTTGCTGGTGGCCCCTTCACCACACCCCCACCTTCATCCTCGTCATCATGACAGTTGTCTTCATTTCTAATACGCTTGTAGCGGGATGTCTTGCATGACGGACATCTATGCAGGTTGGCGTACTCTTTGCGGTACAGGATACAGTCATTCGGACATGCATGCATTTTTTTTACTTCTAATCCAAGAAGGCATATAACCTTCTTCGCCTTGTAAGTTGTTGTTGGCAACACGTTCCCTTCCAGAAGAATTTCCTCCAGGAGCACCAACAGCTTTGCGAAACTTGTGTCCGACTAGTTATTGCTTGCCTTGATCTTCAACAGTTCTAGCACGACAGCCAATCGCGTGTGCTTCGGTTTGCATCCCGGAAACAAGGGTATTTCCGAGTCTCCCAACAAGCCTAAGAACTCATCGTACTCTCTTCCACCAAGGTTCGTCCCTTCCGCATCACGCAACATTTGGTCCAAATCATTGTGTACGTCAACCATATTCTCATTTGATGATTCCGAATTGGCTTCTTCCACCGGTTCGTCGAGCGACACAACATGTCCAGCCTCGACTTCTACCCCTTTGCCAACCCCCACTCCTACCTCTTCGCCACTTGGGACGACTTCTGCCTCTTCGTCAGTGGCAACTTCTTCGTCCTCGCCGTGACTTGTCCAACGGGTATAACCATCCATGAAACCCTTTATAAGCAAGTGTAATTGCAAGTCCTTTGTCGTCTGCACCATCTCCACGTTATTGCAATTACAACATGGACAACACATTTCATTCTTTCTCTTCCTCAACATATCTTCTCGGGCAGCTCTAAGAAACCCAGATAAAGCATCTATGTACCCTCTAGTAGCACGATCCCCGTACATCCAACTTCGATCCATCGATCCTATAGTAATAAATGATAGCACGAAGGCTTTAATCTACGTCCTTTAGGGGATGTACGCACTTAATAAATGATATAGAGAGCGCACAATTACTAACCTCTCGTCTCCAACTCAAAATATAGCACTGTCCCCTTCCAAATGTGACCCTAGATCTCCTCTCACCGAATTGCTCACAAATCACGCTTCTGGGCGGCCGCAACATTGCTCTGGACGCGAGGAGGCACCGCTGCTGGTCGGAACTTAGGAGCAAAAACTCAGGTTCGACACGCGGTGAAAATGACAAGTCGCACGGTTAGAAACCTATATAGAACAATGCATCACAGACGGGCCAAATCAAAACCCGTCAGTGATGATTTTCTCGCCATTTCAAAGACTTCATCACTGATGGGTGGGTTATACAAAGCCATCAGTGATGACAGTAATCATCATAGACGGGTTATATTTTAACCCGTCTGTGATAAGTCACCACTGACGGGTACACAAATGACCTGTCTGTGATCGAGAGGGTTGTATTTTCACTCGTGCGTGGTATATCATCACTGACGGACCGGAAAGTAACCCGTCAGTGGTGATCCATGTTCGCGCCCAAAGTTGTTCTCTATTTCGCGCCGATACATGTAGCGGCGGGAGACGAGGGGTCGTGCCAGTATACGAGGCAGATGGCCGGAGACTAGGGGTCACGCCGGTACATGAGGCAGACGGGAGATCCTAGGGGTCGCGCCTGTACGGCGGGAGATGAGGACCTCTATATAACGTCCTCCTCTTCTTCGTCGTCCAAATATTCATCACTGCCTGCTTTGCAATGGAGTCTGCGGGTACCTCCTCCCACATGGCCAGGAAGCGCAAGAGGCTGTCCCCTTCTCCGTCCCCGCCTCCGTCCCCCTCCTCCATCCCCTCCTCCGTCCCCGCCTCCGTCCCCTCCTCCATCCCCGATCAACCAGACAAGCACCAAGATCACGATGCACCTCTCCCGCGAGACGGTTCAAGCCATCGGGTGTGGCTATGGAAACACAGGGGGCACCCTCCTCTGTGCGTACATTGAAGGAGTACGCTACTCCGGCACCTTCGTCGTCCGCTGTGTGTTGGCCAAGAAGTATCCACGAGCAAAGTTCATCATGGAAGCACACCATGAGCCGGGGCGATTCCTCATCTCCTGTACTTCCAGTGGGTCGGACGCACCACTCGCGGCACCATCGGCCGCCGCCTCCATGCGAAGTACATCAAGTGGGGTGTCGACCGAGTGAGCTTCTTCATGGTCCATAGGTTGCTCGCTCTCGAGCCGGAGCCTATCGATGAAGATCTGCCGCTCGAGAACTTTTAGTTATCTATTTTTATTTTATAAATTATGCATGTAAGACAATAGTCTATATATATCTTAATCGTTTCCGATGGTCTGTATGCTATTATGTTCTATTGTAATTGTCCTCAAAGTCGTGAGTTGTTTGTTCGATTTGCCCATCACACTTTTTATCACTGACGGATAGAAGTACGACCGTCTGTGATGACAGTCTTAGTCGTTCGCCTAGAGTAGGATCATCACAGACGGGTTGTATTTACACCCGTCTGTGATAACTCATCACTGACGGGTAGAGAAACGACCCGTCGGTGATCTGGAGGGTCATCATCACTGACGGGTCCAATAACGACCCGTTTGTGATGAGACGGTCATCACTAACAGACCGAAAAATAACCCGTCAGTGATGATGTGGGAAACTCATCCCAAAGTTACAACCCATCTGTGATGAGTCATCATTGACGGGTCACATTTCTACCCGTCAGTGATGAGATGTTTTCTGTGCATGAATTTTCTGGCCTCATCAGTTCATTTTGCTTGCCACCTCTGAAAAATAGAATAACATCCCAGCTGCATGTATAGCCTCTGTACAGCCCCAGCATGTGCAGGACAATATATACAAATTAATCTATTTTCTGCATCTCAATTCCACATTGCAAATTTTACAAGTCCACATCTCAAATATATATATATATATATACATATATGTACAAGACATTCGACATCACACAAGTTGCTAAAGAATTTTGCACATCTCACTTTCATATGGAAATGAACTATCTAGAGTGCTAGCTAGAGTGTTTACACACTTACTACAAACGGACTCACTAGAATGCGATAGACGCATTGGAATGCGATATCAGTTTTCTTGTGCAGTGTAACCGTAAAGAGCGTCGTCACCATTGTGACATTGCGGTTACACTGCACAAGACACTCTTTCCAAGAAAAGTGTCTTGTGCAGTGCAGCACAGTGTCACAAACGCGACAGAGAGGGGAGAACGGCGGCCTCCACCAGCGCCGGCACCACTGCAAGGGGGGAGGAGCAGTCGCCGGCCTTGAGGAAGAGGCGGTGACCGGATCCGGGCTCGAGGGGGCTCGGGGAGGAGGCAGTGGTCGGATCCGGGCTCGAGGAAGAGGCGGCGACCGCATCTGGGCTCGGGGGGCTCCGGGAGGAGGCGGCGGCCACAGCGCGGTGCAAAAGAAAGCTAGGGTTTTAACGCGGTGAAAATGACTAGGCCGTCCCGCATTTATAGATAGAAGTAGTCATCACGGACGGGCCAAAATTATGCCCGCCAGTGCTAGTTTGGTCATCGTTGACGGGTCAGTTTTCTACCCGTCCGTGCTGACACTGCAGGTCAGCACTGATGGGTTGTTTTCCTACCCATCTGTGATAAATAATGTCATCACTGACAGGCGCAAAATCTACCCGTCACTGAAAGTCATCACTGACGGGTAGGACACTGACAGGCGCAAAATCTACCCGTCACTGAAAGTCATCACTGACGGGTAATTTTCCTACCCGTCAGTGATGAAATCTTTGATAATAGCCTTGAGGCTCTTTGCATATTCATCACTGACGGGTTGTTTTCCTACCCGTCAGTGAAGTGATTTCACCACTGACGGGCACGGTTTACCCGTCAGTGATACCGATCCTGGATGACATTATTTGTAGTAGTGATAGGAGGCTAATTTTACGCGCCGCTCATTTCTTGAGCCATACTAGCCAATTCTGGCCATTCAGCGGAATCAGCCATTTCAGAACCTTGAAAAGCACACCACCACGTAAAAGTACGTGCATAACATTTTGGACTTGTGGAGGCGGCCGGGTGGGTGTGGAGCACACGCAATGTCGAGCCTAGTTTCCTCCTGTCTGTCTCCTCCTCTCCTCTCCTGCTAGATCCACCCCTGCCGTGGAGACAAGCCGGCGGCATGAGCTCGAGGTGCGGTGAAAGGGATCTCAGGAGTCGACTAGAGGGGGGGTGAATAGGTCGGCTCTAGAAATTAAAATGCCTAATGGGTTTCTCTTCTGGAGATAGGTCAATCCTAGAGAAAATATATGCAACTGATGCAGGTAACTGAGACTCAGCAAGATCTATCAGATAAACACCAGACACTCAGACAGCAAACTCAGCTGATGTAGAGCAAGTTATATTCAGAGCTAACTGAGTCTCAGGTGTGAGAGTCAGGTGAGTGCATCAGATGACGTGAACACGAAAGGTACTAGCTTTAGCAGGAGCTAACTGAGTCTCCGGTGAGGAAACTCAGTTAGTGTGCAACAAATAAAGGTGCCCTAGTGATCTAAGCATGCATAGATATCAGAATAAGTAAGAGCAGATCACAAGACAGAAAGTAAAGCACACAATGATTTGTTTTACCGAAGTTCCTACTTCTTGCGAAGCAGTACGTCTCCGTTGAGGAAGCTGTTCTCACAGCCGGCACCAAAACGTGCTCTTTCCTCGAGTACCTTTCTTGTGTGGAATCCTTTTATCTTGCTGCTGCAAGACAGGCAGACCCGAATCGCCCTCACAGACTCTTGGTGGCAGCCACACAAGACTTGGCTTGCTCACCAACTCCAAGAGCACTCCCACTCTTGGAGGAACCAGTACCTCGAATGCTACACCTGAAGGACTAAGTAACTCACTCTCACGATGGATGCACGCAGGCAACACTCACTTGGAGACCTAGAGCTCTTTCTTTCTCAACAGGTTGCTTTCGGGTTAGAGGCAAAGGTTGGGTAAAGGTTCGAGGTTGAAAACCTCCCCAGGTTCCCTATTTATAGGGTCCCTGGCAGCTAGCCGTTACCCTCATGCCACGTCAGACAAAGAGCCACCAGACCTAACCTATCTGAGACTCAGCTAACGTGCACCTCTGGTAACCTACTAGCCACGGCTGAGCTACCCACCTGAGTCTCAGATGCCAAACTCAGGTGGACTCGGTTGCCTCAGGCAGCACCTGAGCACAACTCTGGCCGGCTCATTACAAGCCTACAACTGACCAGAGAGCAATGACCTCGCCACAGTCCCTGACCAGCTCGCTTAGACCCTTGGCACTGGTTCCAAGCTTCTTCACCGAAGATGACTGCCCTTGTAGACGCACAGCGAACCCTTGGTCCTGATCCACCAGCTTCCTAGCTCCTCCAGGACTTATCAAGCTTGCATTCACGGCCCTTGAACTCCATCAAGCAACCATCACCTCGCTTGCCCTCGAGCACAGCCTCGGCTTCCTCGCAACTGTGCCTCAGGAACCTAGCTCAGCTGGTCCTTCTGACCTTCCCAGTTCCTTGCTCTTTTTAGGGCTCATCATCAACAGTTGTCTCACTTCAGCTTTCACCTGTCCATCTAATCCCTGTTCACACTCATTGCAAAACATTAGACACAGGTGAGGATTGCCAATAACCATCAAAACCAAACTCTGGGGCAAGATAGCCATCCTCCCAAGCTCCATGGGAGTGGATGCACTTTCAATCTCCCCCTTTTTGGTGGTTAGTGGCAACCCCTTAAAAACATTCATTTAGATAAAAAAGAGTATTGCATTTAACCTTGTTTGACATCAACTCCCCCTTAAGATGTGCACAAGTGAGATTTTGCATTTGAATACAAGTGTACAGATCAGACTTAAACATTGGAGAGTTGATGCAAACACAGGTTCTCACAACATAACTGAGAATATAAGCACAGCGGAATAGCAGGTATGTTGGAGGAGTACTCAGCAAATAAGATGATAGAAAGGATTGCATGCTTGAGTACAAATTTCAAATATCAGAGCGTCATGAATATATCAAATATAGAGCATGTATTAGAGCTAAAGAGAGTAATATCATGTATCAGAGCAGATTAGAGCAGATGTGATAAAGAGATCAATGTATTTCAATATATTTGAGCAATAACAGTCAATACAATACAAAAGCGAGGTGTTCAAGACTGATAAAACCATTTTGCAGTACATAGAATGTCTTGACACACATGTAGTCTAGTCTACCCCCTTTTACATACTGCTCCCCCTGAATATAATACTCGCCCCTTTAAGCTATTCAAGCTATTCTCTCCCTACTCTCTCCCCCTTTGCCACTAAGCACTAAAAAGAGATAGGAAGAAGAAAGAAAGAGATCCTCAGGGAGCAGGCTTTGGTTGCAGAAGGGATAGGATCTGATCAAATTTGCTGTTGACCGAGGCCTTGAGATCTGCCATCTCACTCTTGAGTTCAGATTTTAGCTGAGCCATTTCTTGTTGCAGTTCATCTTGTCTCCTCTTGATAACAGAGATCTGTACTGGCACAACCCGTTTAATGAAAGCATCAATAGCTGCGGGATTGTCTAGACGTTGAACCAAAGGAAGACTATCTGATGAAAGGTTCACAGAGACCGATGCTTGGCGCTCAGCAGGAGGAGATGATTCTCTAGCTGAGTCTCGGGTGGGAGACACCTGAGGCTCAGGTAGGACTGCTGGGAGATCAGCTGCTGGCTGAGGTGGTCTGACTGAGACTCTGGTGGCTTGCTCTGGAGGCTCTGAAAGGTCTGACTGAGATGAGTTGAGGATGTTGGAGAAAGGAACTTCATCTTCATGGTCATCCTTCTGAGGTCTGAATTTGCTGAGATATGTTTTCTTGTCAAAAGAGAAGACTGAAGATGCTAAAGATGTTCTTTGGAGAATCATATGCATTAGATATGAGCCATATCTCATCTTATCAAATCTGTTCTTCTGGCACTCATTTATTTCTGAGAATATGTATCTGGCCACATCAAACTTCTCTTTCTTGGCTATGAGCTCAAGAATTCTCCATACTGGATTGTATATGGCATCAGTTCCTCCACCTTTGGCACAGATGGATATGTTCAAGATCTTCACTATGTGCTTGGGTGTCTTCATCAATCCTTTAAAATTGGAGATATGCTTAGGGACTGCACCCTTAACAGGAGGAGGCACAAAGCCTGTAGGGAAGAACTTCTTCCTTTTCTCATTTGGAACCCAATCTGGCAGAAGACTCTTATCTTCTTCTGAGCCTTTGGATATATTGATCTTCTGTAGCTTTGACCCTGATGGTAGATTGAACATCTCTGCAAACTCTGGAGCTGTGATGCACAGCAGTTGACCTCTTGTCATCCAGAGCATATAATCTTGATTGTTCTGCTCTACAAAGACTGTTGCATAGAATTCCTTGATAGCTTCAGAATCATAGTCTTGGTTTAAACTGCATATCTTATCAAGTTGAACAGCAGCTAGAATCTGCTTCAGATTTCCTAAGCCGTTCTTGGCAAGGTTTTCCCAATCAATTGGCATGCTGTCAACAAAACCTTTCTTCTGCAGCAAGAGATGATAGCTTGATTGCTGCTGATCATTCCAAAACCTTGGATCAGTGCACTGTCTTCTTTTCAGATTTCCTTCACTGTCAAAATATGGATTTGTGGTTCTCATGGCAGTGTAGTTTGATGTGCTTCTTGAATCCAGGTTCATGGAGGCTAGACTGGCATCTGCCTTTGGTAGCTTCTTGAAAGCAGTTGCAGATATGAATTTCATCATTGATGTGTCAGATCGTGCAACTTTTGAGAATATAGCTGAGTATTTGGCTTCCAATGACTCATCTGACTCTTCTAACTGAGTCTCAGCTGGGATATCTTCTGAGTCAGATGCAGAGGGGGATGAGTCTGATTCTTCTGCGGACTCTTTCCTTCCACTGCTCTCTTCTTCTTCTTGGTATTCTTCATCTGATTCAGACAGCTTTTGCTTCTTCTTGCGAGGAGATGGAGGATGAGGATCACTTGGACTTGAATATGAGTCATCTGAGTCTTCTGACTGAGCCTCAGTTGACTGTGCCTGAGACCCAGTTGGCATCTTATGAACTGACTCAGGTGCTGGAGAGGATACTGCTTTTTCTTGCTCTTCAAGTCTTGTTTCTTCTTGAGCTGGTTCTAAGTCTGATAGAGACTGAAATACAGAACCCATGCTCACCGATACTCCAACTAATGGATCTCCTTGTGGCTCAGTTGGATTTTCATGTGCTTTAGTTGACTTCTCTTCAAAAGATGATCTTAGCTTATCCATAGATTCCTCCATAGTCTGCTCAAGTTCTTTTTCTTTTGAGTCAAGCTCAGCCAAGATGTCTTCAATTGATTCTATGGCGGCTTTCTGTTGAGGTTCCACTTCAGTGAGGACTAATTCTAGTCCAGCTGATGCAGCTGCCTGAGACTCGGCTGGCTTACTCAGTTGTGGCACTGAACCACTGACTTGTTGAAGGGGTACTGCATCAAGTGCTTGAGAACTGGAGGCATAAAATATCCTTGAGTTTGTTTCAGCAATCTCATTTTGTAGATGCTTCTTACGAGCTTCATCAGCACAAGAGTCTAACTCCAACATGTGATTCTCTATCCTCCTTTGTAGAATGATATCTGAGAACCTTGTCCAGAGAGGCTTATAATCTTCTGAGAGTTGAGGGAATAGACGATTAATTTGTTTGATCAGGTCTGCTTTCTCTTGTCCAGAGGCTTTTCCTTCTTGCTTCAGCAGCTTTTTGAGCTCTTCATGGATTGCCTTGTCCTTCAGCTGAGTTTCTCTTTGGAGTTTCACACTCTTTGGAACATCTGGTGATTCAAAGATTTGCTTTGCAAGGGCATCTATTCTTTCCTTCATTTGAGGCCTTTCCTCATCTGTGGCATTAGGCAACTTATCAGTTAGGTCTTGCCATTTTTTTATAAGTTTGCTGTGTTCCTGTCTTTTAAGAGCTTCTACTCTCCATTCAGCTTCTTCCTCTTCTTGGAGTTGCTTCTCCGTTTTCTTCTTGACTACCACAGCCTCTGATCTTGGCTTCTTTGGCACTTTGCTCAGGGATAAATCTGTTGGCTTGCCTGCAGCCCTTGTTCTTTTGAGTGTATCAACTACTGGAGCCTTCTTGGCTTTGATAGCTGCCTCTTTCTCAGCAGCCTTCTTACCTTTTTCTTCAGCTCTTTTCTTCTTTGCTTCCTCAGCTTGGGCTTTCTTTTCAGCTGCTTTTGCTTTCCTCTCTTGCTTCAATTGTTCTTCCTTGCTAGCTTTCTGAGCTTCTAATTCTTTCATTCTTTTAGCTGACTGAGCTGCAGCTATGTCCATCTGACGTTTCTCCTCTTGTAGCTCTTTGAGCCTGGCTTCTCTTTTGGCTAGCTCAGAGGGTGACATAGGCGCTTTTACTGATTTTTGTGCAGATTCTTCTGCATCCAAGTTCTTTGCAAGACTTTTAGCCTGCTCTGCCTCCCACTCTAACTGCTGCTTCTGACTTAGGAGCTGAGTTCTCAGACCAATGGGCAGATCATCAGTTATATCCTCAGGCACATTCCTTGATCCAGACATCTGCATAGGTGAGATAGGATAAAGAATAGATAAGAGATAATCCTATTGCAGAGAAAACTGGAATGATTAGCCATTTTTGGATGGTTTTAGGAGAGTTTCACAAGTCATCTCATGCTACCTGACTTAGCTACCTGACACTCAGGTGAGATAAATTGTGTAACTCAGGTGGAGTAGCAGTGCAACCTAGGTTTATCGAATCTTGCTGAAAATTGAGAATTCTGGACAAAGAGATGCAAGAAATCATTCTAGAGGTTAAAGGTACATCATCTCTACCTAATTCCACAACTAAAAGCTACTCGAGAGCTTGGGATTCGCATTAAGGCGGAAACCACCCTAGTTCCGTGAAGAACAGCTCGAGGAGACTTACATTTGGAATTTTGATTGGAGATGAAGGCGCCAAAACAATCAGAAGAGCTTTGGGAAGCTTCGGAAAGAGCGAAGATTGTCGGAGAAGCGCACGATCGTTGAGAATCAGATGGCGGCGACGGGCGCAAGGGCACTGAGACTCTGAAGAGGGTTTAGCGCGAACCGTTACAGAGGTGGGTTTTTATATCCCGAGTGGCCCTGTGGCACCTGAGGGTCAGCTAGAATGCTACCTGAGGCTCAGGTAGGATAGAAAAACTGAGCTGAGCTCCAGACTTAGGGATTTTCTCCGGAATTTTTGAATGTGTTCAGCTGAGACTCATGTGGAAGACTCAGCTGACAAGGTTTTCAATAGGATTACCAGAGAGAGCTTAAGGATAAGAGATGAAAGCAATAGAGAGAATTTCTTTTCAAACACAGCTTGCCAAACAATCAATCAATACAAAGCTAAAGCTGTGTTGAATTGAAATAGATGGTGAGATCCAACTTATCTAACCCAATGGTGAATCCATGAGTTCAATAAGATGCAAAATTAGCATGGTATCTATAAGACCTTAACCCACCTGAGGTACAACCGAGACTCAGGTGGCTGACTCATGTAGAATGCAGAGAATGAAAAAACCAGAAATGCAATCATGTGTACACGTGTATCATCATTTCCTCACTGCACATTCGAGATATCCATGATATTTAGCTTATGCCTGAGGGTACAGAACCTATTCTCATCTAAAGGCTTGGTGAAAATATCAGCTAGCTGAGCTTCGGTTCTAACATGGCACAGTTGGATATCTTTCTTTTCTACATGGTCTCTTAGAAAGTGGTGTCTCACTTCTATGTGTTTGGATCTTTGGTGTTGGACTGGGTTGTTGGCTAACTTGATTGCACTTTCATTGTCACAGAAGAGGGGTACTTGAGACATAGATATGTTAAAATCCTTCAAGGTCTGCCTCATCCATAACAATTGAGCACAACACCCACCAGCTGCAATGTATTCGGCTTCTGCTGTGGATAGGGCTACTGAATTTTGTTTCTTGGAACTCCAGGATACAAGGGAACGCCCTAGAAATTGGCAGGTACCTGAGGTGCTTTTCTGTCAACCTTACACCCGGCATAATCACTATCTGAATAGCCTACAAGCTCAAATGGTGCACCCTTAGGATACCATAGACCAAACCCAGAGGTATGAATCAAATATCTCAGTATTCTACGAACAGCAGTGCGATGAATGTCCTTAGGATTAGCTTGAAAACGTGCACACATGCAAACACTCAACATTATATCAGGTCTAGATGCACACAAATACAACAAGGAACCTATCATAGACCTATACTCCTTCTGGTCAGTGGACTTACCTTGTTGGTTCAGATCAAGATGAGCATTTGTTTGCATGGGAGTAGATATTGACTTAGCTTTGTCCATGTCAAACTTCTTGAGGATGTCCTTGGCAAACTTCTCTTGAGAGATGAAAGTTCCCTGCTTGAGTTGTCTGATTTGCAGCCCTAGGAAAAACTTCAGCTCTCCTACCATGGACATCTCAAACCTTTTTATCATCATCTTGCTGAACTCATCACTTAGCACACGGTTAGTACTTCCAAATATTATGTCATCGACATATATTTGGCATACAAATAAGTCCTTGCCTTTAACTTTAGTAAAGAGTGTAGTATCAACAAGCCCAATTTTGAAACCATTATGAATAAGAAACTCCTTTAGGGTATCATACCAAGCACGAGGGGCTTGTTTGAGACCATATAAAGCTTTGTGGAGAACATATACATGATGGGGTCTTTTTGGATCTTCAAAAACCAGGGGGCTGTTCTACATACACAAGTTCAGCAAGCTTACCTTGGAGGAAGGCACTCTTGACATCCATTTGATAAAGCTTGATGTTGTGATGATTTGCATAAGCTAAAAGTATCCTGATAGCTTCAAGTCGAGCTACAGGTGCAAAGGTCTCACCAAAATCCAAGCCTTCTATTTGAGTGTAGCCTTGAGCAACCAACCTTGCCTTGTTCCTCACCACTTGGCCTGCAGAATCTTGCTTGTTGCGAAAGACCCACTTCGTTCCAATGACATTGTGATCCTTGGGTCTTTCAACAAGTGACCAGACTTCATTTCTCTCAAATTGGTTCAGCTCTTCATGCATAGCATTGATCCAGTCTGAGTCAGACAGAGCTTCACCTACATTTTTAGGCTCAAAGGTGGAAACAAAAGAGTAGTGAGCACAAAAGTTAGCAATACGAGAACGAGTAGTCACTCCCCTATTAATGGCACCAATGATTTGGTCTACAGGGTGATCCTTCTGCAGCCTGCTGATCATAGGGGGTTCTGGGTCAGCCGCCTGAGTCACAGCTGGAAGTGGGTCAGCTGAGTGTATCTGTGACTCAGTTGGCTCTTCCTGAGACTCAGCTGGGTGCATGGAGGCTTCTGAGTCCAATAGATCATTAGCTGGGTTGTACTCGAACTCAATGCCATTGACTTCATCCTGCTCATCAGCTGGGTCAGGTAGATTTGTAACTCCAGATGAAGCTTGCTCCTCAACTTGGGGCCTGACTTCACCTGTTGACTTGTGAAGTATATCTACCTTCCCTGAAATATCATTAGTAACTTGCCCGTCTTGTGAGCCATTAGATTCATCGAATGTCACATCTACAGCTTCTTCAACAACCTTGGTGTTGGTGTTAAAGACTCTGTAGGTGTGAGATTCTGAGCTATATCCAACAAATATTCCTTCATCAGATTTGGATTCAAATTTAGAGAGACGCTTGCCTTTCTTCAGAATGTAACACTTACAACCAAATACTCTGAAGTAGGAGACGTTTGGCTTCTTGTTGGTCAGCAGCTCATAAGGTGTCTTCTTTAGGAGTGGGTGAAGATATAGTCTATTGATGTTGTGGCAGGCAGTATTCACAGCTTCAGCCCAAAACCTTGCTGGTGTTTTGTACTCACTCAGCAGTGTTCTTGCCATCTCTATTAGGGTCCTGTTCTTCCTCTCCACCACTCCATTCTGCTGAGGTGCATAGGGACCAGAGAACTCATGCTTAATCCCATGCTTGTCCATGAAGGCTTCAACTCTTGAGTTCTTGAATTCTGTCCCATTGTCACTTCTCACTACCTTCAAGTTGATTTTCCATTCATTTTGAACTCTGACAATGAGATGCTTGAACCTTTTGTACACCTGTGACTTGTCCTTCAAGAAAAATACCCAAGTGAAACGTGACAAGTCATCTACAACAACAAAACCATACTTGTTACCTCCAATGCTCTCATATGTAGTTGGACCGAACAAATCAATGTGTATGAGATCGAATGGAGAAGTAGTGGTCATGATGTTCTTGGGTGGATGAGAGCTCCCAACTTGCTTTCCAGCCTGACAAGCACAGCATGGCTTGTCTTTGTTGAATTGGATCTGCTTCAGGCCTAGGACATGTTCTTCTTTACTGAGTTTGTTCAGCAGCCTCATCCCCACATGACCTAGCCTCCTGTGCCACAGCCAGCCTAACTGAGCTTTGACTATAAGGCAACATGGCACAGCTGGTTCTTGATCCTGAAATCTACAAGATATAGCTTATCTACTCGATAGCCTTCGAAAACTTGTGAGTCATCTGTTAGTTTCTGGACATAGACCTCTTTAGGATAAAATGTGACTTTCATTCCAGCATCACATAATTGAGAAACAGATAAAAGATCATATGAGATAGACTCAACAAGCATTACTTCAGGAAGAGAATGTTCCTGAGATATAGCAATTTTACCATAACCCAATACCTTGCCTCTTGAATCATCAGCATAGTTGACATACTTGCAAGGAAGGTTATCTTTTCTTATCTCAGAGAACTGCTCTTTGCCTCCAGTCATGTGCTGTGTGCAGCCACTATCCATGACCCATTTTGTTCCACTGGAGGCAGAGCCCTGCACGATTAGTTTTGAGACTTAGGAACCCAAATAGCTTTGGTTCCCAAGTTAGCAGGTCTCTTACTGTAAGCATCAATAGCAGGAATAAGATTAACATTAGGGTTCTTAGCAGCTATGGCTTTAGAAAGCTTAGAGAACCTCTGAATCTTTCTCAGATTCTTATCTCCTGCAAACTCAGATGGAAGGGTTAGCAAATTTGCATTGCACCTGAGTGAGCTACCTGAGTTACAGGTGGCTTTCCCTGACTTCGGTACCCAACCGAGTGAGTCACCTGAGACACAGGTGACTACTGACTTTGGTACCCAAATGCTTGGTACCTTCTTGTACCTACTCCAAGGGTCCAACATATATTGCCTCAGGTTTGCCCTTTTTCCCTGTCTTAAGCACATAGTTTGGATTAGAGGGAATTTTCACATAACCACCTGTCTTTCGATGGTTTCCTGCAAGAGAGTTAGTATCATATTTCCCTTTCTGAGGAACAAAGTGATTCTGCAAGTATTTCTTGTTAGTAGCAGAGGAAATATATGATGACTTGTTCTTTTTAAGTGCAGGAGTGAAACCAAGTCCCCTTGTACCATTATTCTTTAGTACTAAGGTGGACTGGAGCCTAGCAAAGTTCTGCATGCCTATGTTAGCACTGCATAGGCCTATTCTCATGAGCCTTTTTAGCTCTTCATGCTCCTCCTTGAGCTCATTGTACTTTGCTGCATCAACAGAGTTAGTAGCAGTTGAAGTGCTTGATTCACTGGGTGAATCTACAACAAACACTGTACTAGAAGTAATAGCATTGATGCGAGATGCACAGTTTAAACAGGTTTCTATAACAGTAGGAGAATTTGCATCAGGTGTAACAGCAGTGCAAGATGAGTGAGTTTCTTTGAGTTTATCATGCTCAGAGATTAGGAGCTCATGTGACAGCTTAAGTTTGTTTTGAGCTTCCTGCAATAAGTAAACCTCCTCATCAAGATCTGCCTTAGCATCTTGTGCATTATCAAGGGACACCTGCATGTCAGTTAGTTTGTCCCTGAGAGAGATGTTTTCTTTTCTCTCTTTCCTAAGGAGCTTCTCTGTCCTGTCAAGAATGTCCATTAGTTGAGCATAATCAGGGAAGTCATCCTCAGTCATTACCTTGCTGCCTTTAGCCATAAGGCATAGGGCTGGAGTCTCAGCATATGTAGGATCTGCATCCTTGTCGAAGAGTGAGACTGACTCGGGTGCGCAGCTGAGTGACCCAACTGAGTCTTCTCCTGGCTCAGTTGGACTGCTGAGTGATCCACCTGAGACACAGATGGCTAACCCAGCAAGCTCAGTTTCTTCCTCTGACTCCTCCTCTGACTCTGAGTCATCTGAGACCCAGGCTTGTCCCACATAAGCTCTGGCAGCAGAGGTCTTCTTCTTTCTGAAGGTGGGAGGCTTCCCTTCTTTGTACTTCTTCTTGACAATGATCTCCTTCTTCTTGTACTTGCCATCCTCTTGTCTCTTGCTCTTTTTGGGACAATCAGCAATGAAATGTCCTGAGTCACCACACTCAAAACACTTCTTGTCACTGAGTTGCTTCTTCCCTTTGAATCTATCAGCTGAGCCTGAGAACTTCTTCCTTTGATAAAACTTTCTGAAGTTCCGAGTAAGCATGGCAAGCTCATTCTCCTCATCAGTGGACATCTCTTCATCTGGATCTTCTTCTTCATCACTTGAGTCCCTGTGAGTGGCCACTGCCTTGAGAGCTATGTCCTTGTTCTTCCCACAGGTGATAGCATGCTTCTTGGAGTGGTTTAGCTCCATCTCATGAGTGAGCATCCTACCAAGGACATCTGTGGGCTTTAATCTGTCAAAGCCATCCTTTTCTTTCATCATCAGACGCAGGGTGTGATAGGGCTTGGGAAGCACAAAGAGGAACTTCTTGATCACATCTCCATCTTCCACTCTGTTGGACCCAAGGGCTTTCAGCTGGTTAGTGATCATGGTAAGTCTTGTGAAGATGGAATTGATGTCCTCTCCAGGTTGGTAATGGAAGTTGTCAAGTTCATGCTCCAGCACATCTTTCTTGGACCTCTTCAACGTGTCACTACCTTCATAGATAGCCTGAAGTGTGAACCATATATCTCTGGCTTCCTCAAAGGTGCAGACATAGTTGAAGTCATGCTCTTGCAGTCCCATATAGATAGCATTGGCAGCTCTAGCATTGTTCTTGATGCTGATCTTCTCTTGATCAGTGGGATTGCTCTCATCAACCACATCAAGACCTGTTGTGACAATCTTCCATACATCTGGGTCAAGTGCAGTAAGATGCATTTGCATCTTCCGCTTCCAAAAGGCATAATTAGTACCATCAAACATAGGAACTCTACCCTCATAGTTCGACATCCTTTAGACTCTGGCTGTTAGGCCAATTATGAGCAACGAGGCTCTGATACCACTTGAAAGGGATCTCAGGAGTCGACTAGAGGGGGGTGAATAGGTCGGCTCTAGAAATTAAAATGCCTAATGGGTTTCTCTTCTGGAGATAGGTCAATCCTAGAGAAAATATATGCAACTGATGCAGGTAACTGAGACTCAGCAAGATCTATCAGATAAACACCAGACACTCAGACAGCAAACTCAGCTGATGTAGAGCAAGTTATATTCAGAGCTAACTGAGTCTCAGGTGTGAGAGTCAGGTGAGTGCATCAGATGACGTGAACACGAAAGGTACTAGCTTTAGCAGGAGCTAACTGAGTCTCCGGTGAGGAAACTCAGTTAGTGTGCAACAAATAAAGGTGCCCTAGTGATCTAAGCATGCATAGATATCAGAATAAGTAAGAGCAGATCACAAGACAGAAAGTAAAGCACACAATGATTTGTTTTACCGAAGTTCCTACTTCTTGCGAAGCAGTATGTCTCCGTTGAGGAAGCTGTTCTCACAGCCGGCACCAAAACGTGCTCTTTCCTCGAGTACCTTTCTTGTGTGGAATCCTTTTATCTTGCTGCTGCAAGACAGGCAGACCCGAATCGCCCTCACAGACTCTTGGTGGCAGCCACACAAGACTTGGCTTGCTCACCAACTCCAAGAGCACTCCCACTCTTGGAGGAACCAGTACCTCGAATGCTACACCTGAAGGACTAAGTAACTCACTCTCACGATGGATGCACGCAGGCAACACTCACTTGGAGACCTAGAGCTCTTTCTTTCTCAACAGGTTGCTTTCGGGTTAGAGGCAAAGGTTGGGTAAAGGTTCGAGGTTGAAAACCTCCCCAGGTTCCCTATTTATAGGGTCCCTGGCAGCTAGCCGTTACCCTCATGCCACGTCAGACAAAGAGCCACCAGACCTAACCTATCTGAGACTCAGCTAACGTGCACCTCTGGTAACCTACTAGCCACGGCTGAGCTACCCACCTGAGTCTCAGATGCCAAATTCAGGTGGACTCGGTTGCCTCAGGCAGCACCTGAGCACAACTCTGGCCGGCTCATTACAAGCCTACAACTGACCAGAGAGCAATGACCTCGCCACAGTCCCTGACCAGCTCGCTTAGACCCTTGGCACTGGTTCCAAGCTTCTTCACCGAAGATGACTGCCCTTGTAGACGCACAGCGAACCCTTGGTCCTGATCCACCAGCTTCCTAGCTCCTCCAGGACTTATCAAGCTTGCATTCACGGCCCTTGAACTCCATCAAGCAACCATCACCTCGCTTGCCCTCGAGCACAGCCTCGGCTTCCTCGCAACTGTGCCTCAGGAACCTAGCTCAGCTGGTCCTTCTGACCTTCCCAGTTCCTTGCTCTTTTTAGGGCTCATCATCAACAGTTGTCTCACTTCAGCTTTCACCTGTCCATCTAATCCCTGTTCACACTCATTGCAAAACATTAGACACAGGTGAGGATTGCCAATAACCATCAAAACCAAACTCTGGGGCAAGATAGCCATCCTCCCAAGCTCCATGGGAGTGGATGCACTTTCATGCGACGACGCCATGCTTCCTCCGTTGATGGCAAAGCGGCTTTTCTCTGACGGAGCCTTCTCCCTCTACCTCCATCGCGCAAGCCCTTGACAGCCGCCGCCTGCGTTGGACCTAGTGGAGAGGCATCGTCACTGCTTTTTTAAAACCGTAATGTGCAATCATAGATGGGTGAACTTTATTCATCTGTGATGATAATCTCACATCACATACCCTTTGCTTCAGACGGGTGGAAAAACCGTCTGTTTTGCACTCGTCTGTGATAACCATATTTGTGGTAGTGTCACCATAGGTGTCTCGTATCCATGGGGGCATCGTTTACTATTGAAAGAATATTATGTCTTGGTGAGATATATAAAAAGCCAAAATTTGGGTTTAATCACTAGTGGATAGAAGATACAACCACGTCTATTAACTATCGAAACGATAACTTGGTTTTTGCACTGTGCATGTGTTAGTTCACTCTTAGTGCAAAGTGACTAAAATCTCTGGTGTCAAGCAGGGCCGGCTCTATGTTTTGGAAGGCCCTAGGACGAAGCCGACGATATGGGCCCTTAAGGCTATATATATGTATGTCTATATAGGTATTTATATATATATGTGTCTACTTTCACTAATTTTAAGAGTTAACTTCGAACCACATAATGACAGAAACACTAAAAGAATAGTAAAATGGAATTAGTATGATTACCTCAAATAAGAACCAAATTCTAATGACTCCATTGACAATAATGCTTCAGTGCTTCACAAAAAAGCTTCTTCGGGCATTTCTTGATGCAAAATCATTAAGGACAATATCAAGATCAATGTTGTCCAAGATATCCTTCTCAATACAGCACATAGCCAAGCCATTCAACCTTTCTTGTAACATAGTTGATCTCAAATAATTTTTCAGTAGTTTCAATTTTGAGAAACTTCTTTCAGCTGAGGCTATAGTCACAGGTACAGTTAAGAGGATCCGATAGGCAACAGAGACATTTGGATAGCAATCCATAGCTGTAACAAACTGAAGAATCTCATGTGCTGACATCAAATCATCTGGCAAAGTTACTTGCAGCACTTTTAATTCGGAGAAAAAATCATCTAGATCAACATCAGAAGAGTTACCATGGGAAAAAGCTTCTGCAAAAGTAGTGCAACATTTGCGTAGATTACCATCATCCAAGGACTTCAGATTTTTTGAGTTGAATAAAAAACCAAACACCTTTTCAAATGTCTTCAACTGCTCAAATCTACTAGTCAATGAAGCAATTGCAACGTCAACAATCACTAGAAAGTAAGTAACTCTGAAGGATTCCATAGCTTTGGGGTTAATTTCAAGCAAACGCTTCTGAACACCTTGGTGTTTTCCCTTCATATTGGAACCATTGTCATAACCTTGACCTCTCACATCAGCGACGTTCAAACCAAGAGAATCCAATGTATCCATCAATACCTTAAAAAGCCCCAATCCTGAGGTGTCATCAACCTTTAAGAACTCTAGGAAAAACTCCTCTACTCTCGGAATGTTACTTGACATATTGACACAACGCACAATTAGAGTCATTTGTTCCTCATGGCTCACATCTGGGGTACAATCCAAGATAATAGAGAAATACTTGGCATCCTTGATGATCCTTAAGATAACCTTTCTCACAGCATCAGCAAGAACTGAAATTAACTCATTCTGAATATTGTGGCCAAGATAATGATGATGAATTTCATTATTTTGAATGCGCCTAATGTGGTCTTGCATCACAGGATCAAATTCAGCAATCATTTCAACCGTGCCCAGAAAATTACCATTATTATCTTGATACAACTTCTCATTTGATCCTCGAAAGGCCAAATTATGTTTTGCAAGAAACTTCACTGCAGAAACTATTCTTATCAAAACCTGTCTCCAACGCTCCTTTTCCTTTGCAATTTCCCGTTGCATGTCATCATCAATTGTTTGATTTTTTGCTTAACCTCAACCTAAGTTCATTCCATGTATTCATGTTTGTTAAATGCTCAACACTGCTCTCATGTTCTTTGAGCCTCGAACTGAGACGCTTCCAGTCCCTCAATCCATCAGATGCTAGCAAAGACTTGCTCCGATTTGATTTGAACAACTTGCAACAAAAACAGTAAACTTTGTCCACATCTTTAGAGTAAACCAACCACTTTCTATCAACAACTTCACCATTAGTTAACTTTCTGGAGTAATAAGCATATGAAAAATGTCTACCAAGGTCATCCTTACGGAACTCCAGATTCGGTTCTCTCACAGGTCCTTTTTCAATTAAAATATCCCTTTTGCTATTGTCAAGAATATCCCATGTTCTGGGATCATAGATAGATAAATGAGAATCTTCTTGTGCATCACCATTTGGATTTTCAGTATCCGTTGAAGGCTGCAAATTTTCCTCTCCTGTTCTGTCCGCATTGACATCAACTTCTGCATTTAAATTTTCCTCCCCTGTAGCATCTTCATTGACCGCAACATCTGCATTTAAATTATGATCATGTTCTTGCTCGGGATGAGGTTCCTGCCCTTGATCTTCATTGACATCAACATTACTTGAAGTTGAAAAGAACTTATTTAGAGCACCCCTTTGTGATTCAATTAACTGATCATCTCGTTTTCTTTTTTCCTTTTCTCAGCACCCGACAAATGCTTCTTAGGCAACATTATAATACCTAAAATTATGAAGAAAAGTAAATACATGGAATTACAATCAATTGAATGAAATGCAAGCATAGAAATTGGAAGGTTTGGAGGAAACTTTGAACTGAGGAATAAGAAATTGGGGATGGTGCTGATTGCTGAACAAATAAAACAATCATCTAATTTCTGCTACAACAAATAAAACAATCATCTAATTGCTAAAAGAATGTATAAGCATCTAATTGCTGTAAGACCTGCAGTCAGGGGCTCAGTTGCTGCACGGCGCCGGGGCGATGGCCGATGGATTCTTGATTTTTCTCGGACTCGGCATGTGCACTAGAAAGTAAGTACGGCACAGGAGAGATGATTAGCAGGAAAGTAAGTATGTGCACTAGACATGCAGATTAGCAGGAAGACGAACAGGAAGACATGATTAGCAGGAAGACATTAGACATGCCTGGGCGTTCCGCGTTCGTTCCGTGCGGCAGGAAGACGAACAGAAGAGATCGATTAGCACTAATCCTTCGGCAATCGGCAGTTCGGCAGTTCAGCAGTAAGGAATAAAACCTAAGGAAAATGGGCCCCTCCCAGGCCTGGGCCCTAGGCCGTCGCCCCTCCCGCCTAGGCCCAGAGCCGGCCTTGGTGTCAAGATAGATTAGAGCATCTGGCCGTGTTATGTGTTTTGCAAATACCATTTGGTCTCGATCGTACTTCATCTCCTAGGATATATTGTACACCAAAAGCTCTAGGCGCTGCTTTACTGCAAGTATAAGTCTAGGAATATACTTCGTTTTATGTATTTATTCATTTTCTTACTGCTAGCATATGTATATAAGTCACTACTGCAGATAGGGACACCAGTGACGGGCCTAAAAAGCCCAGTAGTGACGAGCGGGCCGGCCCGTCACTGGTGACCAGCCACTGGTAACTGGTTATCAGTGGCGGGCCACCCGCTCGTCACTGGTAATTTAGTTACCAGTGACGGGCACACATGAGAGCCCGTCACTGCTAATGTATACAGCAGTGACGAGCCAGAGTTTAGGCCCGTCACTGGTAAGGTATACAGCAGTGACGAGCTCGCCAGTCCGCTCGTCACTGCTGTTATGAGGGTCCCAAGCACGTTGCTGCCGCGGCAGCAAAAAACAGCCGTTTTGGCTGCCGCGGCAGCCATTATGTCTGCCGCGGCAGCCAAAAGGGGTGATTTTGCTGCCGCGGCAGCAACGTGCTTGGGTGCCGCAGCAGCCATTTTGGCTGCCGCGGCAGCAAAAACATCCTTTTGGCTGCCGCGGCAGCTATTTTGTCTGCCGCGACAGCCAAAATGGCTGTTTTTGCTGCCGCGGCAGCCAAAATGGCTGCCGCGGCAGCATAAACAGCCATTTTGGCTGCCGCGGCAGCCATTTTCGCTGCCGCGGCAACCATTTTCGCTGGCGCTCCTAGGGCGTCGGTCGCCGTTCTCCTAGGGCGCTCTCCAGCCCCTGTGGTAGGGGGTGTACCCCTTCGGTGGCCGTTCTCCTAGGGCGTGCCGCTGTGGCCTAATAGCGCTTGCGACGATGCCTCGTTGCGTCGGCATGCTACGTGCCGGTATGCTTCGAAGGCCACCTCACTCGCGCTCTCGGATGTCGCACACGATAAGTACATATGTAAAACCGAGTACGAAAGTAACAAGTGCCAATACGTAAATATGTGCAGAAACGTACAAAGTAGACCAGTTCGGGAATACACGACCACAAACACAATACATATGCAATGTTTTTCCGTCCTCTAGGGCCAAGCTACATGTGGGCGCGCGAATGGGTCTTCGGTCGGGATTTGGCGAACTCGCTGCTCTGTGCGAGCGGCGTGTTCCTCCCTTGGGTCAGTGCCGGCGTAGAAAAGCCCCGTATCAGAGACGACGTCCTTGTTGATGATGTTCGCGAACGCATTCTGGAGGCGTGCAAATTCTTGCTTCCAGTCATATGGCTTGTGCTCGAGGTTATTACTCCACTTGCGTAGGTCGTCTTGTTTGCGAAACGTGTTGCGCGCCCGTATAAAGTCGTCCATGTGGCAGCAGACGTAGTAGCCGCACGTCACACTACCCTCCGGCTGCTGTCTGCACCACCAATCGGTCACGTGTTTAAAGCGTGGAGCGCCACTTCTTTTTACCATAGTTGCTCCTCCTCCCTTCTGTGCAAAGTCGAAGAGAGCATCATCCAGAACTTTCTTGAGCAGGGTGTAGTCTTTCTTCACCCGCTTCATGGAATCAAAGTAAACAACCTTCCTTTCCTTCGGCGTTAGCACTAAGAGGATCCAGTGGTCGCTGCGCAGACATGTGAACAAACCAATATTAACCCACGAAGTTGGCTAGGTGCACAAGCGAAAGAGAAATATACGAAAGCACAAAGTAGAGAATGACTTACAAGGGATTGTAGGGCACGAGTAGGTAGTCCTTGCCCTTATGCGCTATCATCGCACTCACGAGGCATTCTTTCATAATCTCCCTACCTTCTTGGGAGCGAACGTTGTTCTCGTGCATGTGAAACGGATCTGCTATTGCAACGTCGAGAATCTTCAGGCGTCTGATCTCTCTGGTTAGGTGAAGCGCCCATAGCCTGACGAAGGATGCTTCGAGCCGATAAAGGTTGAACATGCCGAAGATCTCCGCAAAGTCCAGATAGAACTTGTCCGCGGGATACTGCTCGACGAAATGGAAACCCTCTGGCACCTTCGCCGTGTAATACGAGATATTCGTTTCATCGGGTCCTAATTCAATGTCTCGAATGTTCTCGTGCAGAATCTTCATCTCGTTCGGGAGGACGTCGAACTCATCCTTCGGTACCATCGGGTGACCCGGGATGTGATAGGCCCGCCACTGACGACCCTTTGCTGTCTGTGCTGACTGGGAAGATGCTGCGTACGTTAAGGATTTCTTCAACCTGGCCTCACCCTGTCTATCGTAAGTTCCGGTGCTAGCATGTGCCTTCTTCGCCGCCCCTTTTTTGCTCGTGCGCTCCGTATCCAGGGATACGGCCCTCTGACCGGCCATCGCTTCTTTGGCTGCGCCCACGAGTGTTTTAGGAGTCAACTTCGTGTGGTCTTGCCTGTCATGCTTGGGTGGCGGCGTATCTACAACTTCTCGTGCCTCTTCGTCACGAGGCATGCCATGCTCTGCGCCTTCCTCGGCATGCTCCATCTCCAGATCCTTGTAGGATAGAGGTGCGGAAATACCCAGAGGAGATGGTCTTGCTGATGGACTCTCGGTTTGGCTCGGCGAAGGTGCTGGACGATTGGAGGTCTCAATCAACTTAATCGCGTCCTTCGGCCACCTAAGGAAAAACCCCTTGCAGGCTCCTAGCTTCTCGTATCCCTCTTCAGGGGGGTCATTCAGAACCAGGTCCTCAAAGGTGCCGACCACCTTAGTCAACTCCACCCTCGCCATGTTTGGTGGTAAATCCACGCAGTGCATCCTGTTCTCCGGCGTTATTGGGTGGACTCGACCGTACGCGACCGTCACCATCGAGCCGAGCACTTGGGTCTGGAGATGGCACGGAGTTATCACCTGCGGAACATACGTACGGGTCAGCGATGTTAGAGTCCAAACAACGAAATCTGTACGAGACCCTTACGGTTTGTTGAGCCGACGACGCTTACCGTTAGGCCGTCGATTGTATTTGGCGACCCAGGGCCAACGCCCGATACGGAGGGGCTGCTACTCCTTGCAGCAGTGAAGGCCGGCGGCTGCGTATCCAGATTATAGGGCGGCGGCTGCGTATCAGGATGCGTGGGTGGGCGTCGTAGTTGATCGTATAGAGGCCCTAACAGACGTTTCACAGCCGCCTCCACTCGCGCATCGAATTCTTCATCCTGCTTGGCTTTCCTCCTCTCGCGGGCAGCCTCGCGGGTTTGGGGACCGTAATCAGCCCACCGAGCCCCATACCCGACGCCCATGACGCGGCCACGAGTCTCCGGCTTCCCGAGAGCCTTGTTGATAGGGTCTTGCCACCTCTCGGTACCGACAGAGTCCTGGGAGCTCTCAGGTTGCTGGCTCAGCTTTCTCTGCAAGCAACATGAACCGTTCAGAAACGTAATCTTTAGGAAATTAATCTACGTAGGACAAATAAAGTAAAATGGGTTCAGAGGTTACCAGTTCTTCGTGCACGTCCTTCATTTTCTCGTGCGTGAAGATCGGTTCCCCCGTCGCTGGGTCAAATTTTGCGCGGGCCCTCACAAAGTCTTTTCCGCGCCCTGGCTGGATGTCCGAGAAAGGGGGTTCTTTCCCAGCCGCAATCAACCTCGCATCCTCCTTGTCCCATTTAGGCCTCTTCCCTTGGTAACCACGGCTGCCAAGTCTGTGGTCACCCACGATCTTCCCCCGCATGTCCTTCCCCCAATCACTCTTCCTCCTGAATTCCTCGCCGGACCGAGTTTGAATGAACTCGGTCCAGTCCGCCTCATCTATCGTGGGCCATTTCGGCTTTATCACGGTCTCGAAATCTTGATCCTTCATCTTATTGGCATGGTATCGCCAGGTATTCAACGATTTCGACATCATGCTGAGGGCTTTCGTTGCGACTCTATTTCTGTCGGCCTCCGGGACGGAATACCTGCTGAATAGCCTGTCCAGGAGGAGAGTTCGAAGATGCTCGGTTTCTCTCGTCCTTATGTCGGGAGTTGTGATCTTCACCGTTTCACGCAGGATGCAGCCTACGGCGTTTGAGTACCCCTGTGCGGCTCTTACAGGACTGGCAGGTTTACGAGATCGTCCACTCGAGTGATTACGAACGTCTCGGTACTCAACTTGTTAGGTCTCCTAGGCGCGAGCCGCCTTTTCCGTTTGGCTGGTGGAGCCCCGTCCGCCTTTTCTTCTTCCATACCGGTCTCGTATTCACGGCCGGTCCCTTCGTCACGATCGGTCGCGTCTTCAGCACCGCCGGACTCTTCGTGGGACGACTCGTACTCGTTGTTATCCCGGAAGCAGGGTCGTCGACGATGGCGGCCCCCTGAGATGTTTGTTGGAGGGCCAGGTCCCGGGGAGCTTCCGCACGCCCCTCGATATCTCGGGACGATGCGGGGACATCCGTTGGTGTCCGCGATGGAGAGGGGCTACTTCCAGCCATTTTCTAATATCCATTCATTATAGCAAACAAGGGTGGGAATTAAAATTTTATTTGCAATTGAGATTATGAAATCTTGTTAAACAAAAGCATATAACTGTGCATGACAATGAACAACAATGACACGAATATACCGTACATACAATGAAAATTGAAAATTTCGGCATGACCTTTGCTAAAATTATGCAAAATTGAGTATCGAACGTTGACAAAATGTTGACGAAGCAACATTTAGTCTAAACGTTGAACTCAGTTTCCCTGAAAAATAAACAAAAGCAACGAGTGTTGCCTCGGCTCGACGGCCGGTACCACAAGCATATCTCACATTCACATCTCACATTGTTCATGAATAGAATTTCTTTTGCATAAACACAATACTCAGACAATTGCAGAAGGACAAGGAGAATAATCACGACCAGAGAGAAAATTCATAGATAATAAGATAAAAATGAAATAAATTACCTCTACATCTATATTCCGAGGTATCTTATCAAAGTACAGAAAAATACTTATCCCTAACTACTAACGAGTTGCAGGAATATCAATACGGTTATCCTGAAACAATGCACTGTTATCCTTTTGACGAAATAAACAATGTACTGTTATCCTGAAACAATGCATGTCATTTTCAATCAGCAAAACCGACAGAACCTTACATGAACTTTGGGTTCCTTCGGAATCCTTATAAACGATAGCATATGACCTAACTAATAGCAGCAATAATTTCCTCTATATAAAACAATTGAGTCGAAACACAAAATGACTACTTTATGTAATGCCATGGTATAGCCACTTAAGGAGTTATACTTTAAGCCTTCAAATTTATGAGTTTGATCAAGGTGCATTATCATCACTAATTTGAGTGTGTTTTGTTCACTGCTTCTATTTTACTAACCCTCTTTATGGTTGATAGCCAGCGTGTTATATCTGATATTGAGACCCCGTATGAGCATGCATGATATGAAGAACAATCGGGACAAGAGAAATATATATTTGGGGAAGCCAGACACAATTAAACACAACCTAAGAAGTAAAATCTTTGTCGTCTCTCACACCACCATTGAATCTTTTAGGATCTTTGCACCGATCATTGCCAAATCTCAACAGGAAGGGGGAAGCCTTACCGCAGCAGAGGTTGGAGGGGCGCGGGGCTACTTCTGTCGTGGTGGTGCGTCGGTGGGAGAGGGGCTAGGCGGCGTCCGGTGAGAGGAGGCGGCGTCGGTGAGGGAGGCGGCGTCGGTGAGGGAGGCGGCGTCCGGTGAGAGGAGGCGGCGTCGGCGAGAGGAGGCGGCGTCGGTGACGGAGGCGGCGTCGGTGGAGGAGGCGGCGTCGGTGAGGGAGGCGGCGTCGGTGAAAGGAGGCGGCGTCGGCGAGAGGAGGCGGCGTCGGTGACGGAGGCGGCGTCCGGTGAGAGGAGGCGGCGTCGGTGAGGGAGGCGCGAGGGCGGCGTCCGGCGAGGAGCGGCGGCGTCGGGTCGCGCGAGGGCGTCGGTGAGGGAGTTAGGGCGGGCGGGCGGGATTTGGAGAGTTTTTCTCTAAGTCCCGCGGATCCGCGCCTATTTATTTCGCCGTTACCAGTGACGGGGCTGGCAAGTCTGCTCGTCACTGGTAAATTTTAGCAGTGACGGGCCGGCAAGGCTGCTCGTCACTGGTAAATAATTTACCAGTGACGCGTAGACATAAACGATCGTCACTGGTAAATAATTTACCAGTGACGCTCACATATAAATGCTCGTCGCTGATAAGTTGGTAATTAGGGTTAGTGCTTAGAGTTAGTTAGTTAGGGTTAGTTAATTATTTAGGGTTTGTTAGTTAGTATGGGTTAATTACTTAGTTAGGGTTAGTTCATTAGTTATTGTTAGTTAATTAGTTAGGGTTAGTTAGTTAGTTAGGGTTAGTTAGTTAGTTAGGGTTAGTTAGTTAGTTAGGGTTAGTTAGTTAGGGTTAGTTAGTTAGGGTTTGTTAATTAGTTAGGGTTTGTTAGTTATGGTTTGTTAGTTAGGGTTAGTTAGTTAGGGTTAGTTCATTAGTTAGGGTTTGTTAATTAGTTAGGGTTAGTTAGTTAGTTAGGGTTAGTTAGTTAGTTAGGGTTAGTTAGTTAGGGTTAGTTAGTTAGGGTTTGTTAATTAGTTAGGGTTTGTTAGTTATGGTTTGTTAGTTAGGGTTAGTTAGTTAGGGTTAGTTACTTAGTTACATATAAATGCTCGTCACTGATAATTAAGTAATTAGGGTTAGTGCTTAGAGTTAGTTAGTTAGGGTTAGTTAATTATTTAGGGTTTGTTAGTTAGTATGGGTTAATTACTTAGTTAGGGGTTAGTTCATTAGTTATTGTTAGTTAATTAGTTAGGGTTAGTTAGTTAGTTAGGGTTAGTTAGTTAGTTAGGGTTAGTTAGTTAGTTAGGGTTAGTTAGTTAGGGTTAGTTAGTTAGGGTTTGTTAATTAGTTAGGGTTTGTTAGTTATGGTTTGTTAGTTAGGGTTAGTTAGTTAGGGTTAGTTCATTAGTTAGGGTTTGTTAATTAGTTAGGGTTAGTTAGTTAGTTAGGGTTAGTTAGTTAGTAGGGTTAGTTAGTTAGGGTTAGTTAGTTAGGGTTTGTTAATTAGTTAGGGTTTGTTAGTTATGGTTTGTTAGTTAGGGTTAGTTAGTTAGGGTTAGTTACTTAGTTACATATAAATGCTCGTCACTGATAATTAAGTAATTAGGGTTAGTGCTTAGAGTTAGTTAGTTACGGTTAGTTAATTAGTTAGGGTTTGTTAATTAGTTAGTTACTTAGTTCATTAGTTAGTTAGGGTTAGTGCTTAGAGTTAGTTAGTTAGGGTTAGTTAATTAGTTAATGTTAGTTAGTTAGGGTTAGTTACTTAGTTAGGGTTAGTTCATCAGTTATTGTTAGTTACTTAGGGTGAGTTAATTAGCTAGTTAGGGTTTGTTAGTTAGTAAGGGTTAGTTCATTAGTTAGGGTTAGTTAATTAGTTAGGGTTAGTTAGTTAGTAAGGGTTAGTTAGTACGGGTTAATTACTTAGTTAGGGTTAGTTAGTTAGTTAGGGTTAGTTCATTAGTTATGGTTTGTTAGTTAGGGTTAGTTAGTTAGGGTTAGTTACTTAGTTACATATAAATGCTCGTCACTGATAATTAAGTAATTAGGGTTAGTGCTTAGAGTTAGTTAGTTACGGTTAGTTAATTAGTTAGGGTTTGTTAATTAGTTAGTTACTTAGTTCATTAGTTAGTTAGGGTTAGTGCTTAGAGTTAGTTAGTTAGGGTTAGTTAATTAGTTAATGTTAGTTAGTTAGGGTTAGTTACTTAGTTAGGGTTAGTTCATCAGTTATTGTTAGTTACTTAGGGTGAGTTAATTAGCTAGTTAGGGTTTGTTAGTTAGTAAGGGTTAGTTCATTAGTTAGGGTTAGTTAATTAGTTAGGGTTAGTTAGTTAGTAAGGGTTAGTTAGTACGGGTTAATTACTTAGTTAGGGTTAGTTAGTTAGTTAGGGTTTGTTAATTAGTTAGGGTTAGTTAGTTAGTTAGGGTTTGTTAATTAGTTAGGGTTTGTTAGTCTAGGGTTAGTTAGGGTTAGTACTTATGGCCCAATCTTTTTGAATCCAAACTTAGGCAATTTTCTTATCGATATAACTATCTTAAATAATTATTTACGATATAACTTTCTTAAATAATTATTTACGAGACCGTTCGTTTATTATTTCCGCGGGCAATGATTAGTTCATGCGTATATATAGAATTAACATAAATATCATTATTGTTATATACATAAATTAGACAAAAGTGAGCTATACATCATTAATTAACTTAATGAAAGTACAACATTCTTTGATAATCTTCTCACTCTTCGACAGTCTTCTCAACGGTAGTCTTGGTCTTCTTCCTGGTATAGGTTAGCCCCTCGGAGTGAGTTCGTCTTTTGAAGGGCCGCACGGCGGGACATGTAGTATTTCTCCTTCTGCTGGGCCGTGGCTGATTGTCTTCCTCCGTATCCGGGTCGTCAAATTGGTCATAGTCGTCTTCGTCAACGACACCATCGATTCCAACGATACTCCTTTTGCCCCTCCTCATGATATGACGGCTTGGCCTCGTCGGGTCGGCTATGTAGAAGCATTGGGCCACTTGTTTAGCTAATACCCACGGCTCATTTTTGGCACTGATCGCTTTCACATTTACTGTCTCAATAGGAACTGCTTTCGGTATGACCATGGTAGTGAAATAGTCTTCCGTTTCGACATTCTTCGCCCATCTTACCCGGAACATGGGGATCTTGGTCACGGTGTAGTCCAGTTCCCAAATCTCTTCCAGCCTACCGTAGTATCTGTCCTTTTTCTTACCGGTCAGGGCCTCCATCGTCACCCCAGAGTTCTGGTACACGCTCTTCTGGTCTTGTGCCTCTGTATAGAATGTGTATCCGTTGATGTCGTATGCTTGGTACGTCCCGACATTCATCAGGGGTCCCTGTGCCACGTGGAACACCGTCCGTGCTACGTCATCATCTTTTGAGAAGCTATGTTCGTCGAAGTAGTTTTTTAGCCACCTGGCGAACGTTGCGTTGTGCTCTTTCATGAGGGCCGCCTCGGTCTTTCTTGAGCCGTGCTTTGTTTTTAACATTGCCATGTGCTGAATAACGTAAGGCCGGACCACTGACAGGTGCTGTAGCACTACTGTATGCGCTCTGACGTAATCGTCTGATCGGTTCGGAGAGTCACTGTGCACATGTAAATCCTTCTTTCCGCGTCGGTGACCTACGCCATCGAGCCTGCCAATGTGCCGATTAACAGGCACGCCTATAGGTTTGTCGACTTTCATGTAATCTGTGCAGAACTCGACGCTCTCCTCCGTGAGAAAGCCCTGGACGATGCTCCCGTCCGGATGAGACCTGTTGCGAACGTATCGCTTCACGACCCCGTTGAACCTCTCCAACGGGTACATGTTGTGTAGGAATACTGGACCTAGGTCGATGATCTCCGGGACGATATGGATCATGAGATGAACCATGACGTCGAAGAATGCGGGCGGAAAGTACATCTCGAGCTCGCAGAGTATGACAATGATCTCCGCCTGCAGTCGCCGGCAACGCTTCTTAGTGATGGACTTCTGAGAGATAGTGTCGAAGAAGTTACAGAGGTCAAGCAGTGTCCCGCGGATCCATGGCTCCATTAGCCCTCTAATTGCAACCGGAAGTATCTGCGTGATCATCACGTGACAGTCATGAGACTTCATACCGATTAACTTATGGTTCCGCATGTCTAGGTATCTCCGTATGTTTGCCGAGTAGCCAGAAGTTACTTTGACACCTTCGAGGCACTTGAAAATTTTATCGAGCTCCTCCTTACTTAGGGTGTAACAAGCGGCGGGACATTCTGTCTTGATTTTTGTAACATTCCTGCCTATCTTGCTCTTCTCCTCGTTGGCCCACAGCTCTCGTCTTATCCCCAGTTCCTCGTAGTCAGCTCGTGCCTTTGGCCCATCTTTGGTCTTGTCTGCCATGTGGAGCAAGAGACCAAGCACACTCTCACAAACATTTTTCTCAATGTGCATGACATCTATGCAGTGACGCGTCTCGAGAAAAGCCCAGTAAGGCAAGTCCCAAAATACAGATTTTGTTTTCCATACGCCTCCAAGTGGCTTTACCTTCTTTTGCTTCTTTCCTGCCTTAGGGCACTGGTCCCAAGAATTCAACATGTCATATATTTCTTCCCCACTCCTCTTACGTGGTGGTCCTCGGGTCTCAACTGTATTGTCGAACTTTTCTTTTTCTTGTCTCCACGGGTCATCCTGTTGAAGCCATCTTCGGTGCCCCATGTACACTACTTTATGAGACCGCGGTAGGTGACGACTTGTTGTGTCTTCCATACACTTAACACATCCTTGGTATCCGTGGCAAACCTGACCGGATTGATACCCGTAAGCGGGATAGTCTTGCACTGTTGTGATCATCATAGCTCTCATGTTGAAGTAGTCTCCTTCGTAAGCGTCCCAGACCCGGACCCCTGGTTCAGCCCATAGTGTATCTAGCTCCTCCTTCAGTAGTTCGTGGTACACGTTCAGATCATTCCCTGGTTGCTGTGGCCCTTGAATTAGCGTACAGAGGTGTACATACTTCCGCTTCATGCAGAGCCACGGAGGGAGGTTGTACATCCATACAACCACGGGCCAAGTGCTGTGCCTGCTGCTCATGTTTCCAAAAGGATTGAGTCCGTCTGTACTCATACCGAGTCTGATATTCCTCGGCTCTACTCCGAATTCGGGGTACTGGTCGTCGACAGCTTTCCACTGGCAACCATCTGCAGGGTGTCTCAGGACACCGTCATCTTTTTGCGGCCTCTCGTCGTGCCAACGCATGAGCTTTGCCTCTGTCTTGTTTGCGAATAGACGCTTCAAACGGGGAATGAGTGGAAGGTACCATACCACCTTCGCAGGACCACCGCTCTTCACTCCCTTCTCACCATCTGGTTGGTAGTTCTTTCCCCGCTTGAATCGGGATGCTTTGCACTCTGGACAGCTGGTTAGATCCGCGTACTGGTTCCGATAAATGATGCAGTCATTCGGACACGCATGGTATCTCCTCACCTCTAGTTCAAGAGGGCACACGACCTTCTTGGCCTCATCGCAACCGCGAGGCAACACGTTCCCCTCCGGCAGAACTTTTGCAAGATACTCCAATGTCTCGTCGAGGCTTGTGTCCGTGCTGTTGTGGAGTGCCTTGAGTCGAAGAAGTTCGAGCGTGACTGAGAGGCGGGTGTGCTCGGGATTGCAACCGGGATACAAGGGAGTCTCGGAGTCTTTCACCAGTGTCTCCAACTTGGCAGCCTCTCTACGAGCCGCACTATCGTTATCCGTCTCCTTCACAACCTGCTCTTGCACATGACGGTCCTGGACCATTCCGGCCAAATTGTCCCCCGTGCTTCGCGTATCCGCTTTGGCCTCTTCATGTCCTCCGGCATCTTTATAATCCAACCGTTCTGCTTCCGGCTCCCCATGTCCTGCTTTTTCATCTAACCCTTCGTCGTCGGCAACAACCTCATCGTCCTCACCGTGACTTGTCCACCGTGTGTAACCTGCCATGAAACCCCATCGCACCAGGTGCATGTGCAAAAAACCAGATTTCCTCTCGTACATCTTCTGGTTTTTGCAATCACGACACGGACAGCATATCTTCGTGCCACCCTTTCGCACCATATCTCGCTCGGCGAAATCAAAGAACTCATTCAAAGACGTATAGAAACTCTGTGTGTTCCGATCGCCGTCATACATCCAACTTCGATCCATCGGTCGTTCGATCCCTAAGATATACGAAAATAAATTAGCACCAACCTTTCATGAGAGGCTAAAAAAAATAAATAAAAGTTTTCTTTCCAATTGAGATTTTGAAATATTACATAAAACATTTCAAGATTTGGCAGGTTATTGAAATAAATTATTGAAAATTCAAAATTTCGGCATGACCTTTGCTAAAATTATGCAAAATTGAGTATCGAACGTTGACAAAATGTTGACGAAGCAACATTTCGCCAAAACGTTGAACTCAGTTTCCCTGAAAAAATAAACAAAGCAACTCATGTTGCCTCGGCTCGACGGCCGGTACCACAAGCATATCTCACATTCACATATATGAAATACATTTCATGCACATCTCACATCACCACAGATCCACCGAATCAAAGTATCATTTGCTTGTCATATATAATTAAACATATATATATGATTCTGCCTCAGTGTATAAGAAACATAATTACACATATATGAACCAATGTACACATAGTTACACATATGTGATTCTGCCTCAGTGCATAAGAAATATAATTACTCATATATCAATTGAAGCAATGTACAGATCGAATTCGTCTCACTGATCATAATAAACTAGAGAGCTAAACTGATACATATATACATCTGTTCTTCAGTTTGCTAAACTGATACATATATACATGTACGTATGTGGAACCCCTTCTAATGGTGAACCCCTTCTAATGGTTAAGCTCACCATTCAACATCATATGGTACGATTAGGAGGCATAACTATACAAACATATTTCATATAGCAAGGCATGCATACGAGTAACAAATGATCACTGATCAATTTAGGGGATCGAAGACAACAACAGTTCCTTTAACAGTTTAGATCGATGGCTCAAACAAAATCAAAAGAGATATCTGCTCTTATCAGTTTTAAACACATGGAAGCATGCACTAAGGTGAGATGAGCTAAGCTATGGAGGGAGAGCAGGTTTGGGGGGCTGCAATTGAAGCAAATTTGGGGGAGATCAGCAAGCTAGAGGTCATGATCATGCATGGATGATCTAGCTTAGGAGGGAGAGAGAGATGCATGGCAAGGGAGCTAGGGGAGGTGGGGGAAGAGTTTGGAGGGCTAGGAAATTACCAGGGGCGTGTATGGCGGCGGCGGACGCGCAGGCGATCGGCGAGCTCGCTGCTGGCCAGTGGAGGTACGACTGGCCAGCAGCGAGCTCGCTGATGGTTTTTATAGGGTAGGTTACCAGTGACGGGCACACATACAGGCCCGCCACTGTTAAACAACTTACCAGTGACGAGCAAAACGTGAGCCCGCCACTGGTATGAAGGCCGGGAGGAAGTTTGGCGGGAACATTTATCGGTGACGGGCGATTTGATTCGCACGTCACTGGTATGTGTTATAGCAGTGACGAGCACCTATGGTCGCCCGCCACTAGTAATTCGTACTTTACCAGTGACGGGCTATAATTGGTGCTCGTCACTGGTAATTGTTTACCAGTGACACGTGGAAGTTTACGCCCGCCACTGGTAAATTTCCCTATTATCTGTGACGGGCTTTTTTGTGGCTCGTCACTAGTAATGTGGCGCCTATAGCCCTTTCTGCAGTAGTGAGTCATCTATATGTTTATATAAAATAGACCGGCCTTTTGATAACAGTGGTTTCCACTTTTCAGGACATGTTCGGAGCAGCCAGTGAGACTTCAGGCACAATTTTGGAGTGGGCTATGTCTGAGCGCCTAAATCAACCTAACGCCATGGCACAGCCACAACTAGAGATCCGGCAAGTGCTAGGTCTAGAAACGAAGCATCATCACGAATGCTGATCTTGGTGAACTATACTGTATGCAGATGGTCGTCAAGGAGTGTAAAATCATGGGGGACAAAAATATTTGTCCATGTCTTCGTGATTTCTAGTGATCTGAGATACTGGGACAAGCCCAAAGAGCTTAAGGCAGAGAGGTTTGAGAACAACAACGTGGATTACAAGGGGACACACTTTGAATTCACCCCATTTGGCACAGGGCGGCGGCATTGCGCTAGGATGCTGTTCGGCACATCAATGGTGGATATCGTGTTGGCAAACCTTTGTACCACTTTGATTAGGTTTTTCCTGACGGGGTGACCCCGGGGTAGCTGGACATGTCTGAGAAGTTTGGGCTCACTGTATGTAGAAGGTCCGGCCTGTAGCTTAGAGCTACCATGTGCACCCTCCAAAGCTACCTAGGTATATATATAGACGTGGCTAGCTATTTGGGTCAATAATCTATGCCTCCCTTATACGAGCACGTCTGGCTTGCACTATACATCTTTATGTAGAATAAGAAGCTTGGGCTTACCGTACGTCGAAGGTCCCAGTTGAGAGCTATTCCATGTGTACCCTCCAAAGTTATCGTAGGTATATATAGACATAGCTAACTATTTGGGTCGATGTATCCGCACCTCCCTTGTACGAGCATGTCTGTCTTGCATATAGATCTTTATGCTTGATGCAGTAATTGTAGTTTTGTGTAATTGTTCATGATACTATGACGGCATGAAACTAGCTATTATTACCTCGTACATGCGTGGGCATTTACGCCTATTGTGTCTAAGGGATTCATAGTGTAGATCTTCAAAATAATGTCTAGTGCTCTCCTCATCATATAGCAACAAAACCAGATACAACACAACTTTTAATAACAAAATTTTAGTTACTCACCGTCTCTCAATAATAGCATTTACAATAATGGTACATTTCACTTGTTACTAAGGCTATGCCAATTCAAGCATTCGAGTGAGGTGGAGGAGAGAAGATGAAAAGAGAGAGCTAGCTTGTTAGTAGATTAAGAAACAAGATAACACTCATACCAACAAAGATACACGCAAATGAACTCCTTAGGAAGTTTGCTACTAAAAAACCAAGATAGAAAACACCGTTCATAATCGCGGGACCCTTTAGTAACAAGCTATCGGGCTCATAGTATCTAAAATCACACCTAATAGCATTCTTTAATGAAAGAGTAAATTTTTTTAATCTGTATTTGTGCATGAGTGACAACATTTAGCAGATTCAAAAATGGTTGACCCTCACCTGACAAGGTGTACCCACTTGTGAGGATCATGTGGTGCATTACTCAAATGCCATGTGACAAAATCTTGGAAAATAATTCTAAGAATACATGATTTATTGTAGCGTTTTCAATGAGAAAGAGTGTCGAATCCACAAGGAGGTGGTGGTGATTAATCACACTTGTTCCAAATCTAAAATCACACTAAAACATATAAAACTTGAAGGTCAAGATGCATAACTACCTTTGTCAAATAGTTGTGAACATCGAGCATGCAACAAATAACAAAAAGGAGAGATTACTTGACTTAGAAAATGTAATAATATTTTGAAATAAAATAATAAATAATAAACAATACTAAAAGTAACATGTTATGTGTTCTAATAGCTAAAATTGAGGCATGATGTATATAGGTTCACTATTAGCAATTCTTAAGCAGATAATAGGGAGTATGCAACTTAATAGTACCAAATACGAATTTGCAAGAAAGAAATGAGAGGCTTGTATTACTAGCAACAAGTATAAATAAGTCTATAACTTGTCCAACCATCAAGGAGGCATACATTAAGGCTTTCAATGGAATAATACTAATAATTTTTCTAGTAAAATACGAGAGAGGACCACACGATTGACTGTTCTACCCCATCCTCCATGCTTATTCAACTAATTGAATGCTAAATGTCATGCATGGCCAATTCATGACACACAGTAAAATAAAACTACTAAAGAGATAATATGCATAAGATTAATCCCAAACAAATATTTAATTACGCCGAACATGGATGATAATCTACTAAAAATTGATGGCACAAAAGATGGATGACCATGACACATAAATAGAAAATGCTACATAGCTACTACTATACACCTTGTAGCTTCGAAGGATAACTCACACATCATGCATTTCATCGAAAGCAAAAGATAGATAGATTCCATACTCGAAGATATCAAGATACAGACCATTCCCAAAGGTTTTGATGATGAAGTACAAGGAGGTTCTAATTTATGGAGGCTCGCTGTGGTGGATGATCTATGGGTGGAATACGTGGTGCTGATGGTCTCGAAGAAAATTGTAGTTGCCTCTGTCCCGAATGCTTCTCCCTTTGTTTCGTCATGAAGGCTTCCCTATATGTATGACAAATTTCGGAGGGGGCTAATCGGGGTTAATTTGGATCTCTCGTGAAAGCTCAGCGGCGACCGAGCCCTGTGGGCCCTATGCAGTAGCAGGAGGTAGCAAGGGTGCCACCCTAGCCTGCTGCCTGGCCAAGCCCTAGATCGGCTGGCAGCCTCTTTTTGCGTATTGCATTATTTCTCTGGAACATTCGTGAATACGCTCGATTGTTTGATTTTTGCTGTTTTTCCTATGTATACAAAATAAAAGGATAATTTGGTAGTTTGGCATTTATTAAATAACCTCAAAAAATAATTAATTTATATAATAAAATAATTACATCATTAATCTCAAAATAATATAATAGTTTTTGGATGTATCACATGGCTAAGCAAATAAAAGAATTGTTAGCAATGATAGATTATTGCTCTTCACTAATTTGAAGTGATTATGAAATTAATTATGCATTGTGATATGATTGGACACTGATTTCCATTGAAGAACCATGGGGATCCTATTATTACATCTTATAATATATTCGATCATAATGAGGATATCGTTGAACAAACAGAACTCATTATCTATGAGGGGACACATCAAATAGTTAGTCAAATTATTTGGTTTTCAAAATATAATATCTCTCTGGATGGTGTATCCTATTTATTGCATTAGTGGATAAGTTTTTGTGTGATAATCCTTTGGTGATAAGTCATGATGAGTGGCTCATGGACGCTATGCAAGATAATGCTACAACTACCACAATTGCTACAAATGAAATTGCTACTATTGATGATGTTATGAATACGCCATTGATGCTATGGAAACTACTCTTGATAAGAATGATGCTACCAATACTCTTTCTATTGATGATGTGGTTACTTTGAATGCTTGTCATGATACTTTAAATTATGTTATTGATAATGTTACTACTATGAATTCTATTATGAGAATATTAAAATGGTTCTTTGTGATAAATGAAAGTTATGAATTTGAGTTCGTCTTGGCATACAAATATAATAAGAAGGAAAATCAGAATTATGATTCTTTTGCACTTCCATTAGAAAGTAAAAATGCTTTGCAATTAATAGTTTTGGTGATTTCTCAACTAAACACCTTGCATTGGTGCATCTCTGTAATGTGCATAAACTTACTTGCATATAAAACTCTAATGCATAGGGAGAGGATACGTCTTCGACCTATTTATTTATAGGTGCTCTCAACTATGGTTGAAAGAAAGAACTGTTGGATTAAAATAATGAGCAACTAAGCGTCGAAGGTAACGAAGTTAAGCTATTGACTTAAAGTGAAGTGCTTCTCGGGAGGATATTCGGAAGATAAGAGTCTATTTCTATTTTTTATCATTGAGACTTAGTTTTACTATAATTAATAAAATATGTCAAGTTCTGTCACTTAAGATTGCACATTTATTATTTTGTGGGGACCCGGAATTCTAATATGTAAAACCTCACTTATGGTCATTGTACAAGTCAAGAGAGCAACCTTGATTTCGATCACCGATATATAAATATCTCAATAGAAGTAGAGTAATATGGCCTTGAAGAGTCTGAGAAGTCAACCTCGACTTCAAGTCGGCAAATGAATGTATCAGCTTGAGTAGAGTGATATAGTCTCCACACTCTTACCTAACTGAGCTAGAAGATCAACCCCGAACTCATCCCGGCAAACTAATGCACGGCTAGAGTAGGATGATATAGCCCTCAAGCTTTCAGTTAGAGAGTCACTTCACATCAATGATCATAGTTAATAGTTTCACATAATGAATCCCAAACCCCGACATACCTAATGTGCTTTATACTCATAAATGCAGAGCACATGAAGCATGCTAGAAATGACAGGTATCACAACATAGCTCTATAGCACTCGACAGTAAACTTCAATAATAAATGTCTCTTACAGTGAGCAAGTTTAAGAAATAGATGCACACATGGTTAGATGACCAAGTACGAACATAACGGAAGTATAGCAACAACTTAGACAGTTGCAAGGTTAAAAAATGCCAATAAATTGCTAGAGGATAACATCATAGTGACACCATCACCTTCCTGGATCGCTACCTGGGATCCCCTAAGCCGAGGCGTTGCCGAACTTGATTCTTCTCGTAGAGTTCAATTGAGTGGACATCTAATCATTATATAGCAAGATGAATACAAGATTGTACTCTACAAGAAGTATAGGGAAAGTAATAATAGATGCACAAAGTATCAACAAGAGGATATATGCAGACTAATTTGCATAAAGCCAATTTCTACTTTTCATTACTCTAGATAAATACAAATCGACTACTAGAAAAGTTTATAAGAGGATAAGCAAACGTTCTTCCAAAACTGGTCCAAAACTCCTGTCACCATCAACTTAAGATCAACGGACTCTTCCTCAATCACCTGGTAGGAAGTAGTCATTAACTTCTCTAACTAAAGTTGGCATTTTTAGAGTAACATTGAAGTTGTCTAATTCAACGCAAGTAATCACCAAGCTGTCCATAACCGTGGACACAGCTATTCGAGTAGTTCTGACCCTGCAGGAGTGTACATCTTTACCTACACTCATCGATCAACTCTTAATGCCAGTAAATTAGCACATTACATGTGAAGTGTTGGCAAAGGGTGATCGAACACAAATTTTACAATGCTTTTGACTTAGGTATGAGCCACCCTAATAGGCCAATCCATATACACCAGTCCGGCCGGTACCCTGACATGGTCCCAAAAGTTGTAGCAGATGGTACATCCCCAGTCTCTCAGAGTGTGTGTATCTCTTACACCTATATTAGGATGCCATCTCATTTCATATCATTTTTCTCTTATAAATGCAAAAAGCAAACTATGTAGCTCATACAATAAATCTAGGCAAATTATTTAGTTGGGACTGGCCCTATAATACACCCATGTAGAAGTACACAAATCTTGGATCAATGTACATTGGAAACCAGCCTTGCGGTAAGATGAGACAACCTACTATGTTCCCAACCATGGCCTCTCATCTAAGAGCAATGATTATTAGTCAAGTTCTTTAATTACATTTTAGTAATCTCTAAACAATATCATACCTAGCCCATCCATCATGTTTGGACTTGTTGGACCATCCAAGGAATTAAGACTTTACATGCTACTCGGGACGGCGGCATCGGTGTCGTAGCTCCGGCACTGCCAGTGCTTCGTCTGGCTAGCCTCCCATCGGTGGCAGGCTGGGGATGTGCTGGTGTTCCACCTCCTTCACCGGTCATTGCCTCCTTGTTTCCTCCATAAGTATTCCTTTTTACTCTCCCCTCTTCTGACTTCCCCTATGCTGCTCAGAGTGGTGGCATCCATTGCTAGTTCAGGGTTGCTACGATTCTAATTGCATAATATATATGAATGTGTCATGCCTCAGTGTGATTAGCTATGTTTGGATGGCATGAATGATTTGATTTATTAGTTCTAAGGGCACGAGCTTATTCTTGCGTGTGGATAAGAAAAGAGGCTGCACTTGACTCAAGCTGAGCATGTCAATGCTAAATGCATAACCTGCTCGATTTAGATTGGGAAAATCGTATAGATTTTATGAAACCATGTGCTATGGCTCGAATCCATACTCAATCCTACTTTTGATAGGACCGGTTGACAATTGAATCCAAATTTTCCCATTATTTGACTACCCATAATAGTGTGGAAAGAAAGCCCGGATGAAGAGTGGCTTTTTTCAACTTCCTGACATGAGATGATTACTTATCTTTCTTAACTAGAACATGAAGAAGTGATACTCCTCCTATATTGATTTGAGATGTGCTTGTGTGATGCTATATGTATAGGCTCTTTTTAATGTCAAATATTAACTGAAATAATAGAGGCTTATAGCTAATTTTTCTGTGATAATTAAATTTCAGAAAAAGAAGAATAGAGAATGTGGATATCTAATAAGAATAGATAAGATACCTTAGATGCCTATAATCTTGTGATGAACTAGATTCTAAGGGTTTCTCTAAGTGCATCAGACCTTAGCTTCTATGATCTGGTTGATTTGCTTCTCCTTCCTGGTGGTTTGAACCAGACCTCCTTACTCTCATAGTGCTCAGGTTAATTTTGCACTTCGGATATTCTTTTGCCCTCACAATTAATTTTGTGGGTTAGGCGAAAATGTGCCTGTGGAGCTATTACTTTTCAAAATAAAAGACTTTTGCAAACATTGCCTCCTATAGCAAATGACACAATTCGACGATCTCAAATGAATATATTTGAAGGTCCAACAAGTGCAAACATTTCAAGGTTGCCTCCTCCGCAACTAGGGTTTAGTCGACATTCGAAGATTAGCTCTAGACAGATGTATAGGTAGAAGATACTTTGAGATGCAATTTCATTTCTTTTATCTTCTTTATTCATTTTTGTAATTATTAGTCCTTTGGAGTTAGTCAAAAGGGTCTTGGGCAATCTTCCTCACATGATCATCAATCCTAGCACCAATATACTTGGCATGGACCTTACCATCCTTGCCATTCCTAAGCACATAGGAAGCATCAAAATGTCCAATAAAGTTAGGATGGCCCCTTTTAGCCTCATAACCCTCAAATATAGAAGTTTCCACTTACTTCTCCTTTGCTTGCATGAACTTAGTCTTGGGGTATTGGCGAGGAATCCATGCCTTCCCATTGTCATTGAACCTTGGGGTGAAGCCAAGTCCTTCATGTTTGAACTTCTCCTTTTGGTAGCTCAATATCTCCTTTAGGGCCTTACTATCCTTGTATACTTGAGCAACCCATGCTCAAGTTGAGCCTTCAATCAAGCATTCTAACTCAGTAATGTTGCTTCATAAATAGTAGAGTTAGAAGCACTAGCACCATCATTAGAGATCATGTTGGGTGAGTCCTTAGGCAAAGAAGCACATTTATGGCATGGAAATTCTACACTCACCTGAGGCAAGGTTGATTGCGAAGGTTGATTGCCTGTCAAGCAAAAAGAGAGGTGTTTTCTCTTGAGGATATCATGAGATATCTTAAGAGTCTCATGATTTTAGTTCTTCTTGGTCTGCTCACGACCAAGATTTTCATGAGCACTCCTCAGCTCCTTGTGAGACTTTTCAAGTCTATGATGTGAGATATTAAGCTCTTCCTATTTTAGAGTTAAGGCCTCATTCTTCTCTTTAACCCTCACAAGCTATACCTCTTACTTCTCAAGAGTAGCAACAAACATATCATAGTTAGGCATGCTCAAATCATCAAGTTTATTAAGCAAGTCATCATCACTACCATCGAATATGAGAGACTTGGTGATCAAGGATTCCTTTGACCCTTTCTCCATGAGACAAAGAGGTGTCTCATCATCGCTTGAATGGTCGAAGAGGGACTTGGTGGTCTTGGGCTTGCCATGGCAAACTGGTAGCTCCATCATCATCATTGTCAGAGTCGAAGTCGGAGCTTGAGTCATCGGAGTCCCATTCTTGGCCAATGTGGGCTTGAGCTTTGTGATGATTCTTCTTCATTTACTTACCCTAACCCAGGTGCTCCTTCTTCTTGTGCCCGTTCTCTTTTTCCTCCCTCTTGTCCTTCTTGTTCGGGCAATTAGTGATGAAGTATCCCATCTTGCCACATTCAAAGTATGCCCTCTTGGTGAGCTTCTTCCTTTTATCCCTTGAGTACTCGTGGCTCTTCCCTTTGCTGAAGAACTTCTCGTCATCACCCTTTTTGAACATCTTGGAGAATCTTCTCACAAAGATAGTGATTTCTTTCTATCAAGTTCTTCCTCTTCTTCATCATTGCTTGAATCATGTTTAACGACGTGCTTGGATTTCAAAGCAATGTTCTTCTTAAGGCTTGAGTTTGAGGCCACAAGCTATTTCTTGTCTTGGATTGTCATCTCATGAGTAATAATCCTTTCAAGCACTTACGTGGGAGTCAACTTCTTGAAGTAACTTCTCTCATGAAGAAGCATCACCAAGTACTCATACTTGGGTGTGAGCTCGGAGCATCTTTTTCACCACAAAGTGGTCATTGATCTCGGAGCATCCGAGGCTCCTGAGCTCATTCACAATATGATTGAGGTGTGTGAACATCTCATTCATACCCTCAATCTCCAATATCGTGAAGCGATCAAGTTTGCTTGTCAAGATGTCAAGCTTGGACTCCTTGACGGACGATGTTCCTTCAGGGATCTCCATGAGAGTTTTCCAAATCTTCTAAACATTTTCTACTGCGCTCACCTAGTTGAACTCATCCGGGCCCAATGCCATTGAATATGGCATTGCTTGCTTGGGAAATGAAGTGGATGTTATTGTAGTCATCATCGTTGAGCTCATCCGGATTGATCACTACAACACCATGAAGCACAACATGCCATATGCTTGGGCTAATGACCATTAGATGCATCTTCATTTTATATTTCCAACTAGTATAATTTGAACCATCAAAGTGAGGTCCTCTAAGAACATGGAAATCCTCTCCAGAAGACATCCTCACTCTCTAGGTGGTTTATCCTACAAGATAAGAGCACAAGGCTCTAATACCAAGTGAAGGATCGAGGATGACATCTAGAGGAGGGTAAATAGAAGCTTTTCAAATTTTAATCCTAAATAAAGCTATGAGTAACCTATGTATGCTAGTATCAAAAGAAATTCATAAGAAGTAAAACTATCAACATAAGCAAGCAATCAAACAAGTATCAACAAGGTACGTTGAAAAGATGTGAAATTGCAAACATTCGGAGACACATTGATTTCCTGTTAAAGTTCGGACTTTTGGTGAAGTCCTATGTTTTCATTGAGGAAACTTGGTCCAATGACTGAAGCCAACATCAAAACATGCTCTTCCCTCAAGAGGCTTGCCAATGCGAGTCTCCCACTCTTCATGGTAGCTCTTCACCTTGCGGTAGGATAGCTCCAGCCTTCATAAATGCTTAGGGAAATTCACAATTTGCTTGAATGCTCTCCGAAAACTCCTAACCTTCTAGGAGATAATTCACAATTTGACGTAAGTGGGTGGGTGTATTTATAGACAACATATAAAATTAGCTGTTATGAAACTTTTTGCACTGCTCGGAGGCTCCAAACAACATGACTCGGAGGCTCTGTCAATTTGAGTTGATCGGAGTATGACACTACACCACCCGGATGTTCCAAACGGTTCAAACTTCAAAGGCATTCCAGCACCCGGAGGGTCAGGATAAGATACGTTCAAAGGGATCAGACAGAAAACAACATCCTGTCTAGAGAAGATAACCTGGTTTGGAGTCTCCAGACAAGTGTCACTTGGAGCGTCTAGAGGTTTGGCACTTAGTGAAATAGAGAACCAGCTAGCTTCCTTGGAGGATCCAGACACACCTTACTCAGAGGGTCTGGATGAGTTCGACACTCAAGATAGAGAAGCTAGGTTTTCCTTTGGAGCGTCGGGACAAAGATGACTCAGAGAGTCTAGACCAAACAGAGAACTCTCTTTGGACAGAATCCCTCAGAGGCACTGGGCAAAATAAAATCTCTTTGGATAGAGACTTTGTAAGACTTCGGATGTTCCGAAGGGAAACCATCCATAGGCTCTGGATGCAAGAGATGTTTCTAGACAAAAGACTGGAAAAACTTTGGAGGTGCCGGATCAACGCCACTTGGTCGCTTCAGACAAAAACAACACTTTTGGATAGAAGACATTTGTACTCTCGGAAGATTCAGATGAGCACCGCTTGGTGGCTCTAGGCAATAAATATTCTTTTGGGTAGAAGTGAAGGAAAACACCGGAGGGTTTGAACCAACATAACTCGGTGGCTCTGGACCAGCAAAGGACTCTACACACTATTTGGAGGCTCTAACAGGACTGGTCTAGATCCTCTAGGCACATTTAGAATTTGTGTCGAGAGAACTTAAGGGATTCTAGACATTAAAAAATTAGATCTTACAAAGCATCACACTAGAGTAATTACCCTAGCTATCGACTTACTCCCCTCTTCATAGTATGGCTTGCCTATCACTGTAGGTGATTCTTTAACCACTAAAATGACTAGAAAAAGATCCTTAATCTTCTAACCATGCAAGCCATGTCTTCTTTAATCTTTTTAAGGGTTTTCAACATCATGCTTATGAGGCTAAAACATGATCAACACTTGATAAACTCATTAATCATCAAAACCCACTTAGGAGGCCTAGATGCACTTTCATGTTCTTACAAACTACATGACCAATATATATGAACCAAGCAACAAATCCAACAAATTGCTATAAAATATTGCAAATATATTTCCTTAAAAAATACTTTTGGTAAACATTATTTTTAGAAATATGTCTTTTAAATACCATCTAGGCAAGGTTTGCATAAATTAAAAAAAATTCAGTCAAACTTCATCAAAAAGTTTGTTTGAATTTTGGAAGTTAGTACTAGTAAGAACAATGTATTTTAGGGCTACCTGTCGTACCAGCCTTTCGGAGAAATTTTGGCTCCGATTTATGGAACCTTGGCAACAACACGATAGAATCATGCAAGCAATGTAACACATGCATATACGTTTCTCCCTAAAAAAATCATCGTGCAATCCGCCCACCATTCTTCCCTCCCCCTCCTCCTCCCCCTCCCTCCCCCCCTAAAAAACCTCATGGATAATCAATCAATAAGAGTAATGTGCATAAGAAAATTGAAATAATAAGATTTTTCAGCAAAATTAAAGTGTCCATATAAGGCAGGTTGGTGGATGTGATCATGTGACTCAGATGTATAAGCATTGGATGAACAATCGAATGCAGACGCTATGCTGATTGGGACTACCAATCACTACTACAGATAACCTTATTACAGGTGGTTCAAAATTGTCATCATAGGAAGTTTTCTGAACCGCCTGAATACAAGGATCCGTGATGAGACCTTATCATAGACGGGTTTTCAACCACCTATGAAAATGAACATTACAAGCGGTTCTGAAATGGAACCATTTGTGATCAGACTCTTATCACATATGGTTCAATTTCAGAACCGGCCATGATATTCATTTTAGGGTGCAAAAAAAGTTGCCTTTATGTTTTTGTTCCAGCTCGAGTACCAAATTATTCAAAGAACCAAATTCCTCAGAAGCACCAAAGCTCAAGTAGCAAAGAAACACTTGTATGTTACATTACATAGGAACAACACTTAAAAAGCAATAATTACAAATTGTTTGTTGCATAGGAAACACTTGACAAGAATTATAAGGCTATGATTACACTTCTAAGTGCTCCGATTATCATAAAAGAAACATTCAATTCAACACAAACTAGGGAGAGTTGGGGCGGAGGCTTGGATCCATCGGCAACGGTGACATGCTCCCCTTCTAGTCAGTACACAGAGGTTCATCACTTGCAGATCCGTCTGCAGATACCACTACTACAAAAAGTTCCATCCTTGCATTCCATTTGGAATACACTAAAGAAAATCACCAAAAGTAAGAGAGAGCAAGATTGCGGTTGCAAGTCAATGGGGGCACTCATGCTGATGAATACAAAATCTACGAAGGCAAAGGCGACGACAAGCACTTGGTGAAGAGACCAAAGGTGTCAACGTAGCGGACGAAGTTGACAGTGCTGGTGAAACCGACGACGAGCAGCCCACGCTCCGCCACCGAGTCCTTGGACCACGCGAGACGCCACCGTAAGTGATCTGTTTGCCACTCCGCTCGCATCCCCGTTGTAGGTGGTTCGTCGGATCCCGCTAGATCTACTCCTCCACGTACGTGGCCGAGCAGGTGCTCAGCTGGATCTGCTCCTCCGCGTGTCCGGCCACACAGGTGCTTAGCAGGCACTCTTCTGCACGCGCGGCCACGCAGGTGCTCTGCCGGATCCACTCCTTTGCATGCGCGACCGCACCGTGCTCAGCTGGATCGGCTCCCCCACACGTGTCGCCATCACAAGTGCTCCACCAAATCCGGACGAAAGGAACACTACGAGGAGGGAGCCCTAGACGGATGGGCGAGGAGAAGATTTGGGGAGTGGCTTGCCTCGGCCTCGGGCGCTAAGGGGTAGAGGAGAAGAATTGAGAGAAATCTAGGGTAGGGGAGAAGGATCGAGAGAATGGCGACTCAGGGGGAGAATGAGAGGCTAGAGGTAAAGGGACATGCCTACTCATCGCAGGCTATTATAGAAGAAACCATCTGCGATGACCTACTCATCGCAGGCTATTTTTAAAAACCACATGTAATGTCAATTTTGATTGAAATCACCTATGATAAGGCATATCACAAATGGTTTTTAGTGAACTACCTGTGATTAGCTGTCTTGTATGAACTTTTTTGTAGTAGTGAATGTACTATAGCATCAAGTTTGAACTGAACTCCTGGCAGTATTAGCTGTTGCGCTGATAACATTGCCCTGTGATGTTTCCTCTAATGGGATTGCTGTCACTCGTGAGGCGAAGGACGAGGCCTTGTACCAACACTTCTCCACTTTGCTTGGGCAATCCCCAAAACAAGACATGCGCATCAACTGGGAGGAACTTGGCTATGCCCAGACTGATCTATCACATCTGGAGGCACCTTTCGACACCAAAGAAATTAAAGATACAATCCTCTCCATGGCCACTGAAAAAGCACCAGGCCCAGATGGTTTTAGTGGAGTTTTCTTCTGTACATGCTGGACCGTTATCAAGGATGACCTTGTGGCTGCTTTTGGACACCTTCATGCCCTCCGGAGGGCTGGCTTTGCGCTCACAAATACTGCCAATATTGTTCTAATTCCAAAGCATGACGATGCCGTCAAGGTGGATGACTTTAGACCGATTAGTCTCATGCACAACATCGCCAAAATCTTCTCCAAGCTCCTCGCCAATAGATTGGCTCGTTGTCTTCATGAGCTTATCTCACCCTGCCAGAGCACGTTCATCAAGAAGCGCTGCATCCAAGATAACTTTTTATATATTCAAAATTTGGTGAGGTCACTTCACAGCTCCAAGACTTTGGCCCTCTTCCTCAAGCTTGACATTGCCAAGGTGTTCGATTCAGTGACATGGGGCTATCTCGTTGACATGTTACGCTCTTGGGTTTTGGCCATCACTTCTGTGAATGGGTCTCCATTCTCCTCGGGTCAGCCTCCTCCTACTTAATGGGAGCCCGGGTGCAAGATTCCAACATCGAAGAGGGGTCCGACAGGGAGACCCCTCTCCCTAATGTTGTTCATCCTTGCCATCAACCCGCTCCAGCGCATCCTTGATCACGCCACTCATCATGGTATCCTTTCACCGGTGCATTCAAGAGCGGCTAAGATGCGCACCTCGTTTTATGCTGATGACGCGGCCATCTTTGTTAATCCAATACATTCTGAGTTCTAAGCTATTATGTGCATCCTTCACCACTTTGGAAATGCAACGGGTTTGATCACCAACTTCCAGAAAACCACTATACATCCATCCATTGCGAGGACATTGACTTGGACCCCATCCTCCAACAATTCCCTGGTGAATGTAAGGGCTTCCCATGCCGCTATCTATGAGGACCCGAGAGTAAACTCCCAGACCCTCCCTATGTGTCTCATCATCAGTCTAGGATCAAGCTGATGAACACAGGCAAATTGATACCACTGAACACATCACGAAGTTTGTTATAAAACAATGAAGTAATAGTAGCCACACAGCTACATTAAGTAATTAGGACTTATGTTCTTACCATTCAGAAACACAGCGGAAATGTTAAAGCGTAGGTGTCTCCATCTCAGCCACAGGCAATTGATGGAGGCCACATGACCTAGTCCTCAAGCTTGTCATAGCAGACACCTTGTAGTCTTCACATCCTCATAGGTATCTGAACACGTCCAACAAACAACATGCTCGACGAGTACTTCACGTACCCAGCGTGCCCCCTTTTTAGGGAAACCTGTAACGTCCCTATTTCTTAATCGCGTGCAATCGTGCATCATATGCAGCTCATGGCATGAACTCATGAATTTAAAATCGAGTAAGTTTTTGAAATTTTGAGATAACAAGAAAAGGGCCGTAAACGGAATCGAGTTGCTAGGGTTTTAATCTTCGGTTTAAAGTTTTTGAGTAAAATGCATTGAGACTCTAGAAAATTAGTTTGGAAATGCTACAATTTAGAGCTATGGGAAAGGAGAAGATCTGTTTGAAAATGGTTTAAATGTGCAAAAGGAAGAAAAGTTCAAAACAGAAAACCTAAAAGTATAAAAACCCAAAAAAACCCTTATTTCTCCCCCTCATCCTGCCGGATGGGCCTTTCCGGCCCATTTTCTCTCTCGGCCCAGCCCATTTCCCTCACCGCACCCGGCCCACTTGGCCCGATCGCAAGCCACCCCGGTTCCTTCCTTCCTAAGCCACCCCCCCGGCCACCTTCTTCCTTATCCTCACCCCACCGCCCCATCTCTCTCTCTCATCTACTCGGCATCCTCATCCGCTGCCCTCTTGCTCTGTGCTCACACCCCCCCAACATCTTCTCCCATCGGCCTCCTCCCCCTTCCCGCCTCTCGCCGGAGCTCTCCGTCCCGGTGCTACCCCGCCCCGCCTCCCCTCGGAGCCGTCCGACCCGGCCTTTTCCCTTGTCACGCCGCCCCTCTCCACCTCGGCCTCCCGCCGCCCTTCCTTTTTCTCCCCGGCGCCCGGCCGCTTCCTGCCCCGTCGAGCTCACCGCACCGCTCGGGTCCTCGCCGCCCCTCCTCTTGCTCCGTTGCTCCGCCCCAAGCCCTCCGCCTCCGGCGCTGCCTCCCTCCGCCGAGGCCCCTTGCCAAGCCACTCCCAAGCCCCCGCCGTCGGAGCTTCTCTCGGCCGTCCCACTCGCCCCATTCCGTCGCCGGCCCCTTCCCCTTTCCGCCCCGCCGCGCTCGCTTGAAGCTCCCGCTCGCCTCGGTTCTCGCCTCCCGTGGAGTTCGCCGCTCGCCGCCCCGGCTTCACGCCCTCCCGAGCTCCCCTCGCCGCTCCGCCGGAGCCCCGCCTGGCCGGTGCCAAGCCCGCCGCCTTTGCTCAGCCTTCACCCGAAGCGCCGCCGCCGGTAAGCCTTGGCCACCGTTCTCCGTGCCGCTTGCCGCCGGCACCGGCCAGGTGCCGAGCATCTGAGCTATGCCGAGTCCCCACCAGCACGGTTAGAGCCTTAATGGCTTCATTAATCGGTTGGTTAGGGCATAATGAATGCCTAATCAATGATTGATACATTAATCACTGTGTTAATGCTATGAAATGATGACCCAACACATTAAAGAGTATATTCAATAACCAAACAGTGGAATTAATGAGTTCACTTAAGACGTCCCTATGACGTGTGGACCCCGCATGTCAGAGATAAAAAGAAAAGATTAAATAAAATGAGAAATTATGACAGTGGGCCCCCACCTGTCATTGACCCAGTCAAACTTGGTCAAAGCTGACCAGCAGGGCGCACATGTCAGCCTCTGGTGCTAATTGAATTAATTTAAACATTATTTTACTGGGAAAAATACAACAAAGGGCTAAAAATTGATTAAAACTTGGAAAATTCATAGAAAATCCATTTTTAATCAGAAAAATGCAAATAATATATCAAAATGTTTAGAAAAATGAGATCTATTCAAAAATGTCATTTCCATACATTTTTGCATGCCAGGAAAAACATAATTGGCTAAAAACTCAAATGAGGGTTTCCGATTAGCTGGAGAATTTTTGGATCGTGATATTTTATGCGTCCGGACTCCGATTAAATTGCTTCCACTTGCATTAGTCTTTATTTTGCATCCTCTACACCATGGCATACATTGCATCTCATGCCGATGTTTAGCATTTTGATATTTACGATTATGCCCATCTTTTCCGGTGTTTTCGTTCTTCTTCGTTAAAGCCAGAAAATCCAGAAGCAGACCACCTCGATCACGAGCAGGGTTTCATTGCCGAGCAACCAGGCAAGCAGCCCCTTTGGTCACATTGCAAAACTCCTACTATTTGCAAAGTATTAGTTGTTTTCAAACTCATTATCACATGCGTTCAAATTCTATGTTTCCGCTAAGCAGAACCCTAATCCGATGTGTAAAACTCGCCTTGTCGCTTAAACAACTCCACCACCATCCCAACCTAACTAGAGTAGAATAGTGTATACTATGTTAATGTTTGCTATGTTATTAATGCTTAGACATGCTTAGACATGTAAAAGTCATAATTTCTTGGATGGCAGGCAAATAACACCTTCGGATGGGTTACGTGATAGGTGGGTGTTCCCCGGGATAACTAATGAACTTGCTTAATCATATCTGGGTTTAGACGAGAGGCCATGGCTGGGAGCATGGTGGGTTGTCTCATCTTCCCACAAGGACCGGTTACCGGTGTCCCTTCGAACCAAGATTCGCGTACTTCTACACAGGTGGATTATGGGGCCACCCACGACTAAATAATTTGCCTAGACTTAGAGTATGAGCTGCATAGTTCGCCGTTCCATTTGCCGTGTGCGTGAAAAAGGAACGTGGTGTGGTGCTTCAATATAGGTGTAAGGGGTACACACGGTTCGAGGCCGGGGATGTATCACCTGCTACAACTTATGGGGCCGTGTCGTAGTCCCGGCCGGACTGATGTACATGGATTGGCCCGTAAGGGTGGCTCATACCTAGGTCGAAAGCATTGTAAATGTCGTGTTCGATCATCCTCCGCCAGCACACCTCGTGAAAATGTGTAAATCATCGATGGCATTAGGAGTCGATCGATACGTGTAGGGAAAGATGTACACCCCTGCAGGGTTTAAACTGTTTGAACAGCCGTGTCCGCGGTTATGGACAGCTTGGTAAGATTTTGCATCGAATTAGACAACTACAATAATACTTTAAAACTTGCCAACTCTAAGGCTTCCTCCCAGGGTGGTCGAGGAAGAGTCGGGGTATCTAAGGTGTGGTGATCTACAGTAAGGACTGATCGTGAAGTGTTCGACTCATCCCCTTTAAAAAGTATTCTGGTAGTTGACTTTTTATCTACTTACTCGTATTGACAAAGGTAAAATTTGCTTTCCGCAAAATAGTCCACAATTACCCCTTTATTGATACTTGGCACGTCTATTATTAATTTCCGCACTATAAGTCTTGCTGAGTACAATTTTGTACTCACCCTGCTATTGTTGATATTTTTGCCGCAGAGGAAACTACCCCTCCTGAGGGTGGTTTCTATATAGAGATCGACGCCAACGACGACTAGTCGCTGGGAATCCCAGGCAATGATCCTGCCCCGGGGTTGACAGCTTGGTTTGTTTCGCTGCCACTTTTGGCCTCACCGTTTTGGCTTCGTAGCCACTTATACTCTTCCGCTGTGTATTTGGATCTTCGGATCCTTATGTGAATATATGTTTGTTAAGTTTCAAACTTACAATATTGCAGTTTCGGTCGTAGAGTTACTGCTGTGAAATCTGGTTGTTTTCGCCTGCTCATGTGCCGTGTGTGTATGTTGATGAAGCACATGTGGTGGGCAGAATTTCAAAGTTTATATCATAGAGTTATTAGGTTTAATCACCCCTGTGAAGTGACTCTGCTACTGAGAGATTGGGAACTATATCATCCTACTCCAGCCGAGCATTAGTTTGCCGGAACGAGTTCAGGATTGAGGTTCCGGCTCAGTAGGCAAAGAGTGAGGAGACCATATCACCCTACTTGATCTGTGCATTAGTTTGCCGGAGAAAGTTCGGGGTTGACGTCTCGGGCTATTCGGAGCCATATCACTCCACTCCTCTTGGGATTGATACCCAGGGGTTGAGGTCGGGGTTGACGTTCCGACTTAGCGGGTGGTTTTACTTAAGACTCTCTGTTATGAATTCTGGGGTCCGGCAGCTTTGGTATCAGAGCAGGACTGACTGTAGGACAACCTCTGTCTTGGCCGTTGTTGGGTCTAGAAGTTATGAAAACTATTTGAACCTAAAAAGGATTTGCGAAAAGCATAAGTAGTGGTTCTGTTTTCTCCTTATCCTTTTCGATCCTAGTTCTTCTCCTTACCTCTTCATTTGGTTGAAAAATGGTTTTGCTACTTCTTCGCTCCATTCAAAAGTTAGACTTCACGTGTGCAGGGAATCCTTACCTTCCCTCTTATCTTGTCCCGGTTAATACCAATTCTACCGTTATACCATTGATATGTTCAGATTCTGTTTCATCTTGTAAATCGTGAAATTCTTTCGAATTCTTTCCATTCAAGATTCCATATGATCTGATCGTGAATTTGTGGCAACATCTATTCTTTGATTCAGATGGCCGAACATCCGGAAGGTAGCCAGCCTGCCGCTTGTAATCAAAGTCATGACTCCGGTCGTAATAATGTTCCTCCCCCACCGCCATCTATGGCAGAGGTGTTGATGCAGATCGAGCGGAATCGAATGGACCAGACTCGCCTTCTGGAGCGTCTAGTCTAGAATACTTCTCACCAATCCGATGCTCGGGTTGGAATTTTAGACTTTCTTCGAACACAGCCTCCGGTGTTCAGTCGTTCAGAAGATCCTATCGAAGCTGATGATTGGCTTCGCAGCATCGAGCACAAAATGGAGACCGCACGTATCCCCGCGGCTAATCGCATGGACCTCGCGGCGTATATGCTTGAAGGTGCCGCAGCGTCATGGTGGGAGAATTTCCTCGCCATCCAGGAAAAAGGCCACGTGGTTACGTGGCAGGAGTTCTACGAGGCCTTCCATGGAACTCATATCCCCGAAGGTGTCATGGACATCAAGAAGGAGGAATTCCGCAATCTAACTCAAGGACGGAAGAGCGTCACCGAGTACCTCCACTCCTTCAACCATTTGGCGCGTTATGCTCCTCGTGACGTTGCCACCAATGCGGACCGACAAGAGAAGTTCCGCAAAGGTTTGAATCTGGAGCTTTGTTATGAGCTGCTTCCTTTTGACTTCGCCAACTTTCAGGCTCTAATGAACAAGGCCGTCAAGATGGAGCACGGCAAGCTAATTCTTGAAGAATCTAGAAAGCATGCTCGAGATGCAGTGAAGCCCTCTTCTTCCAATCCGCAAAAGAGGCGTATTTGGGTTCCTGCTAGTGCATTTAATCGTGCTACTCCCGCCCCAAGACCCTCCGGTTTTGTGCCTCGTCCTCCAGCTCCTAGTTTCCAGCCGAGGCCAGTGGGAGGACAATCTGCTGAGTTCGCTCCAAGACCGCCGTTTGGAGCTTGTTTTAAATGTGGCCAGCCTGGTCATTTCTCTCGTGACTGTCCTCAGCGACAGAATCCTGCGCCTAATCCTGCTCAAGCGCAAGGTCAACCTCGAGGCAATGTTCCCGCCAAGAAGGCGAACCCGCAACCTCAGTCTATGAACCGCGGTTGCGTGAATCGCGTGGTCGCAGAGGAAGCTCAGGATGCAACTGATGTCGTGATTGGTACGCTTCTTGTTAATTCCGTTCCAGCATCCGTTCTTTTTGATTCGGGAGCTTCTCATTCATTTATATCCAAGGGTTTTGCTGACGAAAACAATATTCCATATGAGCTGATGCCTAATTCTCTGTCTGTCCATTCACCGAGATCTGTGATGAGAGCATTCCGAGAATACCGTGGAGTTTGCATCAAGGTGGGTAATCTGGAGTTCTTCGCCACTTTGATTTCTTTGACCTCTACGGACATCGACGTCATCCTTGGGATGAACTGGTTAATTGCACATCAAGCTTTAATTGATTGTGCGACGAAGACCGTGATTCTTTCTCATCCCTCCGGTGAAACTGCTCGGTTTACTCCAAAGTTCGTCGAATCTCATCTTTGTGCTCTCGAAGGCAAGTCTCTTCCTGATCTACCAGACGTTCCGGTAGTCTGTGACTTCCCGAATGTCTTCCCTGACGAGCTACCAGGTTTACCACCGGATTGAGACATCGAATTTGTTATCGAGTTGGTTCCCGGAACCGCTCTTATCTATTGTCGCCCTTATCGCATGACTCAAGATGAGTTGGACGAAATGAAGAAACAACTTCAGGAGTTAGAAGCGAAAGGCTTCATTCAACCGAGCTCCTCTCCTTGGGGATGCTCTGCTCTATTCATGGAGAAGAAAGACAAAAGCCTGCAGATGTGTGTCTATCGACCTCTTAATGAGGTGACGATCAAAAACAAATACCCGCTTCCACGAATTGATGATCTGTTCGATCAATTAACCAGAGCCACCATCTTCTCCAAGATTGATTTGAGGTTGGGCTACCATCAAATCAAGATCCGACCTGAAGACATTCCAAAAATGGCGTTTATGACTTGCTATGGGTTGTATGAATACACCGTGATGTCGTTTGGGTTAACCAATGCTCCTGCTACCTTCATGAGGTTGATGAATTCCATCTTCATGGAACATCTAGATCGTTTTGTGATCATCTTCATCGATGATATCTTGATTTTCTCCAAGACGAAAGCAGATCATGCCGAGCACTTGAAGCTTGTCTTGGGAAAGCTTCGCGAACATCAGCTTTATGCTAAGTTCTCTAAGTGCGAGTTTTGGCTCGAAGAAGTCGCTTTTCTAGGCCACGTGCTTTTGGCGAAAGGTGCCGCCGTGGATCCTAGTAAAGTAAAGGTTGTTCTCAATTGGGAACAACCTAAGTCGGTCACGCAAGTGCGGAGTTTTCTTGGTCTGGCCGGCTATTATCGCCGTTTTATCGAGAACTTCTCCAAACATGCTAAACCTCTGACCAAACTCCTCAAGAAAGAAAAGAAGTTCAAGTGGACTAAAAGGTGTGAAGAAAGCTTCCAAGAGCTAAAGCGCCGATTGACCTCCGCTCCTGTGCTTGTCCTTCTGGACATTCACAAGAATTTCGACGTCTATTGCGATGCTTCTCGCCTAGGTCTTGGATGTGTGTTGATGCAAGAAGGACATGTGGTAGCTTATGCTTCCCGTCAGTTACGACCACATGAAACCAACTATCCAACTCACGACCTAGAGCTTGCTGCGGTGGTTCATGCTCTGAAGAGTTGGCGGCATTATCTTATCGGTAACCGCTGCGAGTTGTATTCCGACCACCAAAGTTTGAAGTATCTATTCACCCAGGCCGACCTGAATCTCAGGCAACGAAGATGGTTGGAATTGATCAAAGATTACGACGTAGGTCTCCATTACCAACCCGGTAAGGCTAATGTCGTGGCGGATGCACTTAGCCGGAAGACTTACTGTAACAATCTTATGATCCGAGAATCTCAACCACCCCTCTACGAGGAATTTGCACGGCTTAATCTTGAAGTCGTTCAAAGTGGTTTCCTTAATACCCTTGAAATCCAATCCTCTCTTGAAGACCAATTAAATCTGCTCAAAAGCAAGACAAGGGTATTCGCAAGATCAAGGAGAACATTGCTAGCGGAGTTGCTAAATGTTCCTCAATCGATGATCAAGACATTGTTTGGTTTGGCAAACGTCTAGTTGTGCCGAAGAACAATGATCTTCGAGAATCTATTCTTCGTGAAGCTCACGACTCTCCGTTGTCTATTCATCCGGGTAGCACGAAGATGTACCGAGATCTGAAGCAGAGATTCTGGTGGACCCGAATGAAAAGAGAGATCACTCGCTTCATCTCTGAATGTGATGTGTGTCGTCGTGTTAAGACGGAACACCAAAAACCCGCAGGCACACTCCAACCTTTGCCTATCTCTGAGTGGAAGTGGGACGAAATTGGCATGGATTTCATCACCGGCCTTCCAGGAACTCAAAAAGGGAAATGACTGCATCTTTGTGGTCATTGATCGTCTATCCAATGTCGCCCATTTCCTTCCTGTCCGAGAAAAGATTACAGCTAACCAATTGGCCGATCTTTATATTTCTCGGATAGTATCTCTCCATGGGATCCCTAAGCGGATCATTTCCGATCGTGGTGCTTTGTTTACCTCCAGATTTTGGGAAAGTCTCCAAGTTGCTATGGGGACTCATCTCTCGTTCAGTACAGCTTATCACCCCCAAACCGGTGGACAAACCGAAAGGGTTAACCAAATCCTTGAAGATATGCTTAGGGCTTGTGTTATATCCTTCGGCACGAAGTGGGAGAAGTGCCTTCCTTTTGCTGAGTTCTCTTATAACAACAGTTTCCAATCTAGCCTAGGCATGGCCCCTTTCGAAGTCCTTTATGGGCGCAAATGTCGAACTCCACTCAATTGGTCTGAAACTAGAGAAAGACAAATTCTTGGACCGGACTTGATCAAAGAAGCGGAGGATCAAGTTCGAGTTATTCGAGAGTGGTTGAAAACTGCTCAATCTCGTCAGAAGAGCTACTCCGACCTTCATCGTCGTGAGATTCACTTTGAGCCAAACGATAAAGTCTACCTTCGGGTCACTCCTCTCAAGGGTGTTCACCGATTTGGCATCAAAGGAAAGTTGACACCTCATTACATTGGTCCCTTTCGCATTCTTTCCAAACGAGGTGAAGTCGCATACCAGTTGGAACTACCTCCGTCGTTATCCAATATCCACAATGTCTTCCATGTTTCTCAACTTTGGAAGTGTTTCAAGGATCCAATCCCAGAATCGGCAGTCGATACACTGGATCTTCAAGAAGATCTATCTTACCGAGAGTACCCTCTCCGTATTCTCGATGAGATGGAACGGACTACACGAAGACGCAATGTCAAGTTCTTCAAAGTCCAATGGTCCAATCATTCTGAAGAAGAAACCACTTGGGAACGCGAGAATCATCTTCGATCGGCGTACCCCTCCCTCTTTTCCAGCTGATCCGAATCTCGGGGTCGAGATTCTCGTAAGGGGGGTAGGTCTGTAACGTCCCTATTTCTTAATCGTGTGCAATCGTGCATCATATGCAGCTCATGGCATGAACTCATGAATTTAAAATCGAGTAAGTTTTTGAAATTTTGAGATAACAAGAAAAGGGCCGTAAACGGAATCGAGTTGCTAGGGTTTTAATCTTTGATTTTAAAGTTTTTGAGTAAAATGCATTGAGACTCTAGAAAATTAGTTTGGAAATGCTACAATTTGGAGCTATGGGAAAGGAGAAGATCTTGTTTGAAAATGGTTTAAATGTGCAAAAGGAAGAAAAGTTTAAAACAGAAAACCTAAAAGTATAAAAACCCTAAAAACCCTTATTTCTCCCCCTCATCCTGCCGGATGGGCCTTTCCGGCCCATTTTCTCTCCCGGCCCAGCCCATTTCCCTCACCGCACCCGGCCCACTTGGCCCGATCGCACGCCCCCCGGTTCCTTCCTTCCTAAGCCACCCTGTGAGGGACCCGGTATTTTAAACCGATTCAAGGAATTCACAACAAGTGAAGACGGTGACCATAGCCGCTACCTGCGACGGACTATAGCCCACCCCCGCCCGTGCGACGTGCATACGACACGATGCGTATGACTCACCACGGCCTGATTGAGGGATCACGATTCCAAAAACATACGCCACAATGCGTATGACTCACTTTGGCAATGGACCGTTCATTCACTTTGCACTTCACTTGAATCGAAATAAAATGTCAAGTTCCTCCATATGCACCCAACCACACTCCCCATTTCACATGCACGCATGACAGACGGGAGGTGGGGGCATATGTTGGACAGCAAGCATATCATCACACGAACTACTACAGTACGATAATACACCTAGCTGTCCACATGGGACTATATGATTACATCATTCGGCAATAACCGGAAACATAGTTAAGTTTGAAGTACTCATGCAACAGCAAAGACCCAAAATCCGCAGCGGTGCATCAACCGCTGCCCTAAAGTCACCAAGATCCCATGAGTCGATAGCCAACCAAGAAAACCAAGCCGCTAGGCATCATCGAAGTAGTCCTCGACCACTGGCTCACCTGCAAAGCCCTAGGAATATCCTAGGTGAGTACAAAAGTACTCTCAAGACTTATTCGTGCTTGATTGAATGCCCTACGCATACTAGTATAGCAACAAATAAACATGGTGCATTTCAACTTACAAGGTACGAGTAGGAAACATGGCTTGAATAGCAATATGGAAGGGAATCATAATCTTCGACTTGAGGTTCAGATCCCATACCAATCAAAAAGCTACCCTAGCCACACCCATTCTGATACTTCGAATTCCTTTGGGGCAGCCCACACCCCATTTCAATCAGATGTCCATGACAACAACAATTTCAACCAATTCTCTCGGACCGTTACCGGCAATCGATCACCCTGAGTGTAAAGAGTGCCTTAACCCTTGGAGGTTGCAAGGCTCCAAGGGTCTTAGAGTTACCTCAACTACACCCCAGCCTCGATGTCGCTAACGTCCACGCGGTGATAAGGAAAGTACACGATGAAGTCACCTCAAGTCGGTATGGCGACAAAACTCTACTTACACATGTGTCGCCGTCAAACTACGATTAATACCGACCTTATTCATCGTGCACCCCCTCGGCTCTCACATCTCACTTAACAAGTTCAAGTTGATAGGGCGATCAGATTAATTCTCAACCATAGATATCGCACACGATACCTCCTAGGATACTAGTTGCTCAATACCGATCATACGTTTCGAACAAACATCCACCACGTAAACATATATAGATAAAGCACATCAATTGTAATGCACATATGCAACAAGCTCTGCTTGCCTTGCTCAAGTTGCTCCTGGTCTTGCGGTGAATCGTGAGCCTGGTGGTCTCCTTCTTCGAGCTCTGTTGTAAACCACACGTAAAACCGGAAACAAAACGAGAAAAGAAAGGCAATAAGTCCCAGCACGTATGTATGATGAATGATGCAAGGAATGGATCTCTAAAACAACCTACTGATGTTACGAGTCCATGTCAGTGAGGGTTTCCCGAATTGAGCTCGTGAAAGTTAAGTTGTTATCCTAACATACATGCATGTCAGGTTTTACCCGATTGCAAACTAGGGTTTGAAAATTACTACTCACAATGCATGGTCATGACCTAGAATATTTACAGTATGAAAGTGCTCTGAAATACAAGACTAATACAATTGGATTCATTCAATTCGGAGCTATATTCACCAAGTTACGTAGTTTGGGAAAACATCGTCCGAAGGCGAGGAACTAATTCAAACTTAATGGGGCTCAGATTTGCATTTCAAATTTTGAAGTTTTGTTCCAGTCAAGTTGTAGGAAATTTCATAAGCTTTCCGACGATATAAAATTTGCTAAAATCCGAGCTACGGATCAAAAGTTATCGCCGTTTTAAACTTGTACAAAACCCTAACCCTAATACTCGGCTGCCTGTGACGGGGGGAAGCCCATCCGGGTAGGCCCAGCACCACGAGTCGGCCCAACAGGCTCACGAAGCCTCATAAGGGCCCACTCGGATGAAGGCCCAAGAAAGGCCCGGGTGACTGCAACGGCCGGGTGTCATCGAGACAGGCGTTACAACTCATCAAAGGCATACGTTTCAACCGGCATGAAGACTGGCGTTACTCGGGCCGTTACCGGATGTAAATGTCGTTATTAAATTAAAACCGTTACTGTAGCTCAGCCGACTGCCGAGTCGGCTGATGTACGGGCCTATATAAGGCCAAGCCCCCATGCGGACAGGGGGGGATCGAGTATTCAAAATTCCATAGCATCTTCTTCAATCTCCTGTACACTCTCTTTTCACGCAAGATCATCAAATATATTCAGCAGGAGTAGGGTATTATCTCCATCCTTGGAGAGCCTGAACCTGGGTAAATTCTTGTGTGCACTGCCTAGATCTTCCTTTCACGCTACCCCGACAATCCTATTACAAATGGATATTGCCGCGAACACCCCGCGACAGTTGGCGCGCCAGGTAGGGGGAGCGTGCTTTGGAGCTACGATCCAGGCGGGATCTTCTCCAGCGACCGGCGACAAGCTCATCATCGGCAACATGTCGCCTGTCGCGCATCCTGAAGGCTCGGAGTTCATCTTCGGCGGCCTTCACTTCTTGGCCGACGCTTTCGGCCAATTACATCTCCAAGATCCGCGTCCGTGCCTTACTGTGGAGGTGGAGCCTGAGCTCCGGCTCGGATCTCCTCCAGCCTCGGGCAAGGGCGAGGAATATTTCAGGTTCGTCACCATGGTGGGCGCCGAATCTCTCCTCTCCATCCTGGGATCCGAATCCGAGGGGGACGAGAGTTCGCACAGCCATACCGCCTCCGCTGAGGTGTATGTGGTTGGAGATGGCGCCGCAGAGGATGCGGGAACGTCTGCAGCAGCGGCAGCCAGGGCAGCCCATGAGCACCTGCATACGCCCATCAACGGACAATTGGATGCCGAGAGGGCCTTGGAGGCTTCTCGGCAAGCCCTCCTTGCTGAACGAGCACGCCTCGATCAAGAGCGGGCGGCACTCGAACAGCAAGATCGACAACCGAATGACCCACACGGTTCACGCAGCCGCGCGAACCGGCGAACTTCTTCGGCCGCCCGGAGGAGTCGGGCTACTCGGGCCCCACTTTTCGGACGACAACAGGACGGTGTCCTTGTCTATCAAACACCGGCCCAGAACCTTTTCGCGGCCACCGCGCTGGCCGACTCATTGCCACCTCCAGCAGACGGCCCCGCGGCGGAAATCCACCGCCGAGTCATCACTTTGATGAAGACGGCGGTGGAACAACAAAACGAAGCCGGGTCGGTTAGCAACCGGCTGGCTTCCCAAGAGACTCGGAGTCGGCCCTCAGGAGCTCCGAGTCGCCCCGTCACAGTCGGATCGTCTCAACCGAGTCGATCCACGAACCAGCCTGACGCTCGCCTGGAGATTAACCGGCTCCAGGCTGAGCGGCGGCGAGCCGGCTCTCTTCGAGCGAACGATGCCCGCGATGCCCGCGATGACATCGAGGGACGGCGGGCAGCCCGGGTGCGGGCTGAGCGACGCGCCGGCGAAGTCAACCAGCCGGACAGCTCTGCCTCCACCGGACCGCTTTGCTTCAGCAGGCGAATTCGGTCCGGACCGTTTCCGGATCGGTTTCGAATTGCAAGTGGCGTCGACAAGTATGACGGCACCGCCAAGCCAGAAACTTGGCTTGCCGACTACTTGGTCGCTTGCAATATAGGAGGAGGCAACGAGCGTGTCGCCCTCCGAAGCCTACCCCTGATGCTGGAAGGGTCGGCTCGGGCATGGCTTAACAGCCTGCCTGAAGATAGCATCTACGACTGGAGGGACCTCCAAGAGGCCTTCGTCAAAAACTTTGAGGGCACGTACAAGCGCCCTGGGAACGCCCAAGATCTGTGGCTCTGCGTCCAAGAGAAGAGCGAGTCGGTCCGCGATTACATTCAGCGCTGGACTCGGCTGCGCAACTCGATCGAGGATGTCACCGAGATGCAGGCCATTCAGGCCTTCTCCCAGGGAGTCAAATACGAGCTCCTCAAGCACAAGTTGGCCCGGTCTAACATTCAGACCATGGGCCGACTCATGGAGGTCGCCAGCAAGTACGCGACGGGTGAAGAAGCCATGCGGTACGAAGACAAAGGCAAGGCAAAAGCCGAGTCTTCGAGCCGAAAAGTCCCCGCCGACTCGGGTCGGAAGCGTGCGGACGATCGGCCCCCGAAGCGGAAGGCTGGCGGAGACGGGGTTAGCGGAGCCGACTTGGTTGCGGCTGCTGAGCGTGGCCCCCAGCGCGGCGACGCTAACCAAAAGAAAGAGCGCCCTTGGCAACAGCGCAAAGCGCCAAAACTCACTTTCGAGGAGGTCCTAGACGGACCCTGCTCCTTCCACAGTACCGCCAACTACAAGGCAGGGCACTCGACTCGGGACTGTAGCTTCCTGCAGCGTTTGCGGGAGGAAAAACAACCCGAGCCGGATGCTGATGGCGAAGGAGGCTCCGCTGCAGGAGGCGGCGCCGCACAGTATCCCCCTCAAAGGGGGGTACTCATGATTTTTCAAGGGTCCGACTCCAAAAGGGGTCGGAAGCTGCGTTGTCGCGAGGTCAACGCGACGATGCCAGCAGTCCCACAATGGCTGGACTGGTCCGAGGTGCCAGTCGGCTTCAGCCGACTCGATCACCCCGACCGAATCCCCCACCCGGGCAAGCACCCTTTGGTGGTGGATCCCCAGGTCGGAGGATTCAAGCTCCGCAAGGTCCTGATGGACGGGGGCTCCAGCATAAACATCATCTTTGTGGATACCCTGAAGAGGATGCAAGTGTCGGAGACCCAACTTCGCCCCAGCAACATTTCTTTCCACGGAATAGTTCCTGGAAAATGTGCCAGGCCTCTGGGTCAAATCTCCCTGGAAGTCGTGTTCGGTGAGCCGAACAACTTCCGGGTCGAGACATTGGCGTTCGAGGTAGTCGGCTTTAAGAGCGCATATCATGCGATCTTTGGCCGACCGGCTTATGCCAAATTTATGGCCAGGCCGTGCTACACATACCTGAAGCTGAAGATGCCGGGTCCTAAAGGTGTCATCACCATCACTGGCGACTTTGAGCGCTCGAACGAGTGCGATCTCGCCAGTGCGGACATAGCCGAGTCCCTCATCGCAGCTCAGGAGTTGGAGAACATTCAAGCTTCCACCGACTCGGATCAACCGCCACCCAGCAAGAAAGCGGCAACCAAGTCCACCTTCCAGTCGGCCAAGGACACGAAGCGTGTCCAGGTCCATCCCGAGGACCCGTCCAAGACGGTCCACATCGGGACTGACCTTGAGGCCAAATAGGAAGGCGCGCTCGTCGACTTCCTTCGTGAGAATTGGAACATCTTCGCATGGAAGCCTTCTGACATGCCGGGCGTTCCAAAGAAGTTCGCCGAGCACTCCCTCAACGTCGCCAAGGATGCAAAGCCAGTGAAGCAGTCTCTCCGTCGCTTCGCTGAGGACCGGCGCAAAGCAATCGGAGAAGAAATCGCCCGACTCCTAGCAGCCGGGTTCATCAAAGAAGTTTTTCACCCGGACTGGTTGGCAAACCCGGTTCTGGTTCTTAAGAAGAACAAAACTTGGCGCATGTGTGTGGACTACACGTCCTTGAACAAAGCATGCCCCAAGGATCCGTTCGCTTTACCCCGTATTGATCAAGTTGTCGACTCTACGGCCGGTTGTGAACGCTTATGTTTTCTGGATGCCTATTCAGGCTACCACCAGATCAAGATGAAGGAATCTGATCAAATAAAAACTTCTTTCATCACCCCGTTTGGGGCTTTCTGCTACATCACGATGCCTTTTGGTTTGAAAAATACTGGTGCTACATATCAACGTTGTATGCAAAAGTGTTTACACGACCAGATAGGTAGAAATGTCCAGGCAAATGTCGACGACATAGTGGTGAAGTCCAAGAAGAGCGCGGATCTCTTGACCGACTTGGCCGAGACTTTTGCCAATCTCAGGAGGTTCGACATGAAGCTTAACCCGGAGAAGTGCGTCTTCGGGGTTCCGGCTGGCAAGTTACTCGGCTTCATCGTTTCCGAGCGAGGGATCGAAGCGAACCCGGATAAACTTGACGCCATCATTAAGATGGGCAAGCCAAAGGACCTGAAGGCAGTCCAGCGCCTAACCGGGTGCATTGCTGCTCTAAGTCGGTTCATAGCCCGACTCGGTGAGAAGGCCTTGCCTTTTTACCGACTTCTCAAGAAATCCGACTCTTTCCAGTGGACGGATGAAGCTCAGCAAGCCTTCGAAGATCTCAAGCGTCTTCTGTCAACACCTCCAGTCCTTGCTGCACCAATGGAGGGTGAACCCATGCTGTTGTACATCGCTGCCACGAATCAAGTGGTTAGCATTGTGCTAGTAGTGGAACGTTCAGAAGAAGGCCGAGTTCAGAAGGTGCAACGACCCGTCTACTATGTCAGCGAAGTGCTTTCCGAGTCGAAGCAGCGCTACCCGCACTACCAGAAACTCGTTTACGGTGTGTTTCTGGCGACTCGGAAGCTGGTGCACTATTTCCAGGCCCACTCGGTTACCGTGGTGAGTCATGCCCCTTTGTCTGATATCATCAACAATCGGGATGCCACGGGCCGAGTCGCTAAGTGGGCAATAGAACTTATGCCGCATGACATCAGCTACGAGCCTGGCAAGGCCATCAAATCTCAAGCCCTTGCCGACTTCATCGTCGAATGGACTGAGAACCAATCCCTTCCGACTCAACTCCATACGGAGCACTGGGTCATGTACTTCGACGGTTCGAAGATGCTCGCGGGCACGGGGGCTGGAGTCGTGTTGATTTCTCCCAAAGGTGACAAGCTTCATTACGTGCTGCAGATCCATTTCGCCGCCTCCAACAATGTGGTGGAATACGAGGCGTTGCTGCACGGACTGCGCATTGCAGTCTCGCTTGGCATTCGCCGACTGCTTTGTCGCGGCGACTCGGATTTGGTGGTACAGCAAGTGATGAAGGCTTGGGATACCAAAGATCCGACCATGGCGGCATATTGTGCCGCTGTGCGCCGGCTGGAGGGACACTTTGATGGCCTTGAGCTTCATCACGTTCGCCGTGCTGATAATGAAGCTGCCGATTCTCTGGCTCGGATCGGTTCGGCCCGTGAAAAAGTGCCGCCGGGAGTCTTCCTTCAGCAACTTTTTCAGCCATCCATCAAGATAGAGTCGGCAACTGACTCAATCGAGGCCGACTCGCCCCACCCTGAGCTGGCCCACCCGGCACTCGAGGACGTCTTGGCGGTTATTCCTCTTTGGACCCAGCCGTTCCTTGCTTACCTTCTGCGCAAAGAATTGCCGGACGATCCGACTGAGGCCCGCCGCATTGTTTGCCGTGCCCGGTCCTACACTATTATCAATGGTGAGCTTTACAAGCGCAGCACAACTGGAGTATTCCAGCGCTGCATTTCACCGGAAGAAGGTCGTACATTGCTCGAGGAAATTCACTCGGGACTCTGCGGCCACCATGCTTCATCAAGGGCTTTGGTCGCTAAAGCTTTTCGACACGGATTCTTCTGGCTCACAGCGCACACTGATGCCGAAGACCTCGTTCGCACATGCGAAGGGTGTCAAAGACATGCTCGCCAGTCGCACATGCCGGCTACTGCGCTCAAGACAATCCCCATCACGTGGCCCTTTGCCGTGCGGGGACTCGACATGGTGGGCCCGCTGAAGAAAGCCCGAGGAGGTTTCACTCATCTCCTTGTGGCAGTCGACAAGTTTATGAAGTGGATTGAGGCTAAGCCAATCATGAAGCTCGACGGACCGACTGCCGTCAATTTCATGAAGGGAGTAATTTTCCGATTCGGCATTCCTCACAGCATCATCACTGACAATGGCTCGAACTTCGCCGCTGAAGTTTTTCGCCAATTTTGTCGGGATCATGGAATCCGGATTGACTTTGCTTCCGTGGCTCATCCGCAGTCCAACGGCCAAGTCGAACGATCCAACGCGCTCATTCTTCAAGGCATCAAGCCCCGGTTATTAGTACCGTTGCAGCGGGCTGTCGGCTCCTGGATTGACGAGCTCCCGTCTGTCCTGTGGAGTCTGCGGACGACTCCAAAACCGGTCGACTGGTTACACGCCTTTCTTCATGGTTTACGGAGCTGAAGCCGTCCTGCCGAGTGACATCCTCCATGACTCCCCGCGGGTCGCAGCATACGTGGAGAAGGATGCCGAGTTGGCCCGGCAAGATGATCTTGATCTCCTCGAAGAAGCGCGGGAGCTTGCCCTTGCTCGCTCCGCTATTTACCAGCAGAATCTGCGCCGATATCACAGTCGGCAAGTCCGGGGCCGCGCCTTCAACAAAGGAGACCTGGTCCTTCGACTGATCCAAGACAAGGCGGGAATGCACAAGTTGTCCCCGCCTTGGGAGGGTCCCTTCATCATCAACCAGGTGCTGCACAACGGTGCGTACCAACTAGAGGACCCGGCAACCGGCGCGGTCACCGAACGAACCTGGAATATTGCACAGCTGCGTCCCTTCTATACTTAAACTTTGTGCCATACATTGTTTTATTATTAATACACATTTGTTTCCTTCGAGCGGCACTCGGGAAGCACTTTGTTTCAAACCTTGTACATTTTTATGTATTTATTTCGGTTCCTTCGGGTCACACCCGGGGGCTCCGCTTAAAACAACCAAAATCGAGTAGCTTAATTCCGGCCAATTCCCGGACGCTACTTTACCCCACTGGGTGAATCGTCACTCGGTGCAAGTTCTTTGGGTCTTCTAACTTTGTTTTTACACGACCATCCAAGTAAACATGTACGGCACCTTAGGCCCACTCTTCGTCCCCAACTACAGTCGCAACCCAGCTGTCCGGTTGGCAAGAGCAAAAGCCAAAGGTCGGCCTGCATGCGAAAAGATCCGGCTCGGCGGAAAAGACAAACTTAGACGAACTAAGGTCTTGTTTTTTCTTCGAGCGTCTAAGTAAACGTGTACGGTACCTAAGGCCGACTCTTCGTCCCCAACTACGGTCGCAATCCGGCTGTGCGGTTGGCAAGAGCAAACGCTGAAGGTCTGCCTACGCGCGAAAGGATTTGACTCGGTAGAAATAACATCGAACTTGGACGAATTAAAATACTTTGAGCAAATAAAATTGAAAAGCAACTTCATTCATTACGAAAGTTTTTTACATTTAGTCCACTCGGCATTCCGAGAGATATTACATAATGTTTCTTCTATTCCTCTGGAGCCGTTTCTACGCGCTCCTCCAGGTCGGTGAAACCAACGATCCGGCTGGCGGCTTCACGGACTCGGGGGAGAAGCACCAGAGGATCCACCGAGTTCCCTTCCTCGTCGACGGGGGCACCAGCGGAGATGTTTTCGACATCCGCGTCGGGATGGTGTGCCAGCACCATCGCCAGCGCCATGCCGGCTCCCGAGCGGGCTGCCGACTCCTTCCACTCTTCGACTTCTGCCGGGCCCAGCGTGAGTCTGTCGGCGAGTGCGAAGACGCTGGAAGGAGGCTCTTCCCCGGGCCAAAGCTTGATGCAGAGGCTTTGAGCAGCCGACTTGAAGTTCTGCACCAAGCTCTTGACTTGGAGGAGTTGGTCCTCCAAAGTCACGACGCAGTCGGACATCATCTCTGGTGTCCAAAGCGCCTCGAGGACCGACTTCGCCGGGTTGGCCAGTGCACGGAGTCGGAGCGCTGCGCGCCGAGTCTGTTCCTCCAACTCTGGGCAAGCATCTGGGCGCAGATTATTGCTAACGAAATGGACAAGAAGCGTACAAAAAGAAGAGAAGCAAAGGACTCGGGGGCTTACCGAGTAAAGTCTCATTGACTTTTTTAAGTTCGCCAATGAGATCCCTCTCGCGACTTTCCCAGTCGGTGATGGCTGCCTCATGTCGCTTCTGCGACTCGTCCATCAGCCGGGAGAAGTCGTTGACTTGCCCCTGCAGCTCGGAGTTCAGTGCCTGCGCCTTCCTGTACTGCGCCGACAGCTTGTCGTGCTCCGTCTGCAGTAGGGCGGCACTCTTTTTCAAGTTGCGGGCTTCCCGCAACTCGGTGTCTAGCTCGGCTGCCTTGGCGTCGAGCATCTCTATGACTTTGGCTCGCGGGATTGCGCCTTTCAGCTCTTCCCGAAGTCGGGCATTTTCGGCTTCGACGTCTGCCGATTCAAGAAAGTCAGAAAAGGGCAGAAAATCAAAAGTCAAAAGAGCTTGAAGACTCGGACACTTACTTTTGAGGGCGGCAAGCTTCCCTTCGAGCTGCCGACTTCTTGCCTTCTCCGCCTCCAATGCCTTCTCCAACGAGGCATTCCTTTCTAGAAGGGCTGGGCCGTTTCTGCCCAGTTGGATGGCGGCCTGATGAGAAAAAAAAAGGTATGTTAGCAACCAAATTCATAAGTCTCCAACCGACTCGATCAGTCGGCTAGAGACTCGGGGGCTACACCCACTGGGTGCACTGAACGTGCCCCCAGTGTTAACAAAATGCAAAGGGCGAAAATAACTTACCCCGACTGAAGTCTCGAGGACTTCGGATAAGTCGGCCAAAGACTTGGCCGCGTCGGCGAAATGCCTTAGCTTCGAGCTAAGGTCAGCGACGCGGCTGGTGGCCTCCTCCGCGGCTGTCACGTCTCCCGTGCTGCAACTCGGCAGTAGCAGCGCGGGGATGAGGCTTCATGATGCAGCCGTCGCCATCTCCTCAGTCGTGGCAGTCGGAGCCAGGCCTTGGCCCAGCACGGGTCCCCGGGACGACTCGGGAACAGCTTGACCTCCGACTCCGCCCACTTGTTCGGAGGAGTCGGTGCCAGTCGCAGCTGCCGGCTCCCTTGTCACCTCAAGGACGGGAGGTGGCTGCGGCTGCAGGTTGACGGCCGGCTCTTCGGTTGGCCCGGCACCAAAGTCCGACTGTGGCTCGACGGATGCGGCAGGGAGAGGTGCGGACCCGGCAACCGCATCCGGCTCCGGCCCCTCGGTGGTTGCGACAGGCGGTGGCGTAGGAGCAGCCAGCTGTGGCGCGCTGGTTGTCGCAGCCGGAGGGACCCCCGCAGTCGGAGTTGCGGAAGCCGTGACGCCCGTCACCGACTCCGTTGCCTCGACGGAGACAACCGGTGCTGGAGCAATAGGAGCCGGAGTCGTAGAGGCCGACTCCGGTGGAGGGATTGGTGTTGGAGCTGATGGGGCGCCGGATGAAGATCCTCCTTTGCTGGAGAGCTTCTTCTAGACCCTGTAGAGCGCAACCGACTCCAGTTTCTTCTCAATCCACTTCAACTTTGACATGAGGCGCAAGGATTCATACCTGTTGGTCGTGGGAATCGTCTTCTTCGGCTTCCCCGGGATTTTTAACACTGGCTTGGCGGCGGGAGCCAGAGCTTGTGCCAGTCGGCTGGCTGAAGCGGCTTGAGCAGGAGCCGGAACCCGGGCGACGGAGCCGGAAGAGGTAGTTCGGGCCCGCTTAGTAGCCGACTCTGTCTGGGCAGTTTCCATTGCCGCTACCGCCGTCAACCCGGAGGTGTCGTCGTCGCGGCTCCGCTTGACGACTTGGGATCCAGATCCTTCCGACTCGGTATCCGAGTCGACCTGGATACCACTGTTCGATGGGGCCGCCTCCTCCTCAACTTCGGCATTATCCAGCGCGGCCGGATCCGACTCATGCTCGGGAAGAGGCGGCATGGAGTTGAGGTTGAGGTACTTCTGCAACATCAAAAGATGGTGTTGGCGGAAACAAAACAAGTGATAAGAATCCGACTCGGAATACAAGTCTTAACTTACAGTCGGTGGAGGGTTGGCAGCCGAGTATGGGGTCACTTTGGGCGCCCGGACGATCCCAGTTCGTTCTTTGGTCAAGCTTTGGAAGATCTCCAAGAAATTCTCATCTGAAAGGTCTTCGGATGACACCCTTGTCGGGTCGTGATTGCCCGAGTATGCCCACATTGGATGCACCCGGGCCTGAAGAGGCTGGATGCGCCGACTCAGCCAAGTGCCAATGAGATCGGTACCCGTGAGCCCTTTATCCTGAAGTTTGGCGATCATCTTCAGGAGTCGTTCGACTTCGGGCATTTCCTCGTTGGAAGGCTTGGTGCCCCAGCGCTTCAGCCAGACGGGCGGACCCTCAACGTACTTGGGCAGACCTTCGTGGCCAGTCGGCGTGCGTTCATCCGGGCAGTAGAACCACCCGTCCTGCCACCTCCGGACAGTATCCGGAAATTGCATCTTGAAGTACTTGGCGCCGGATTTGACCTGGATGCCGGCTCCTCCGCAGATTGACAGTCGGCCGCCGGCTTTGACGGGTTGAGCCTTGACGGTGAAAATTTTCTTCCACAATCCCCAATGTGGCCGAGTCCCCAAATAGCATTCGCACAGCGTGATGAAGCACGCGATGTGCAGAATGCCATTCGGGCTCAGGTGATGGAGTTGGAGACCGTAAAAGAAGAGAAGGCCGCGTAAGAAGTCGTGTGGCGGCAGCTTCAAGCCCCGTTCCATGAACGGGTAGAGCAGCACGCGTTCGTGCTCATGCGGAGCGGGCTTCGCTTCCTTGTATGAAGCTCGCCAGTTGCTGGTGGTACGAGGCGGCAGCAGGCCGTTGCTGGCGAAGCCGAGGAGCACCTCGTCGGTGATGACCGAGGGGATCCAATCGCCTTTCTTCCACCTGTCGGCATCGGCGACGGAGGAGGAAGCGGCGGCCTTCTTTCCCTTGTTGACGCGAGACATGGTCGGCGATGAGCGAAGAACGGCGGCGGCGAGCGGACTCTCTCTCTCGGGAGCGAATGCGCGGTGGCGGAGCTCTGGAGGCAAAGAGTGCGAGCGCAAGGAAGAAGAAAGCGGATGGGGACCCGGCAGCCCGGAAATTCCTTTTTATAGGCCGGGGAGTCCAACCGCTGGCGATCGTGCGTCCGACGTGGCAGAAACCGATTTGACAACTGCCGTCCCGCGCGCACGAACCCGCGGGATTCGGGCGAGTTTTTCACCACAACGCGGCACCCCAGGCGACGTGACTGGCGGTCATTACGTCAGCCTCCGTTTCGCGCGCGTCGATCGCGTGATTCGGGCGCGGTCATGATGGGCTGCCGCCTCGGATATCGCGCGAAATCAGAGCAGCGGCAGCAGATATCTCGGGCACGCTTCACTCGCGACTCGAGGTGAAATCATTGCACCGCGGGCACTCTGTCCAACCAGCTGCGCGCATTAAATGCTGATGCGACATCACAGGATAACCCCGCGACTCCAGTCGGTTGCGTCTGGAGCCGATTCCGATCGAGTCGGATTTTGCCCAAGCATCGACTTGACAGTCGGCATAACCCGTTGGGACACGTCACGGGTTATGTCAGCTCCGTCAAGCAACTCCGAGGCGCACAAGCCGCCAAGCTCGGAAGCAGATTGGCTCTGCGAAAGGGTGCTGATGATCGGCCCAACAGGGTTCGCAGGTCACTCGGTGACACCCAAGCTAAGGACGAACCCGGCATCCACAGCGGGGCAACGTAACCTTTGAATCGGAACCAAACGCCACAGCGGCTCAACTTGGCTCAATGATTCAGGGTTCAATGCCGGGTTCGAAGACTCGGTTTCGAAGTTGAAAGTCGAAAGGCGTCCCCCCTGCGGGCACAAGATGGCAACCGTCCACACAGGATAGGCCAGGCGTTATTTCGGTTTCACTCGGAATTCATGATACGCCTCTCGGTGGGCCGCAAGCCGGTTTCCTTAGCCGGAAAGCACGGGTATCACCGAGCTCTTACCACTTAGCAAAATTTAACCTTCTTGTTTCAGGAGTCCGTCAAGGTCTCTCCACCAGCGACTCGGACAAGCACAGCCTGATCCTCAGTCGGTATGCGTGTCAAGACCTCGAAGCACTCGGGGGCTACTGACGGGGGGAAGCCCATCCGGGTAGGCCCAGCACCACGAGTCGGCCCAACAGGCTCACGAAGCCTCATAAGGGCCCACTCGGATGAAGGCCCAAGAAAGGCCCGGGTGACTGCAACGGCCGGGTGTCATCGAGACAGGCGTTACAACTCATCAAAGGCATACGTTTCAACCGGCATGAAGACTGGCGTTACTCGGGCCGTTACCGGATGTAAATGTCGTTATTAAATTAAAACCGTTACTGTAGCTCAGCCGACCGCCGAGTCGGCTGATGTACGGGCCTATATAAGGCCAAGCCCCCATGCGGACAGGGGGGGGATCGAGTATTCAAAATTCCATAGCATCTTCTTCAATCTCCTGTACACTCTCTTTTCACGCAAGATCATCAAATATATTCAGCAGGAGTAGGGTATTATCTCCATCCTTGGAGAGCCTGAACCTGGGTAAATTCTTGTGTGCACTGCCTAGATCTTCCTTTCACGCTACCCCGACAATCCTATTACAAATGGATATTGCCGCGAACACCCCGCGACAGCCTGCGAACATGGATCCTGCTATGCGTACCCAGGGAATCTACCCGTTCCTAACTCGGCTCACTGACGTGTGGGGCCCTAGGCAGTGCTGACTGGACCTGGGGCAGCCTACCCGAAGGTGCCACGTCGCACTCCCATTCACCCCTCTCCCTTTCTCTCTCTGGACCGGAGGTCACAAGGGGCTCGGCCGGCGACTCCATTGCCGGAGCAACATTGGGGAGGGCCCGAGGGCGCTGTGAGCGGCGGCAGGACCAGAGAAAAGTGGTGCAACAGCCGGTGGCTCACCCTGACGAAGGCGCACTGCTGTGGGAAGCGGAGGAAGCCCGAGGAAGGCCGGCGACGAGAGAGAGAGACGGCGGCGGAGCTTCGGGTACCGACGGGGCGGAGCTCCCGGCGCAGATCTGAAAGGGGGAAGAGAGGAGAAGGTGAGGGAGGGAGTAGGGTAGCTCGGGAAGAAGAAACGGGAGCTGGGGAACCTCGGGGATAGCAGCGCGAGCTCGTCAGAGTACCGGTCGGAGACGAGGAAGACCACCGCGACGACGGGAGCTCGGGCACGGGAGAGAGACGGCGAGACTTAGGGTTTGCGTGGGAGAGAAAATGAGAGGACGGGCCGGTCCGAACGGCGCCTTAAATAGGGCGGCCGGCCGGTCGGAACGCCTGGGCACCGCCCACCGCGGCGAACCGGCGGCGGAGGCGTGGCGTGAGGATGCTGACGGGTGGGGCCCCGGGTGTCGGGTGAGAGGGGAGGAGGCTGACGAGTGGGGCCCGGCAGCAGGGGAGAGAGGGAAGGCGGGTTCGGAGCTGGGCTGGGTTAGCGGGCCGGCCGAGCAGGCCTCGGCCCAGATTCCTTTCAGAAATCCTTTTCTTTTTCTTTTTCCAGTTTGAGCTGATTTGTAAATTTGATTTGAACACCCAAACAACCTCCAAATCATTTGAAATTTTTACAGGAGGTTTGTAATTGAGTTTAGATCCTATCATAAAATTTTGAGATCTTTTGGTGCTGTTTTGGCAGGGGTTTGAATTTAAATTCAAAATTTGACCTAACGGGGGTTTGAACTCCAACTAGGTCATAAAATTCCCCAAAAATTCTAAAAATTTAAATGTGGGTTGGGTTATCCTATTAATGGGGGTTTACCAATTTTTGAGGACTTTTCATCCACCAAAGCAATGCATCTCCACCTAACCCTAATCCTACCACTTTAGGGTTTTGAATTCGAAACTTAAATCGAGCTGGCAAATGCTCGTAACTTTGGGTGGAACGTCGGGAAGGGAACCTTAGAGGGATAACCCAACTAGGGAACCCTAATCCTCCTCTACCAACTATTGACGACGTTGATATTGTTAATTCAAATAAGTTGATTGCTATTTGTGAAATTAACCACCGAGGATGAGATATGTACGTATTCTATAAAATACAATCATATCATATTTAAGTTTAAATAAGGTATGGGTGGGGATGATGGCATGTATGCATGAATGCAAAGCAAAGACCTAATTATCGAATTCGGGTATTACACACCCCCCCGGCCACCTTCTTCCTTATCCTCACCCCACCGTCCCATCTCTCTCTCTCATCTACTCGGCATCCTCATCCGCTGCCCTCTTGCTCTGCGCTCACACCCCCCCCAACATCTTCTCCCGTCAGCCTCCTCCCCCTTCCCGCCTCTCGTCGGAGCTCTCCGCCCCGGTGCTACCCCGCCTCGCCTCCCCTCGGAGCCGTCCGACCCGGCCTTTTCCCTTGCCGCGCCGCCCCTCTCCACCTCGGCCTCCCGTCGCCCTTCCTTTTTCTGCCCGGCGCCCGGCCGCTTCCTGCCCCATCGAGCTTGCCGCACCGCTCGGGTCCTCGCCGCCCCTCCTCTTGCTCCGTTGCTCCGCCCCAAGCCCTCCGCCTCCGGCGCTGCCTCCCTCCGTCGAGGCCCCTTGCCGAGCCACTCCCAAGCCCCCGCCGCCGGAGCTTCTCTCGGCCATCCCACTCGCCCCATTCCGTCGCCGGCCCCCTTCGCCTTTCCGCCCCGCCGCGCTCGCTTGAAGCTCCCGCTCGTCTCGGTTCCCGCCTCCCGTGGAGTTCGCCGCTCGCCGCCCCGGCTTCACGCCCTCCCGAGCTCCCCTCGCCGCTCCGCCGGAGCCCCGCCTCGCTGGTGCCAAGCCCGCCGCCTTTGCTCCGCCTTCACCCGAAGCGCCGCCGCCGGTAAGCCTTGGCCGCCGTTCTCCGCGCCGCTTGCCGCTGGCACTGGCCAGGTGCCGAGCATCTGAGCTATGCCGAGTCCCGACCAGCACGGTTAGAGCCTTAATGGCTTCATTAATCGGTTGGTTAGGGCATAATGAATGCCTAATCAATGATTGATACATTAATCACTGTGTTAATGCTATGAAATGATGACCTGACACATTAAAAAGTATATTCAATAACCAAACAGTGGAATTAATGAGTTCACTTAAGACGTCCCTATGACGTGTGGACCTGGCATGTCAGAGATAAAAAGAAAAGATTAAATAAAATGAGAAATTATGACAGTGGGCCCCACCTGTCATTGACCTAGTCAAACTTGGTCAAAGTTGACCAGTAGGGCCCACATGTCAGTCTCTGGTGCTAATTGAATTAATTTAAACATTATTTTACTGGGAAAAATACAACAAAGGGCTAAAAATTGATCAAAACTTGGAAAATTCATAGAAAATCCATTTTTAATCAGAAAAATGCAAATAATATATCAAAATGTTTAGAAAAATGAGATCTATTCAAAAATGTCATTTCCATACATGTTTGCATGCCAGGAAAAACATAATTGGCTAAAAACTCAAATGAGGGTTTCTGATTAGCTGGAGAATTTTTGGATCGTGATATTTTATGCGTCCGGACTCCGATTAAATTGCTTCCACTTGCATTAGTCTTTATTTTGCATCCTCTACGCCATGTCATACATTGCATCTCATGCCGATGTTTAGCATTTTGATATTTATGATTATGCCCTTCTTTTCCGGTGTTTTCGTTCTTCTTCATTAGAGCCGGAAAATCCAGAAGCAGACCACCTCGATCACGAGCAGGGTTTCGTTGCCGAGCAACCAGGCAAGCAGCCCCTTTGGTCACACTGCAAAACTCCTACTATTTGCAAAGTATTAGTTGTTTTCAAACTCATTATCACATGCGTTCAAATTCTATGTTTCCGCTAAGCAGAACCCTAATCCGATGTGTAAAACTCGCCTTGTCGCTTAAACAACTCCACCACCATCCCAACCTAACTAGAGTAGAATAGTGTATACTATGTTAATGCTTGCTATGTTATTAATGCTTAGACATGCTTAGACATGTAAAAGTCATAATTTCTTGGATGGCAGGCAAATAACACCTTTGGATGGGTTACGTGATAGGTGGGTGTTCCCCGTGATAACTAATGAACTTGCTTACTCATATCTGGGTTTCGACGAGAGGCCATGGCTGGGAGCATGGTGGGTTGTCTCGTCTTCCCACAAGGACCGGTTACTGGTGTCCCTTCGAACCAAGATTCGCGTACTTCTACACGGGTGGATTATGGGGCCACCCACGACTAAATAATTTGCCTAGACTTAGAGTATGAGCTGCATAGTTCACCGTTCCATTTGCCGTGTGTGTGAAAAAGGAATGTGGTGTGGTGCTTCAATATAGGTGTAAGGGGTACACATGGTTCGAGGCCGGGGATGTATCACCTGCTACAACTTATGGGGCCGTGTCGTAGTCACGGCCGGACTGATGTACATGGATTGGACCGTAAGGGTGGCTCATACCTAGGTCGAAAGCATTGTAAAGGTCATGTTCGATCACCCTCCGCCAGCACACCTCGTGAAAGTGTGTAAATCGTTGATGGCATTAGGAGTCGATCGATACGTGTAGGGAAAGATGTACACCCCTGCAGAGTTTAAACTGTTTGAACAGCCGTGTCCGTGGTTATGGACAGCTTGCTAAGATTTTGCATCGAATTAGACAACTACAATAATACTTTAAAACTTGCCAACTCTAAGGCTGGTGTAGCGACAGCTTCCTCCCAGGGTGGTCGAGGAAGAGTCGGGGTATCTAAGGTGTGGTGATCTGCAGTAAGGACTGATCGTGAAGTGTTCGACTCGTCCCCTTTAAAAAGTATTCCGGTAGTCGACTTTTCATCTACTTACTCGTATTGACAATGCTTTCCGCAAAATAGTCCACAATTACCCCTTTATTGATACTTGGCACGTCTATTATTAATTTCCGCATTGTAAGTCTTGCTGAGTACAATTTTGTACTCACCCTGCTATTGTTGATATTTTTGCCACAGAGGAAACTACCCCTCCTGAGGGTGGTTTCTATATAGAGATCGACGCCAACGACGACTAGTCGCTGGGAATCCCAGGCAGTGATCCTGCCCCGGGGTTGGCAGCTTGGTTTGTTTCGCTGCCACTTTTGGCCTCACCGTTTTGGCTTCGTAGCCGCTTATACTCTTCCGCTGTGTATTTGGATCTTCGGATCCTTATGTGAATATATGTTTGTTAAGTTTCAAACTTACAATATTGCAGTTTCAGTCGTAGAGTTACTGCTGTGAAATCTGGTTGTTTTCGCCTGCTCATGTGCCGTGTGTGTATGTTGATGAAGCACATGTGGTGGGCAGGATTTCAGAGTTTATATCATAGAGTTATTAGGTTTAATCACCCCTGTGAAGTGACTCTGCTACTGAGAGATTGGGAACTATATCATCCTACTCCAGCCGAGCATTAGTTTGCCGGGACAAGTTCGGGATTGAGGTTCCGGCTCAGTAAGCAAAGAGTGAGGAGACCATATCACCCTACTTGATCTGTGCATTAGTTTGCCGGAGAAAGTTTGGGGTTGACGTCTCGGGCTATTCGGAGCCATATCACTACACTCCTCTTAGGATTGATACCCAGGGGTTGAGGTCGGGGTTGACGTTCCGACTTAGCGGGTGGTTTTACTTAAGACTCTCTGTTATGAATTCTGGGGTCCGGCAAAACCTACTACTACATGCAGGCTTAAACAAGGGAAGGCTTTATGGCTCTTTTGCATAAATGGCATTTTAATAGTTGAAATACTACAATAATTTTATAAGCAGGTTTTGAGATCAAAACATTTGTTTGAGGTCGAAACAGTTTTAATAACTGGGGTTTGTAGTGAAGGTTCCAACAACCAACACTAGCCGAGTAAGGTCGATGCCTTAATCCCGACGGTAGGTTCTGGTCGCCTATACTCATCCAAGATTTCAGGTAGAGGGAAAAGCATTAGAAGGGAGACATGAGGGAGAATAAGAAAGAGGGAAAAGAAAGAATAGAAAGAAGACAGATTCCTTATTGTGAATAGAACATTATGCCGTCCATGACCGTGGACACGGCTAATCGATTAGGTTTAACACTCTGCAGAGATTGTACACTATACCCACAAGATGTAAAATTAACCCAGGGTTTCACACTCTTTCGAGGAATGTGACCGAGTCCTTACAACGAGGCCTTTACAATGTTGTACCCTAGTTGACACTACCCACCAAGCTAACTCTAGGATAGCTATCACTAGCAGTTGCCTCACCAGGCGGATCCCTGGTTTCGTTCCCCTCCGCAGTGTCACCCTAGCTTTCAACAAATTAGTTGGCCAAGTCATGCCCATAATAGACTTGTGGTTGCACTTGGTTCATAATAGGTTGGATAGGTGTCAAAGGACAAAGGTGAAGAGATAGGATGAGAGACTATCCAGGTGACTCTTGGACACCGAGAGACAATGTCTAAGATCACTGAAGCTGATATGGATGATGTGATCTATTGGTCAATAGCATAATACTAGTTGACATATAGGATCCATCGGGATAGGTCTGTAGATAAGACAGATCGAGAGGTTGATCTCAACGAGAGTAATCATGTTTACATTACATGAAGCAACGTGCATGATTGGATAAAGGTATCAAAGGATATAGTATCTGCATGTGAAAGGATTAAGACAGTCCGCATGCGAGATAGAGGTAGATGTGCAACTGAGAACAGGATATGGTCGACGATGACCAAAACACAACCATATGACCAAATATGGAAACCTATTATACTAGTAAAGCAAGCTTGGTCTATCATACTAGTGGTCAAGTAAAGCCCTGACATGCTAGTTGGCAAGAAATGATAATTGGTAACATGGCAATATATATTGAAGTAGTGCAGAACATACAACCACACATCAAACAACAAGCTAAATAAACTAGATGTGAAACGGAGATCAAACAACGCATAACATAGAATAATATATGATTATGCAGTTATAATCCTAAAATGTAATTATAACCTAATAACATCCATATAATGCAAACGGTGATTAAATTATATGGCCAATAACAACTAGCATCCATATCACATGCACCATACATATATGCGATCATATGCCACATACAGTAACATCAACCTTTATTCATTCTTGTGTACATACAATGTAGCAATCAGTCTACACATACCACACATAATAATCATAATAATTTAATAAAGATGATTATTAGGAACATATATATTATAATCGGCACCTAAAGGTTAACATCATATTTGTGACTATATATCACCTTATAAACATGTAACATAAGACAACAAGCTATGCATGTTACTATACGGTGTGATATAATGCACAAAAATACCATATAACCTTATCTAACATAAATATGTACATACAAACATGCAAGATATCTCTGTATATATACCACTATGCTATGTGATGTAAGATAACATGTCGTTCTTCATGCGAGTATCGCATATAAAATAATAACCTATGCATGCTTGTATGCACACATTATATAGCATTAAATTAATAATTTACTAATAATAATTTGGTAAATTAGTATGAGTACAACATATATATATACATATATTATTCTAACATGATTACAAGAATATTGAGTCTAGTTATATATATACATATATATGCAACTACATGATTATGCAACATAAAATCATATTGAACATGTGCAACCTAATCGTGTTTAAATAAACAATTAAATTATACACATGAATAAAATAATGTGTTCAACCATTGCATGATAGATTATTATCTAAAACATGGATTAGTCTATGTATATATGCATAAACATATACACGCAGCTGCATATGCGAACCACATGAAATGTATCGAATAAATATGAAACATGTTTGTGATCTTAACCATATTATACACAGAGGTTAATAATATGATAAACTATTATGTAACAATCCTTAAATAAACGTGAATTAAACTATAGGTGCGTCTAAGATGTGCACAAACATATGCACATACCACCATACAATATACATCATGCAACAATCAATATTAATGATAGACAGAGGCTAAGCAGGTGCAATCCTAACTATGTTCAACTAATAATTAAAATACAAATAGAGTTTACTTAATATGCTAACCAAGTCATATCAAACTATTATTTAAACACGGGCAATATATACATGTAACATATATATATGACCATATATGCAAACTGTATGAAGCGTAATATGTGAATATAAACTATGCACGTAATCTTAATCATACTATAAACAAGGTTTACCATTATGACTAAATATTTTACAACTCCATTAGTTAAAACAGGAAGCATCTATATATGTAATAACCTTATATTTTGCATAACATTATGTCATACCTCCATTTAAATCTATACATATATATCTTATCAAGTTATCTACACATGGTGACATGGGAATCATAACATGTTTATTAAACAATCATCATCACGTGTGATTAAAGACACTAACATGCTAGTAAGCAACCTTATGCCACATACAGTAATAATCTTATGTGTGCTAGTAGATATACATTATACAAAGATCAACTAACATTAATATTAGTTTAGCAAAGATTATACTTCTATTACTATAGGTTATTTGCAATATTAAGTTCAGTTATATATTGTATAACACAACATATGTGAACATACATAAGATCATGCAATATGAACCTTACTAAATATGAACAAATTTATCTGCAATATAAACAAGATTGAACTACCTCATGTCTACTAACTATTAAAACCGAATTATATTGTATATGCATATGTTATATTCGGCTATACAAACTTGCAACATGTAGCTATATAGATGAATAAACCTAGTATTGAATTAAACATGATTGATCACATGATGAATTATAAGCATGAACATTACATAAATAGAAGCAAGGACTATATAAAAACTAAGCATATAAATATATGAACTATAGTCTAACATAACATGCAATTTAATTTGGTGATCAAACAATGATGAAAAACATTATAGATGAACATAGGGTGATGCGAGTGATTTTGGATAACAAATAATAGTGGAAAAGAATGGCCTGATGTGCCACAAGATGATAGGAGACTAACTAAATGGGTGGTGGCAACGTTCGCAACACAAAACGGTCGGAACGGGTTATTGATTGGTTCTGGATAGACCGGACGGTTTTGGACACTGCATGATTCTCGCTTAACGAAATCACGATCCGCCAATTGGGTTAGAAACTAGAAACAAGGGGGTATAATACTACCAAAGGGTTCTGGAGAATTCTTACCGAGTCAATGGGAAAAGATCAGACAAGCTAGACATTCTGCAGATTGAATCTAAATGTCTGCGGACAGCACGTTGGAGATGGATCAATTCCCGACAAACGGGTTCATGGATGAAGGTAAAAATTTACAGACCTGTTTATAGATACCTAAGGCACAAATTGACCAAAGGGATTCTTTAGAGACTCACTGGATCAACGGGAGAAAAGGTGATAATGTCGTTGTACCGTTCATGCAGTCAAATCTGGACGTGAATAGCAGCACAAAGAAACTTGATTTCCAAGAGATTGGACCATTGGATTACCTTTAAATTTTGTGGAGATGATCTTGACAACACTATCCATGATCCCACCTAACGGATCTTGGAAAGGAGGTCCGAGCCAACAAGGGTGTTGTTCCAATTTAGATGCACGCGCAGAATAACTGGGTGCAAATAGCATGTTAGTATTTAGACATTTCCTGGTGATTGCACCATTGGATCTTTACCAAATTTTGTAGAGAGGTATAGGGAAAGGTTATACACAACCTCATTGAAGGGATTTTCCAAAAGAAGTTCGAGGCGATGGGAATTGGGAAAATACTGAGGTGATATGTGCTATTCAGAAACTGCACGAGAGGCAAAAAGGAGGTGGCGGCTGTTTGGAGGGTTTGGGGGCTAGGGTTTCGTGGGAAAAGAGTGTGGGGGTGTGGGGAAAGATGGGAGGGTGTGGGGGTATTTATAGGAGGGTGAGGGGAAGAGTTTGACTCATATTTGAGTTGGATACGAACAACAAATCGATTCTGAATTCGAAACGAACTCTGCAAACTCTGAGAAAACTTCATGTGATATACTCCAAGTTCGAAAAAAAATTAAACTCAAGTTGCATTAATTCAAATTAACTCTGGTCCAATTTGTGAAATTCCAATCAATTTTAATAAATGCAAGAATAAACAACGAGATTTTCTGGCTCTGAATTTTGAATAGAAAGATTTTTGAAAAGCTTTGAAAATTAGGATGTTACACTATCTTGTACTACCCCTTCAGCTCAGTAAGCTAAAAAGGCTTCAAGTCCAACCTATTATTGATAAAATGAGTGCTCTCTTGACTTCTTGGAAAGGAAAGCTTCTATCGACTGCGGGTCACCTCACTCTTGTTAAATCGGTCTTATCCTCCTTGCTGACCTACCATCTCACCATATTCCCCCTTGCGAGATGGGCCAAAAAGAAAATGGACAAGATACAGCGCTCCTTCCTATGTGTTGAAGTATGAATTGGAGACAAGAGTTGAGACAAAGATTCAATGCTGTAAAATGATACTTCTTATTCATTCTTGAGACAAGTTACATATATAGATACAATCACAAGGGACAGCAGTTGCTTGCTTGAATCGTCATTAGCAGTTGCTAATTTACGGTTGCTAATTGATCACCGTCGGTTCAGAACACTCCCCTTTGATCAATTTCATCATTGTATATAAAGAGCATCTAAAAACTCCTCTAAAACCCTGTGGGAAAAATATGAGGAGAAATATATATAATGATTGTATGCCATGAAAAACTCCTTGTAAAACCCAATGGGAAAATAAGGAGAAAATAGTATGGCATATATGAATTCTTATTGTTGGATAATATGTCATGGAAAACTCCTTTAAAACCCAATGGGAAAAATAAGGAGAAAACGATATGACATATAGTGCTTGCATTAATATTGCCTCATTAAAAACCTTTTATGAGAAACCATTTAGGAAAAACTCATAAAGAAAAAGAGTACAATATATATGATCTGATGATCATTATCAGGTTATATTTTAGGAGTTTACTCCCCCTGAACCTTGCAAGTCTCGAATTCGTCTCATACCAATTCCATGAACATATTTCTGGAATAGAGATGTTGGTAGGGACTTTGTAAATAAATCTGCAAGATTTTCACAAGACTTAGTTTGCAAGATTTCTATTTCCCCGTTTTTCTGTAACTCATGGGGATAAAATAATTTAGGAGCAATGTGCTTTGTAATATTGCTCTTTATATAACCTGATTACATTTGTGTAATACAAGTAGAATTATCTTCATAGATAATTGTTGCTGATTCTAAAGAACCAATTCCACATGACTGTTGTATGTGGTTAATCATTTTGCGAAGCTAAACGCATTCAGTGATGCTTCATATAATGCAATTATTTCAGAATGATTAGTGGAAGTAGCCACTAAAGTTTGTTTTGATGACTTCCAAGATATGGCTGTTCCACCATGTAGGAATACAAATCCAGTCTGAGATCTGGCATTATGGGGATCAAATAGATAGCCAGCATCTACATATCCCACTATAGTCATATCTTGATTTTTCTGATAGAATAAACCAAGATTTTTTGTGCCTTGGAGATATCTGAGGATATTCCTGACACCTACCATATGCCTTTTAGTAGGGGATGCACTATGTCTAGCCAATAGATTAATTGCAAATGAAATATCAGGCCTGGTGCAGTTTGATAGATACATAAGTGCTCCGATGGCACTGAGATAAGGAACTTCAGGTCCTAGTATCTCTTCGTCATCGGCCCTATGTCTAAATGGAATTTTGTCTCTATCAAGAGATCGAACGACCATAGGGGTCTTGGATGGATATGATTTATCCATATTGAATTTTTCCAAGATTTTCTGGATATAAGCAGACTGATGTACAAGGGTTCCTGAGGGAAAATGCTCAAGTTGTAAACCTAAGCAGAATTTGGTTTTACCCAAATCTTTCATCTCAAATTCTGTCTTTAGATGATTACTTGCCTCTTGTATGTCTTGTGTAGTTCCGATGATATTGAGATCATCGACATACACTGAGATGATGTAAAATCCCTTTGAGGATTTCTTTATGAATACACAAGGGCAATCATCATTGTTTGAGTAACCCTTCTAAAGAAGAAATTCACTTAATCGGTTGTACCACATTCTTCCCGATTGTTTTAAACCATAGAGTGACTTTTGTAATTTTACACAATACATGTTACGATTTGTATTTGGATTCAAGATTTTAAGTCCATCAAGGACTTTCATGTAATTGTTCGAATCGAGTGACCCATATAAGTATGTGGTCCCTACGTCCATCAACTGCATGGATAATTTCATTTGTACTGCCAAAGATATTAAATATCGAAACGTTATTCCACTCATAACAGGAGAGTAAGTTTCATCATAATCGATGCCGGGTCTCTGCGTGAACCCTTGTGCTACAAGTCTCGCTTTGTATCTCACCACCTCATAGTTTTCATTTCTTTTTCGAATGAAAACCCATTTTGCTCCCACAGGGAAGACATTTTGAGGAGTTGGTATTACTGAAGTAAATACCTCTCTTGTCTTGAGCGAGCGCAATTCTGCCTCTATTGCTTCCTTCCATTTGGACCAATCTGAGCACTTGAGGCACTCTGCCATGGACTTAGGTTCTGGATCTAATTGAAGGTTATTAGCAATTTTTGAGGGGAAGTAAATGTCAACAATTGTAGTCTTTCTGTTAAAAGATTCTCCTGAATCAATATAGTTTATGGAAATTTCATTATCATCTTCTAAGTCATTGTGATTTCCCTCAACATTAGAGTTATGATGTTTCGATGTCCCAGCACTTAAATTTATGTGCACATTTTTGCTGGGTTGTGGATGTTGAGCATCCGACAAATGTTTCTCTTTTTGAGATTGATTTGCATTTACTGTTTGAGGATTTAGAGTCCTCTGTTTCCGCGGACGCTTTTGAGAAGCTAGATCCTTTGTGGCAGAAATTCTCCCCCTTTTGCTCTCATTAGGGAGTTGAGTGGTTTTATTAGGTACCTCCACTCTTTCTGGCACATTAACCGCCGAATATGGGATTTTGTTACATCTGGCAGATTATTTGCAATGTGTTGCAAATTTATGATTCTTTGAACTTCAGATTCAGATTCTTCAGTACGTGGGTCTAAAGATTGAATGCATGTGACATTCCAATCTATTTCTCGGCATTTTTTGTGGTACTTGTCTTTATCTTCCCCTAATGCTGGGAAATGATCTTCATCGAAGATGCAATCAGCGTACCAGGCTGTAAATAAGTCCCATGTTAGGGGCTCGAGGTATTTAATTATCGACGAAGAATTATACCCCACATAGATCCCAATTTTTCTGTGAGAGCCCATTTGTGTACGTTGCGGTGGTGATATTGGCACGTATACAGCGTAACCAAATTGACGCAGATGGGAAATACTTGGTTGATTTCCACGTACTAACTACAACAGGGAAGCCGTATGGTATGCAGTTGGACGAATTTGAATTAATTCTGCGGCGTGTAAGACCGCATGACCCCAACAAGATGTTGGTAGATTTGAATTCTATAAAAGTGGTCGAGCAATTAATTTGACTCTTTTGATGAGAGACTCAGCCAGACCATTTTGGGTATGTACATAAGGTACAGAGTGCTCTAAATTTATGCCTAATGTTAGGCAATAATCGTTAAATGCTCATGAAGTGAATTATGCGGCATTATCCATTCGAATGGTTTTTATCCTGTGTTCAGGATAATTTGCTCTTAATTTGATAATTTGAGCGATTATTTTAGCAAATGCATGGTTCCTTGTGGATAATAGACACACATGCGACCATCTTGTAGATGCGTCGATTAGAACCATGAAATATCTGAATGGTCCAGATAATGGCTGAATTGGACCACATATATCTCCTTGAATGCATTCAAGGAAATTAAGTGGTTCATTTCGTATCTTAAGATAAGAGGGTCTTAAGATTAATTTCCCTGTAGCACATGCGGTGCATACAAAATCTGAGGATTTGAGAAATTTTGTAAGCTTTAAGTCATGACCAACAGAATTTTCAATAATTTTTCTCATCATCCCTATGCCGGGATGACCAAGGCGATCATGCCAAACCTTGAATTTATCAAGATTTTGAAAAATTACTTTATACGTAACATGTTGAATTAGTCTAATGTATGTGTAGTACAATCCAGTTTTTTAAAAAGGGAATTTTCTCAAGTATTTATTTTTCATATCCGTCATTTTTAGTGATGAGGAGACTTTCATCATTGCACTCAACACGTACTAGTTTTAATATGGAAACCATTCTTACGGATATCTTTAAAACTGAGTAGGGTACGAGTTGAATCAGGGTACAAGAGTGCATCCTCTATTGTGATTTTCGTACCCATAGGGAGAATGATTGTGGCTTGACCAGAGCCTATGATTATGGCATCGTGTCCAGTGATAGTCATAATATTTTCTTTACTCTTTTTTAGAGTTTGAAAATATTTCATTTCCCTTAAAATTGTGTTAGTGGTGCAACTGTCCACTAAACATATTTCCTCCTCCATTAGATTGTCTTGAAAATTCTATATAAAGTAAAGAAAATTCGTTAGGAACTTCATTTACATCGAACACATACATTATATATTTAACTATTATGTCTGAGGTACACAATAATACAAATACAATAATAGACAATATAGTACGTCTTTTTAATACTTAGTACGTACAATATAGGCTAATGACATAATTATGGATAATCGGAGACTAATTGAGGTCTCCATACATGTCTTGGGAATTGAATTCCACAATCATGTTGTCAAGATACATGGGGTCATCATCTTTCTTGGCTTTTTCTTGGTTCTCCTTCTGAAGAAGATTTTGAGAACATTCAGCCTCTAGAGTGATGTCTGGTTGTTCGTTAAAGTGAGCTTCGAATTTCACACCTTGGACTTGTTTGCCTTTGCCTTTGGATTGGAGATACAACTCGACCAAGTGCTTTGGAGTTCGGCATTTCCTTGTATGATGATTCATACATCCACATTTTTGACAAACTTGAGAGTTGTCTTTGGAGTCATTTTTCTTAAAATGACCTTTGCCCTTATCAAACTTGTTGAATTTCTGCTTGTTGCCTTGTTTCCACTTTCCTTTAAACTTTTTGTGGTTCCTCTTGCGACCATTGGATTTGTTCTGAGTATTGGCATGAACTTCTGGTATTACCATAGCGTCCGTTGGGCAACTTTGATGATTCTTCATAAGAAGCTCATCATGCTTCTCAGCTTGAAGAAGCGTGTAAATTAATTCAGAATGTTTCGTGTATTTTTATTGACGATATTGCTGTTGCAATATTCACATGGAGGGGTGGAAAGTACACAAGGTCTTCTCAATCAGATCGGCGTCTGAAATAGCCTTGTCGCAGAATCTCAACTTAGCGTTGATCTTATGAATAGCGGAGTTGTAATCCGCCACGGATTTAAAATCCTGAAAGCGAATGTTGGACCATTCGCGTTGTGCTTCGGGTAGCATGACCGCTCTTTGTTGGTCATAACGCTCCTTGAGGGTGGTCCATAGGGCTAGTGGATCTTCCTCCATGCGATACTCAATTTTGAGATCGGGATGGAGGTGATGCCGGATGAAATGTAAAGCTGCATATTTTGTTCTTTCTGGTAGAGCCTCCTCTCCTTCTTGAATAGGATTTATGGTAGCACCAAGACCACGACCTAATAAATTGATTTTAAGGTCCACGGCCCAAGTCAGATAATTGCTCCCATCTAGGGCAAGTTCGGCAAAATTCTTCTTGGATATGTCTGCCATTGTCCTGCATGAAATGATCATGCTTGTATTAATTTACTTGAGAGTAAATTAAAGAAATTTTGATAATGCAAAGAGTTGCGCAATATTTAGGTCAAGATGATTTTTTAACGACCCAAGTGTATATCTTCATTATAGTATAGGCGATAGAAATCATCGCTAATTTTTTTTACTTCATTTCTGAGGAAATGAGTGATATTATAATCATCGCCAAAAACATAGACTCTATACTTGTTGAATTTTTGGTTTAAGCACTTTGAAGGTAATCACCGCGAAGCGGTGTAGACCTCACAATAATGGGCGAAATAAATCGCTGCTATTATCGTGGACTTCGTTGCAAAGAACGGGCGATGCTACAATTGCAACCATTGATATAGTCTCCATTACCTTATGCATTTGCCAAAATTTTAGAAGATAATCGCTTAAGAATGCGCAACTTTGCATAATTTTCCACAAAATTTAAAGCAAAATGAGGCTTTAAATGAGAATTTATGAGCGGAATAGATAATTTTGCAATAAAATAAAGGAATTGCAAAATAAAATGCATATTATAAAACTATAATATTACGGAGGTAATATATGCATGATTACATATTGATATATGCAAATATTAAGACCTGGGGTCTAGAATGCAAAATTACATAAAGCCTGAGGGCTAATATGCAATTTGGTAGAAATTTGGGGCTAAAATGTAATTAATAGTAAACCTGAGGGTCTACTGGTAAGATAATATACTAAACAAGCTACTGATGTGTTGGGGAACGTGCTACGCAAAACAAAAATTTACCGCGCACAATCCACCCCAAGATCACTATCGAGGTGCAGGCAACGAGATCATACCTTCAACGATCACGTCAATGCAGCAGAGAAGTTGACCGATGTCGATGAAGTCCGCAGACTCCCACAGCTAGGTTATACCTCCCAGCTGTGAGAGCGATCTCCTCGCGAATAGTTCGCCCGATCGAACGCTGAAGTAGACAACGTCTCCAAGGTGTCCACGCGTACCGGATCAGCGACACCGCGGTAATGTGTGGACCAGCACACAAGAACAGCGGGGATCTACAAGAAGGAGAAGCAGCAGCGCGCCGGCAGCTGTACTAGATCTAATCTAGAAGAGAGAGAAAAAGAAGGCTGTGGCCAATCTAGAGATGGCCGGGCTAGGGTTTAGGGCTGCTTCTAGGGCTGCCTCTGGGGCTGCTCGGGATACCCTTTGAGGTGCCCAGCCCCTCTATTTATAGGGGTTGGGGCAGCTCTCCCTAGGCAGGTGGAGTCCTACTCCAGCAGGGACACCCTGCTGGAGTTGGAGTCCAACTCCACCAGAAACTTCTAGAACCTTCTAGAACTTTCCGGAACATTTTCGGACATCACCGGAACCATCCGGGACCTCCCGGAACACTTTCGAGATCATCCGAAACACTTTCGAAACCCTTCTCTCTCGTTCTCCATAAATCATAGCATTCCTAAATGTCGCTAAAACGTTAAGCGTGTGACCCTATAGGTTCGAGTATATGTGGACATGTCCGGAACACCTTCCGGTTAATAATCATCAGCGGGATCTGGACACCCATAACGACTCCCACATATCATCGAAGATCTTTATCGAGCGAACCTCGTATTACCGCATATGATCCTTTTGCCTCACGATACGTTACACAACCCGAGGCGAGACTTTGACGGTATCCCTGTGATCAACTCCTTGATCACCATAACTAGTTATCCTCGTTACCGGTTTGTACTCTTTTCTCGTTTCTGTATTCTGGTATCCCCGTGACTAACCTTTTAGTCACAATACCTGGCCAAGCGATGCTGGACACCGTAATACTGAGTGGGCCCAGAGTATATCTCTCCATCGCCGGATGGGCAAATCTCAATCTTGAGATATCTAGAACCACGATATACTTTCTGGTGTACCTGAAAGTCACCTTTATAATTACCCAGTTACGGAGTAACGTTTGATGACCCCAAAGCAACCATCCGGTATCCGGGTCTACGATATTCTCATGGTCTAAGGACGCAAGTAAACGTTAACACATAATGAGAAGATACTGACAACATATTGACGAAGTGATCTCGCAGTATCTCATAAGGGGGTCTATCCAACACCGTTGTTACCCTAACAATGTGTTCCCATTATTGTCGGCATCCTTGTTACATTAACAATGCCCATGATCAGGAAAACAAGACCATCAACAATACATGAGCTAGTCTAGAGGCCTGACTAGGGATCTGAATGGTGTTTATTATTCCACACATGCAATTAGGTTTTCCTCTGAATCTCATATTCAAGAACCAATGCAATTCTAGCATAGAACATAAACTTAATCATGAACATGAAAATAGAATAATAACAACTTTATTATTGCCTCTAGGGCATATTTCCAACATGATGTAGAAAATTAGTAATATGCGAAAAATCGGGGGCCTAAACCACAAATATACAGCCCCTCGGTTTTTTGTTTTTCGCATTCCCGGATGAGCCTTTTGGCCGGCCCGTGAGATTTGCCGCCGGCCCATGGGATTCGGCCTGCCAGGTCTACCCGAATGGGCTGCTCAACCGCGGGGCCTGTTAGGCCCATTAGGCAGGCCGGCCCACCCGAGCCGATGGCCCATTTGCTTAGCCTGTTGGCCCAGCTTAGCAGGCCTGCTGGCCGGCCAGCCCACCCGAGCCCCTGGGGGGTTTTAGTCTGGGCAGTTGGGGGAATTAGGGATTCCCCTAGCCGCCGCCGCCGCTCGTTGCGTGTAGGGGAGGGGCCGGCCACCGTTCGCCGCCGGGTCTTGGGGAGCAGCTCGAGCGAATGCTGCCGGAGGAAGGCCGACGACGCCGTTGGCAAACCCGCCGTTGGCGGGTGAGGCTCCTGGACCGGCAAGCTAGTCGCCTCTTGGAGCCGCGCGGTCGTGGAGGGCCACCGGCGGAGCGCCGCGTCGGAGGCCGGCTCGGGCGGACGCCGCCGGAGGAAGGCCACCTTGTCCTAGTGCCGGGTCGCTGCTGCTGGTTGAAGAAGACGCCGCGAGGGCCCAACCACCGCCGCCGTTCATGCCACGGAAGAAAAATGGTGGCAGAGGGGTGGCGAGGACTGGGTCGGTGATTCCGATGAAGTCGAGCGGGGAGCGGGCAGAGGAGGGCGCGACCGGGCTTGGCCAAGGGTGCCATGTCGAAGGCTCGCGCGGTGGGGAGGCAGCGCCGGTCGCGGAGGCCTCGGGCACCTGTGGAAGGAGACCCCACGGGCGCCGGCGATGTGGGCACGAGGAGCTGCCGGCATCTGCCGCTGCCGTGAGGGCGAGGCGGCAAGCTCGCCTGCCGATCAGAGTCGGCGCCATTGTTGGGGATGTGGCATCCTCCAAGAGGCGGTTAGGCACGAAAATTCTCGAAGCCATCGTTGGAGGATGGAGCGCGCAGCGAGAACGGCGACGGCGATGAGAACGGCGACGGCGCCGTCGTGGTGGCGAAGCCGAGGGTGGAAGGAGTGCGGTGATGGCGACATCGACGGTTGCAAGAACGGTGAGAATCTCTTGAATGATTCTCTCAGCCATTTCTCACCTTTTCTTCCTCTCTGTTCTTCTTCTTCTTGATTGTTCACCGGAGTTCTTGTTGTGGCCTGAGTGCTCTTTTGGTTGAGCGAGTACTGATAACGTGTTGAAGTATGAATTGGAGACAAGAGTTGAGACAGAGATTGAATGCTGTAAAATGATACTTCTTATTCATTCTTGAGACAAGTTACATATATATATACAATCACAAGGGACGGCAATTGCTTGCTTGAATCGTTATTAGCAGTTGCTAATTTACAGTTGCTAATTGATCACCGTCGGTTCACAACACTATGGAAAGGCAAAGAAGACGCAAACAGTGGCCACTGCCTTGTCAACTGGTCCCGTGTTTGCAGACTGGGTAAACTGGGGTGCCTCGGTGTCCTTGACCTCAAAAAATTCAGTAGAGCACTTCGCCTACGTTGGCTTTGACAAGGTTGGATCTGCCCCGACAAGCCTTGGGTAGGCACACCTACCCCTTGTGACGCCATTGATCGGCAGCTGTTTAGTGTCTGCACGAAAATTCACTTGGGAAATGGCCACTTGGCCAGCTTTTGGCGTGGTTAGGTAGCTCAACAACTCATCCCTCAAACATCTCGCCCTAAATCTTTTCTCCATTGCAAGAAGAAAAAACAGATCGGTCACGGTCGAGCTCAATAACCACAATTGGATCTGCTCCGTCAGGGCCAAAATCACAACCATGGAGCTTCTTCACAGTTTCATCAACTTATGGACACACATCCAAGGGGTCGTCTTGTCCCCCCGACAACCGGACAACATCTCTTGACGTTGGACCACTCATGGTCATTACTCGGCAAAGATGGCATACCTAGCACAATTTGTCGGCTCCTCCGTTCCATTTAACTCCAATTTAATCTGGAAGGCTGATGCTAAGAACAAGATGAAAACTTTCACCTGGATCCTTATACAGAACAAGCTGCTTACAGCCAATAAGTTGGCCCTACGTGGATGGCCACACCACCCTACCTGTCACCTATGCCACAACTCACTCGAGACCGGTCCACATCTCTATTTGACTTGCCCATTTGCCCGCTCAGTTTGGGACTTGGTCCTCACATGATACAATTTCAACACGCCCCAGACCACTGATTCCACGGGGTTTGATGGAGTTTTTTCATGGTGGTCGGCGTCCTCGGCGTCGACCCCACGCTCTCGTCGCCGAGCCTTCGACGGCATCGCTACCAACATCATGTGGAACCTTTGGAAGGAGCGCAACAGAAGGATTTTCAGGGGCATTTCTTCTCAGCTCTCCACGTCGCTCATCTCGCAAAGGAGGACATTGACTTCCGTCTGCTCGCCTTCGAGCCTCCCTGAGCTTTTTTTCTTTCACTTTTGTCTATCTTTTTTCTTTTTTTGTTCTCCCTCCTCCTCGAGGATTATGTACATAAACTCTCGCTCTTGTTTAACGAAATGGCAATGCTCCTGCCACGTTAAGCAAAAAAAATATCTTGAGGGCTTTCGGGACATAATAATCGATTAGTGATTCCCAGGTGTTGGTGAAACTTTGGGATGCTGGAGGCCATGAACGATCTGAGGTGGCGTCCATTCTCATGGAGATGAAGGAGCTTAGCGGGAATTTTCGTAGCATTCTTTTTTCTTTTGTCAATCGGGAAGCCAACATGGCTGCCCACCTTTGTGCTAAGAGAGCTAGCGCTGTCAGGCAACGGTGTCTATGGCTAAACATGACACCGGAGTTCCTTGTAGGTTGCCTTCAGCATGATTGTATTCCTGCTGTACGTAAATGAAATGAAGCTCCTGGTTCAAAAAACAAAAATCTCAGCTGGGGCATCACAACCGCGGCCAAGCTTTGACAGATATTTTATTTGCTTCTCGTACGTGTGGGACCGGCCAACCAGCTTTTTTTACTCTTTTAATTTGGATCGACTTTTGCTATTTGTGGAAGCAAATCTAGGGACCAGAGAGAGGCAGGTGGCTGGGGACACGGAGACCTGCAGCTGCACTGCACACGTCGTACCCTCTGTCTCGCCACACTAGTCAAAAGTGGCATTACACTGGACAGATCCCCTCATTGGCCTGCAGGAACGCAACCAATCCTGCTTTTCGACATGTGTTGCTCGCTGACTGGAGCGATTCGATTGATCCCGCTTAGGTGGTGTCCAGTTGTCCAATGACCGGAGTTAATTCCCTATCCCTGAATTTGTTGGCCTGATCATGGACCGGCACTGGACAGTGGTGGTACGCGACGACAATGACCGTCAGACGGCCGCTATACACATGGCTGTAGCGGTGGGGGAGGTGCCCTCGCTCAGCCATAAGTGGCGTAGGCAGTCGGGGCCGGCAGCTTCGATGGTGACGTATCTAGTATGATTTACGTACGATACCTTCTAAGTCCCCGCGAATAGGCCGTGAATGACGAGCACAAAACTGGTCCCGTGCATGTGTGACCTAATGGCACTTTGAACTTCGAAGAGCTGGCCGCTGTCACTCACCAAGGCGGCGTCCTTAGATGGCGCAACTTGGCGACGCGACCCATTCTAGCCGCTGATTTTTAAGCAAACTAGCAGAGGTCAGCTGACAAAGCGACCTAAGGTCATGATCAACGCAATGTCTCAACTAGTTTACCCTGTAGAGCCACCTAGACTCAGATGCCACGGTGGTGGTTCGGCTATGGCTTGCAGAGTGTAGTGGTGCTTGAAGAAGAGATAGATGTTGTAATACCCCGAAATTATAACGGAGAAGTTTTGACCAAAATTAGAAAAGAGATGATCAAAAGTTAAATTCTTAAAACCGTAAGTCATATGGAAAATACGAGAACATTGTTGTGTTCACCTCGTCGAATCGATCAAGATAGACTACAAGTTTGCCCAAATCAAAGTTCAAACGAATTTTGAAAAATCTGTTTAATATAGACCGTTGGATTTTACTTAATTAGAGTCCTAACTCTGCACAATGTTGAAAAGAAAACCCCAGTCCTCTCCCTCCCACCTCACGCATGACACCTGCCAGCCAGAGTCGTTGTTGCTAGCCCTAGCCTCCGCAATGCTGCTGCTTGTTGCTGCTGTGCTGCATCGATCGGAACAAAGGCAGCTAATGAAGAGAGTGTTATATGGACTGCGTAGATGGTTTTGAATTATGTTGTTATCTCTTGCAAAATATTGTTAATTGATGTCGTCACAAACAAGGAAACTATATCGAAATTTATAACACTTTTTAGATCTAGTAGAATTAGGAGTAGTGTGATAGCATTTTACCTAAAATTGATATACAAGGTGTTTCGGAGATCCTCCTGAGAAAGCAATGGGAAAAGGAAGAGAGAAAGAAGAGTCCACAGGAGAGAGAGAGGGGGAATAGTAGGAAAGAATTGCAGTGAGGGGTAGCGCCTGTGCTTGACAGTTGTGAGGTCGGACATGCTAGTTCCAAACCACTGCCTGCGTTGGGGAAAAGAATTGTACATGGTGACCTCAGCTAACGTGGCCATTGAGGCTAATTGTTGTGGCTGCGCATTGAATATGTCCTACGAATGATTGACTAGTCGATACGAAAGCAATAACAATTGAGGATGAGGCCACACGTACGGGTGGCAGCGTAAAACAATGCGATCAACTCCTTGATACGACAAATGATTACAAGATTGATGGATTGAATCTACAAATACTGCTGCATCACTAGTACAGAAAACGATATCCGAGGCGGTTAAAATAGCACATCCGAGACGGTTATAGCACCCGCCTCGACGGAGTGGTTGCGGATATGGGGGCGTCAATCAGAGGCGGTTATGGAAACGCCTCGGATAAGAGCTCATCGGAGACGGTTAAAACTCATTAACCGCCTCGGATAAGGGCATATCGGAGGCGGTTACATTTTCATAAGCGCCTCGGATAATGTATTATTAGAGGCGCTCAGAATAATACAATCGCCTTCGATATACACATATCCGAGGCGGTTAGGTAAAGATAACCGCCTCCTATATTCTCTTATCCGAGGCGTTTAGATAAAGATAACCGCCTCCTATATTTTCTTATCCGAGGCGTTTTGGTAAAGATAACCGCCTCCGATATGTTGTTCACCAGGCATTATTTTCCCAGATTTACTAGCATCCCTGAAAAAACAAATAGACATATATATATACATCAAAATCACAGCAGGCACAACCAGCACAGCACACTTCAAACATTCATTCATTCTCGGATCGACCACAAAACATTACATGTGAACATTCACATACATACGCATACGAATTAATAAATATTACAAAAGTTGTTCACTTGAGTCATATCCTCAATTCACAGCCAGGATATTGATCAAATTAAACAAAACTAGACCTCTCTTCAATTGTTCACATGAATAGAACCACGCGCGGAAGCCTCCATACACCATATCTGTTGATAAAGAAGCATCATATGTAATAGAGTAACGTTAGCAGTGAGAGAAAAAATGAACAACACGACGTTTAAGAACATCAAGTGCACTTATAATTCGAAACCACCTGTTGGACAGATAATTACAAAGTTTGATTGTAGAAGTTAATGAAGTAACTAAGGACCTAAGTAGGAACCTACATAATCATCTAACTAATCTCAATCCTAAGTTCCCGGGGAACCGAAGCGTCCTTCGGCACTAATGATTTCGTTGTTCAGGAAGCCGGCGATGTGCGACCGGACCTGGGTGAGGTCCATATCTTCCAACATCTTGATTTGCATAGTTTTCGTCGCTTCCTGAAAACATGAGTCTTACGCTCAGGGCGAATAGAACGACTAAACACTCGACATTAGCAGTGGCGCTGGTTTCTTACCGGTAGAACCGCGTACTTTGGGTTGCTGGAAAAGGCTAGCATGTGGAAACACACGTAATACCCACAGAGGTCGGTCCCTTCAGGTTGTTGCCGGCACTACAAAAGGGATATCGATTAGGTATAGAGGGCAGAAGTATGATGGCATTAGTTCTAGGAGTCAAGGACATTACGGAATACCTTAAACTTGCAATCATGGCTTAACTTGACGGCTACTCCGCCCTTGACCTTGTGCCTCCCCCCGTGTTTGATATATGTGTCAAACGCTCTGGGTGATTAAAAACAATTAGCATCGAACTATCTCTTCCTTTGTGAAGAAGAAAGAATAGGCATGGACTAAGTCGAACGTTTTGATACTTACTCGTCGAGTACAGCCATGATGTCCACGTACGCTTGCTTGCGCGAGTCCATGCTGCGCCTCATGGAATCAAGGTAATATACCTTACTCCATTTCGGCACGATCACGAGGAGGATCCAATGGCCGCTGCTTGTACGATACGAAGTTATTACATGTTTAGCCGTTGAACCATAAGAATTTGCGTAGGATGTGGCTTACCCGATGTTATAGGCAATCTGGATCTAATCTCGTGCGGAGTACTCATGGAGTAAATGCACGACATAATCCCGCACCATGTCCTTATTTTGCTCGAGACAATATGCAGAGACTAAATGTGGGTCGCCGAACCCCACGGAGTTGTGCATCCTTCTTCTTACGCTCAGCTCAATCATGTACCTGAGTACAGGAGAATAAGGAGTTACATTGCAGGCATTTAGGAGTGACAAAACAAAACGGTGATGTGCTGTAAGGACTTACAGCGAGAAGCATCTCATGAGACTGGCGTCCAGCTCACGGAAGTGCATCATGTCGAAGATGTCCGAGAAATCCATGGGAAACATATATCCGTGGCGGTGCCTGAAGTGCTCCTCCTTGAAGAAAACCACGAGGCCGAGTCTTGTATCTGGGAACGGCCTGCGCGACATCTCGAGGTAATGATTATGGAGTTGGCGGCCCGCTACGCCCAAGTTCACGTCATCGTCCACCATAGGTTCTCCAGGCACGTACTGGCGAGCCAGCTCCGCTACGGGATATTCAACATCAGAAGCCAGTTTTGAAGCAGACTTCTTGGATTCGTAGACTTTCATCTTGGACGTCGCCCCTTGACTCTTCGGTCGACCACGGCGTGCATGTGAGGTCTGCGTTGCTGGTAGTGCCGGGGGCTGAGGGGGGAGCGAATGATGAGTACTAGCCTCCACATCTTGCACTGTCGGGACTGGCGGAGGAAGGATGAGCTCGGTCGCAACCTTGGGCGGAGATGGAGGAAGCACCGGTGAAAACCTCAGCATCCCTTGATCCGCCGGAGATGAAGAAACAGAAGGTGCGCTCGGTGCTGATTCGAGGACTACGTCCTTCTTCGGCCACTGGACGAACGACCCGACCGCGTCGCTTAATGTCTGCAGCTCATCAGATTCTCCCGCAGCCGGCAAGGGACAGCTAGCGAAAGTCGGGTTGATTGACTCAACCTGCACTCGCTCGAAGCCTGCCACCAAGGGGACACCGTGTAGCACCGTTCCAGGAGGAGATGGCCAGACCTGACCGTACGCGGCGTCCATCGAGAAGTTCGTCGTAGCGAACTGTATCTGCAGCTTGCACCTCGTCGGACCCCCAATCTGGTCGATAGGAGAACATTCATCCGCACCAGATGCACAGCTACTGCGGCGGGCACCCGGGCTAATTGCGACCGGCGCCCTGTCTTGCAGGTACTGTGCTGATAGCCTCTCCTCCATTGCCCTCATTCTCTCCTCGAACTGCGCCTCAAGCGACGATTGAATCTCTGCTTTCATCTGCTCGGCTCTAGCTCTCTTCCGCTGCCGACGTGCCTCCTGCGTGTCCCCGGTGAAGGATTTGCTCCACGTTGCCAGGTTTCCGAGACCCCTGGTGCGTCCATAGGGCTCCCTGGTGCCGATGGCCTCGGAGAGTATGTCTTTCTCCCGACTTGGCACAAACGAGCCTTCAGATGCCTGCTCGTTCAGCCCCACCATTCTCTGATATACCTGCTCGTTTTCAGGGTTTCTCCATACGCGTTGCCCACCTTGATCCACCTTGGTCCTCGCTCTGCACCAGTCCCGGACTCGGTTGTCGCCGAAACCCGAGAACGCCGGCTGCTGACCGTGCTTCTCCGCTTCCGCGTCCTCCTTTGCCCACTTCTTCTTCGCACCGACGTACCCTAAGGTGCCGAGGAAATGCGGGTGCTTGTTTCTGCTGGCTAGCTCTTTCCCCTTCTGGCTTTCTGTCCGGAATTCTTCGGACGACTTCAAGGCGCAGAACTCCGCCCAATCTTCTTCGGAGACATCAGGGTATGCCTGGCAAGGCGACTTCTCTTGATTGAGATAGTCCCTCACCAGTCTGTGCTTGAAGTTCCTCCAGCACTTCCCAGCCGTCAGTATTGTCGCTCGGAAGAACTCGGCCTCGACCTCTTCCGGGTACATGAAGGAGCCCTTCACTTCGTCAAAGAGGGACCTCCGCTCCTCCCGTGTCAGCTCACCCCAATCCGCGAGGGTGATCCTAACCCTAGAACGGGCGACCACCCCGCATAACGTCCGCCACTTCTTCCGGGTTTCTTCTGGCTCGGGCACTCCGGTCACCGGATCCACGCTCTGAACTACTCATCTGCCCTTCGGCCTCCCCGATGGCTTCCTTGGTTTGCGAGATCCCTTTCCTGACGATGTCGAAGGTCTTGGCGACCCCGACGGCGATATCGTAGGGGAGGGCGGCGGAGAGCTCATCTCGATCGTATTAACTAGTTACTAAACAAGTTTTAGTATCAAGTTAGACTAAGTAAACTATAGCAAAAGGGGGTAATAAGAGATGAGCAAGTTAGTATATATTCTTATTAGATTTTTAAACTATAGCTCAAGTGAATAATTGCCCTGTAGTTTAACAAAACTGATTTGAAGATGAAGAAATAACTTAATGACCTATAGTTCTATAGGCTCATTTATTCAAGTTAACCATACCTTAAGCAAAGGTAACCTGGTCGTCATGGACTAAAATGAGTTGCGGATTGAGTGACAGTCACTCAAGCAGCTGCTCATTTTAGTCCATGACGACCAGAGTCATATGACATTGAAATCACCCCCTAGGACCCAAGGAAGATCAGCCTTAATCACCCGCTAGAACCCAAGGAAAATCAGCCTTTGTGTTTAACAACCGCATATAGTCCTAGGTTAGATGCTTCCTCTCCCCATTAGGTTCACCGTAGATGCACAAAAAACATCATCTCACTTTACTCGATTCATCTATATGGATATCAATAAGATGAAAACACGATTGCAACCATTACAAACATCGCAATAGCATCCTGTTAAAATAAGATCAAAAAGCATTCTGTACTTTATACCCTAGCCATTCCTAAGTGCATTAGCATCGACGGAACAACATATGGAATTGATCGTGCTGCTAATGAAAGCATTGGTTTCTTTGGGCAAACTGAAACATGAAATTAAACCGTAAGCAATACACTAGCAATAAAAACGTATTGCTGATTACTTGCTTTGATTAGAGCCTAATGAAATAATATTGCACAATAAGGTCAATACATTGTGCCAAAACCAATATCACTTGCTACATTGCTAACAGTAATATCACTACCAACTTAACATGATGATTCCAGATAGAACAATTCGTGCTGATTGTGATTCTCCACGGACAAGACTTTTCCAAAGCACACGGCCAAATAATCAAAACATGTGCTATTCAACTATCTCATCCTTAGACTGCCAATAATAATAGAATACCAAGTTCATAATTTGAGATCAGAAGGACAAAAACTCTAGGTTACACGGGCTAACCGTGTGCTTGCGGTTGGAGGAGGAGGCGCCCGGTCGTTGGGGAGGAGGAGGCGGCCGGTGGTGGTCGTCGGACGTCTAGGGTGCGGCCGGCGGTGGTCCTCGGTCGGGGAGGAGGCGGCCCGCGGTGGTCCTCGGTCGGGGAGGCCGGCGATGGGGAAGGAGGCGCTCGGTGAGGGGCGCCGGTCCTCGGGGAGGCCGGTGATGGGGAAGGAGGCGGCGGCCAGAGGCGACGACTTCTGCTCTGGGAGGCGCCCGGTCGTTGGGGAGGAGGAGGCGCCCGGAGGCGACGACTTGTGCTCTGAGAGGCGGCGGCGCTGGTCGGGGCGGCGGGAAGGGCAAGAGAACAGAAGGCACTTCTGCGCGCGGGGGATGGCAGTTCAATTTATATAAGGGAGATAAAGGAGGCGGTTAAATCGATCTAACCACCTCGGATTAGCATAAAGGAGGCGGTTAAATCGATCTAATCGCCTCCAATATTGGAGATAAAGGAGGCGGTTAACGGTGATGACCGCCTCCAATTAGACCTAATCGAAGGCGTTTTACCCGGTCTAACCGCCTCCGATTAGGAATAAAGGAGGCGGTTACAGTTGTCCAACCGCCTCCTTTATGTTCTTTCCAGCAGGTGCTCAATCTGTTTTCTGAGCTCTCAGTGGACAAACATCAATAAATCACATATATCATTTGCATCTCCATTCATAATATACATAAACACATATATATAAACATCACATATGTACACACAACCATCACATATTTCATTGCACCTCCTTTCATAAATACACATCACACATATATACCCAAGCATCTCATGCATTCATATCAAGAGAAGCATGTAACATATATAATTACTTCTTCCATGCATGTCTCCACCATGTGTCATCACCACTTCTCAAATTATATCATTGCCTCCGCTTCCTCCTCCTTTTCTTCTTGCTAGGCATTTCCTCGTCGAACTCTAGCCCTTCTTGATGATCTTCACGCACGTAGACTGGTTCGTTAGGTTCATCGGCCGTCGCGTCTCTAATGCTATGTTGCATCGGAGGTGTATCTTTGAAGATCTTGTACTCATCCTCATCCACCACACCCTGAACTCCGACAATCTTCCTTTTACCCTGTAGTGCAATATGAAGATTCTTCTTCGCCGGATCGGTCACGTAAAACACCTGGTGAGCTTGATTGGCTAGGATGAATGGGTCATCTTTGAATCCAACACGTTCAAGGTCAACCGTTATGAAGCCGTGGAGATCGACCTTCGTAGATTGCAGATTGACCCAACGGCACCGGAATAATGGGAACTTGAAGTACACGTAGTCCAGCTCCCAAATATCCTCGATGAACCCATAGTACCAGCTCCGTTTCCCGCTCAAATCAGAAGCCTCTATGCGGACCCCACTATTTTAAAATGTGCTTTTCTTATCTTGATCTCTTGTGTAGAACGTGTATCCATTAATGTCGTATTCTTGCCAAGTGACGACTTCGAATGTTGGGCCCTTCGCGTACCAGGTAAGCATGTCGCTAGAGGCACCTAGACGAAGACGCTCCTTGAACCACTTGTTGAATTCTTTGTTATGCTCTCTCGTCCTCCACGGATCGGTTCTATTTGGATGCTCTTGCCTTAACTTTGCCCTGTGCTCGTCCATGTAGGGGGCAACGGCGGTCGTGTGTTGCAGCACGGTGAAATGGGCAAGTGCGTGTCCTGCTTGGTCCGCCGTTATAGATTTCTTTCCGATAGTCCCAACTCCATCGAGCCTGCCTTCATGCCGAGAACAGGGCACGCCAATCGGTTGGTTCGACTCCATGTAGTCAACACAGAACTCTACAACCTCTTCTGCAGCATAACCTTCGACAATACTTCCCTCCGGTCGATACCTGTTTCTGACGTAGTGCTTCAAGATTCCCATGAATCTTTCGAACGGGTACATGCTCCGAAGGAAGACTGGGCCACACATCTTGATTTCGTGCACAATGTGGACGATGAGATGCACCATTATATCGAAGAAAGACGGGGGGAAATACATCTCTAGCTGACATACAGTCTTCGCCGCAGCTAACTCCAGATCATCTAGCTCGAAGACGTCCATCACCTTCTGAGAAATCTTGTTGAAGAAGAAACAAAGCTTGGTGATTGATTCCCGGACGTTAGGAGGGAGGATATTCCTGATTGCAATTGGGAGCATCTGTGTCATCATAACATGGCAGTCATGAGACTTCATGCCGATGAGTTTCAGGTCCTGCATCGAGACGAGCCTCTTGATGTTGGCTGAGTAGCCGGCCGGAACTTTCACGCCATGCAAGAACTTGCAAAACTCGGTTCTCTCTGCCTTCGATAAAGTGTAACAGGCAGGGGGGATGTATGTCTTCCCGTTAGGCAGAAGTACAGGCGCCAGCTCTGGCCTGATTCCCATATCAACCATGTCGAGTCGGGCCTTGACGCCATCCTTCGTCTTGTCCTTCATGTTTAGCAGTAGACCCAACACGCTGTCACAAACATTCTTCTCTATGTGCATCACGTCGATGCAGTGCCGGACTTCTAGGTCCTTCCAGTAAGGTAGGTCCCATAACACAGATCGCTTCTTCCAGTATGACGACTCATCAGCGGCCTTCTTTTTCCGACCCTTTCCGAGCACGACATCCACGTCGTTAACCTTCTCGAATATCTCTGCACCGCTTAATAGCCTTGGTTTCGCACCGTTCTCCGTTCTCCCGTTGAACTGTGACTTCCACCTCCGGTAACGGTGCCTTATAGGCAGGAACCGCCGGTGACCCATGTACACGACTTTCCCGTAATTCTTGAGACTTAGGCTAACGGTATTCTCCATGCATACGACACAGCCTTTGTGTCCTTTCACCGTCTGACCGGAGGTGTTGCCGAGAGCGGGAAAGTCTTGGATTGTGCAGAACAGCATGGCCCGCAGAGTGAAGTATTCTCTTTTGTCCGCATCCCATACGTGCACTCCTGTGTTCCACAGTGTTTGTAGCTCATCCATCAACGGTTGGAGATACACGTCGATGTCGTTACCAGGTTGCTTAGGCCCTTCGATAAGTGTGGACATCATAATGTACTTCCGTTTCATACAAAGCCAGGGAGGTAGGTTGTACATACTGAGAAGTACGGGCCAGGTGCTGTGTCGGCTGCTCATGTTGCCAAATGGATTCATTCCGTCCGTACTGAGCGCGAACCTTACGTTCCTAGTTTCCGCACCGAATTGGGGATACTTCCTATCGATGTTCCTCCACTGGATTGCATCGGCAGGGTGACTCAGCTTTCCATCGGTTGTCTTCCGCTCGTCCGCATGCCAGCGGAAAAGTTTTGCTTCCTTCGAGTTTGCAAACAAACGCTTGAGGCGCGGGATTACAGGCAGGTACCAAGCAACCTTCGCGGGAGTCCCCTTCGTCACCTCGACGAATTCCTCAGCTCCTTCTACTCCAATTTTACCTTTGTACCGAGAAACCTTGCACACAGGGCACGAATGTAGCTTCGCAGACTCTTTCCGGTATAGCATATAGTCGTTCCGACATGTATGTATCTTTTCAACTTCCAGTCCTAAGGGACAAAGCAACTTTTTCGCTCTGTACGTGTTGATGGGTAACTCATTCCCCTCCGGAAGCATGTCACTTAGAAGGCCCAACAACTCGTTGAAGCTCTTGTCGGACCAGCTGTTGTTCGCCTTCAGCTTCAATAGTTCAAGCACGGCATATAACAAAGTGAACTTAGCCTTGCATCCTGCGAAAAGCGGTTTCTCCGATGCCCGCATCAAGCCTACGAATTGCTGGTACTCTCTGTCGGTTTCGTGCCCTTCGAAATCACGCAACATCTGTTCCAGCTCAGGCATCGACTCCGGATCATCGGACATCTCATGTTGTGAATCACAAGGGATATCAATTGGGATATCAGTTGCTATATCATCGGCAAAAATATCATCATCCGATACTACGGCTTGATCTTCGCCGTGCTTGGTCCAAGTTGAATACCCTTCCGTAAAACCTCTCTTGAAGATGTGGTACTCAATATGATGGAGCTCAAATATTCTTACGTTACGACAGTCTAGGCATGGACAGTACGTGTCACCTCTACCCTGTCTCAACATGTCCGCCTCGGCAGCTTCCATAAATGATCTCACTCCATCTCTATACGCCTCTGTGTTGCGAGCTCCGTACATCCACGATCGATCCATCTAAGCCGTGCATATGGAAATTTGAAATTTTAATTAAATTTATTAAGTGCACCGACTTCGTGAGATGAGTTTAACACATTAATTACTGACATAATCGAATTGTATAAATAATTACTAACATAACTAACTACTATAACTAAATAGCCATACTAATTGCTAATATAACTAACATATACGCGTCGACTCTCTTTATTTACTAATGTATAACTAACATATTACCACTTTTTCTTTCGTATAAAAATTAAATACGCCACAAAAAATTTCCATCATTTTTTTTCCTTTTTACCCACAAATTATACAATTGTTTCATAATTTGCATACCTTACCAACAAATTTAAATGCATTCAAACATACAAATAACTCAAACATCTCAATCGATCAAATTATTGTCATATAATTGAATCTTCTCAACTAATGTTCAAGAAAAGAGCACAATCAACAAAAATTATTGGATGAAATGACTCAAAAACTAAACACCAACCTTTCTTAATCAACAAGGAAGTTCTTCTCCAACTTCTCTACCAAATGTAGCTTCTCCACTGAAAATCCACAGCAAATCGCCCAAAAATTCGCCAGCACTTCGCCACATTTAAGACATGGTCGTCTGTCTGCTCGCGCAGTGCAATAAATACTGTGAATCATATTGGAGACGGTTAAATCCAAACAACCGCCTCGTATATCGACTTAATCGAGGCGGTTATATATCGGCAACCGCCTCGGATATGTACTCGCTTATCCGAGGCGGTTTCCAATATATAACCGCCTCCTATAACGTCGATATAAGAGGCGGTTATAAACAGTTAACCGCCACGGATAATATTGGAGGCGGTTGCTTATTTATAACCGCCTCCAATGTGGGCGTTATCCGTGGCGGTTGCTCCCGGAATCGTTATCTGAGGCGCTAAATTCGTGCTAACTGCTTCCGATATTGGTTTTTCGTGGCAGTTTTCCTAAACCGCCTCGGATATGGCGCCACGGTTAGACCTTTCTGTAGTAGTGCATGCTCCTCGTAGAGCAGAAGTTAAATCACGACTAGGAATATGCAGATGACACAAATGCGTGGGTGTTGAGCATGTCTCATTTGATTCATCTTTCTCATTGATTCGAATTTTCATTCGAATTCTTCCACCAGTTGGCGGAAATATACAATTTTCTATCCGTGGGGTTTCATAAAATATTATCCCTAGTCAACTTACTCTTTTTTTTCCCGAAATATTCAGATTTTTCTATTCATACATATTGACAAATTTGGACGCTTAACTGAGTATGCGTATCTGCCAGAGCCTACGGCCTAACGACTCTCTGATAACGCATTTTCTTGGCAGAAAGCGACGTCCTGATATCAATCAATTTATTCAGTATAGTAGTTCAGTACGTGCACGTTTTCATGGTCATCTTGTTGGGTAGATCGAGGCGTTACACCACGAGAAAAAGAAGGCCATCGAACAGGCGACACATGGGCACGAGGTCGATCAATCAGTGCCATTTCTTGCATGTGCTGCATCGCCCAACATGGAGGGGGGAGCTGGCCTTAAATGGGACGCAAAAGGAAAAAAAGGATGTGACCAACCTAGAACTGAGCTCGAGCGATCTTAAGTTGGTCTTTCAGCGTGCCGTTAGGCTTGAGCTCGACTGGAAAAATGCTCGAGCCGGTTCGATCAAGCTTGAAATCATAAAAAATACAATATTTACTTTAAAAGTATATAGATTAAGCTTGATAGACTCCTGCTAACCACGATAAAGTGAGTATGTGCAATAAAAAATAATATTAATATAGGGTAAGTCCAATAAAGCTGGAAGGCTCCGAGCTCGATTTCAAAAAGACGAAGTTGTAGAGATGTGCATCCAAGCGAGCATTATCGAGCTATCTAAGCTCGAGATTGTTAGGCCCGTGAGCTATCAGGCTCGAGTCATCTTGTCTAGGGATTAAAGCTGCCAGGCTCGACTTATCTTGTCTAGGGATTGAATCGAGCTTTAATAGCCCGTCAAGCTCGATCTTTCTTTTATAGCCCTACGTGTTAGTATACTGCTACATCGTGTGCAATGTTTTTAGAACTGCTAAAGAAAATGTTTTACACATGTAAAATTATATGCAGAGATAACGAGACGAGTGGTGTGCGCGAGTTGTGTGTCTACCTTATATTTTCTAAAAAAGAATAGTCACATGTTGGCTTTCAAGATACATTATTATACAAATACTTGATCACTATTACAGAAACAGCCATCTTAGACTAGACGCCTCATCATAGACAGTCATCAAAACTATCTGCGTTAAAGCTTATCACAGATGGACAGTTTTGATGAAAATTCACGACACAGATGGTTTTTAAAATTAGGACATCACCCAACTAGCCAATTTCTATATAAGAGCGTGCCATTCTCTCTGTAATACTTCCACTGCTACAGTTTCTCTTCGCCTCCTCCACTTCGATCCCCTTTGCTTCTCTCCGAACCCCTCATTAGATTCCCTTCGCCTCTCTTCAGATTGATCCCCTTCACCCCCTCCTTAGATCTCATTTGAATTTGCCTTCTCCTCGCTGGCTACTACGTCAACACCCCCGGTCGGTATACCTATCGAGTGCGTGCACCATCAGCAAGGCACATTGCTCCTTGACCCCGATGCAATCTCACCACCCTTGTTGATTTTGACCTTTGCAGCACCGCCATGTTCAACCTCCGCAGCACGTAGGTGAAAGAGCATCTACTACAAGATTTTCACTGATCTATGATGAATCGTATTCATCATGGAAGAATGACAATTCGTCATTAATCACCTTCTGTGACGAATTTATGACGAAAATGAAATCGTCATGGAAGTCGCGTCATAGATGTACCACTGTGACGAAATGACAATTTTCGTCATTGAATGGAACACATCCGTGACGAAAACCCGGCCGTCATGGAACGGACACATTTCTATGATGAAATATTTCGTCATGCAAGTTGCTCCAGAACGTCATAAATAGGGATCATTTTTGTCATAAAATAGCTTTCCGGCACGGCTGTTTCTGACGTGGCAGCCTGCGTGGCTTTTGTTGTGACGTGGACGCCACGTCACCAGCTGACTTGGCTTTGCTCGCATGTGTGCCACGTCATCATCCGCGTGGCAGCGTGCGTAGCCTTTGTTGTGACGTAGATGCCACGTCACCAATTGACGTGGCTGTGCTCCTAAGTGGTGTCCACGTCATTATCGACGTGGCGTCCGACGTGTCATGTACAGCCCAGTCCAATTCGTTGGCCCAAAATATTTGGGCCGGCCTGGTTCAGAATTTTGGCCCATTAATATCCAGGCCTTTTTAATTTTTGACCCATTCAATTTGGCCCAAGTTTTTAATCCAGGATTTTTGCAACGTTTTTGCAGGCAGGTTTATTTCATTGCACTCAGAGCACAGCATTTACACTCAGAATTAGAAAACCATATTTCAAAAACACTTAGTACATCACAGCATTAGTATAGCATTAGTACGGAATTAGTACAGCATTAGTATAGTTACATCACAGCATTAGTACGTGCAGCATTAGTACGGAGTATACATCAGCAGCAGTTCCAAAACATACAACTGAACATTATCACCAGCAAAGAGCATCAGGTCATGACTAAAGTTCCAAAACAAACACCACCACCAGCAGGAAGCATACACACAACTAGTTACAAAACAAACACCACCACCAGCAGCAGCATAAGTACAGAACTTTCAGCAAAATGTCAGCCTGCATAGTAGTTTGAACAGCAGATCAAGGTGTGTTAACCTGTGATAATCTCAGCAGATGGTGAAGAATGGCATTGTTTTCTTCTTGCTTTTGCTGAAGTTCCTCATATTTTTCTGCTTGATTCTTCTTGAATTCATCCATGTCTTCATGCTGCTTCAGCATTGCTTCATCTGCTGCTTGTGCTTTCTTTTTGAGGATGTCCAGTTCATGTTGTTGAGAGTCGATTGTCTGTTGAAGTGCTGCAGCTCGCTCTCTCTCCAGCTGAAGCTGTTTTCGAAGCTGTGATCTATTCGTAGAGGACTCTGAGCCCACATTCTTCAAGAATGAACTGTGTGCACTGTTGGACGTCAGAATTGTGCTTACAATTTCTGTACTAGACTTTGGTGTCTGATCATCTTGAGAAGAATGGTCCATCATAGATTCCATGTCAGCCTATGATTGCAAATAGCCAAGGATTTAACGTAAGTATTAAAAACAAAGAAGTAAATCAAACTTCAAAAATGGTTGGGGTGATGTAAACAATATGAAGACATAAACCAAGCTGAATAAAGCATTCTGTATTGTTAGGCACAAGAAGGAAAATGTGAGTGGATGATGGGAAATAATGTCCTATGGTGCATGCATGCAACAGATTGTTTTGGCTGGCTCTGCATTGTTTTATTTTATATTCTAGTTTGTGAAAGCTTGCTGAGTGGCATGCTAGCTAGTCTCTGTCATGTAGATTCAAGTTTCTGGAGATAGGCATGAAGGGTATGTATATTAAATATGTACGTAAAAACCATACTATTAGATAATGACTGAAAAAACATAAATAAGTGAATACTTCGACAAGAAATGCAATGATGCAATGGCAATGAGAACTTTGGAAGGAAGATGGCAGTAATAACAGGGACTTACAATTGCTTGTTGTACAGACTCACTAAAACCTTTCTTCTTGCTATTATGACATTCCTTGAAAAGGTCCACTCCATTGGGTTCTTGATCTTTGTATCTCTCCTTCTATATTGTTGTAGCAATAATGTCAAATAGTTAGCTTGGTAAACGAATTGGAATGGTAACAAGCTACAGGTTCCATGTTGTCAATATTTTTGCTCACATGCTCTGGATAGTCTATAACCTCAACATCAAATGGTTCTCCATGATGTACCCACTTACTGTATGTACTTGACATCCCATGGATATATATATGATCCTCCACGTGCGATTGAGATCTTAGAATCTGATTAAGACATTGTCGGCATGGGCAAAGAATCTCAACATTCTCATCGAAGCGTGCTCGAATAAACTCCATGAAGTCTTTCACCCTATTGATGTATGCAGTGCTAAATTGTCTAGCACATATCCAACTTCTGTCCATCTGTTCATCATCGGATCAAAAAGAAATTAGCCATGTATCAAAGTGCACCTAAACATTATGAAAATATGCATGCCAAGAAACATATTATTCTCTAATTCCACAAAGACGACTTCACAAATATGAAAATATGGATGACAACTATCTGTCAGAACATGCAGTTGTCTGCCAGCCACTGTTTGGCTAAAAACTCACCATCTAACATACTACAGCAGGTTGCAAACTAGCCAACCTGCTGGAATCAATCAACAATACCAATCTGGTGAAATCAATCAACAATTCCAAGTCTAATAAGGAAATCATCCACACCATAGTATTCACTTGGAACTTCAATGCTCACTAGTTTGCGAAATTCATTCTCAGTTCGTAGTACTATTGGGCCATTTAAAATCGTTCAATCAAATTAGAATACAGGTTATCAACCACAGGAAGTAACATGGTGAGCAAACCCTACTTGTGTTTGGAGCAACGAGGAAGAAGCCGACTACGGCACTGGCACAGCTGGAAGCGGCGATCTGGCACCTCAACGGGAGGGTGCAGCGCGCTGCATCATGGGAGCAGCGTGGCGAGCCGATGGTACGGCAACCTGAGGGGCTGGCGGGCCGGACGGGGGCTTCCAAGCCGAGGGGAAGGGGGCGGCGAGCTCAAGCGGAGGAGCTCATCGAGTGGAGGGCGGCACGGAGGGGATACCCTCTGCGGTGAGAGGTGGAGGCGGGCGGCGCAGGCTTGCCTGCTAGGCCGTCGCAGCAGTCACTGCTGGGCGCTAGCGCCAGCGCCGTCGCGGTCACCGGTCAGTTTCGCTCGATTCGAAGTCACGAGGTGCTAAGTTTCTAGATCTGTTCCGACGTGTTAAACTACACATTATTTTTCTCATATTATAACTAAACTCTCAGACTCATGCAGCAACCATTCACTAGCCTACCGGTAAGACGACACAGTTCGAAGGTCTCGGGTTCGACCCTTAGCGACCACAATTTTTTTGGCTATTTTCCCATCTGCAAATCCGACGGCTCCGCTTACCCCTTCACAGCCCCGCCACTCTCTCACACAGCAACCGTTCACTAGCCTACCGGTAAGACGACGAGCCCACATTCTAAAGGTCTCGGGTTCGACCCTTAGCGACCACAATATTTTTCACGCACTAGATTTGTATTTCAACATGGTTGTCATAATTTATGACGAACCCCATTTGTCATAGATGCAGTGACGATGTATGACGCTCCTCTTTTTGTCACAAAAACGTCATCCAAACCTATCCACGTAGGCTGCATAATATCTATGACGATTTGTGTACTCGTTCCATGACGAAATATTTACTTTCGTCATAAATTCCCGGGGGTTGGGGTCCATCACGTAACATCCATGACGGGTCACACATTTCTATCATAGATATGGCACCTTTTATGACAAAGTGCAACAACGTCACCAGGAAAACGTCATAGATCAGTGAATTTCTAGTAGTGATCTAGGCCCCTAAATGGTTTTGATGGTTAATGGCAACCTAAACGAGAATCTAATATTTACAATGAGTGTAAGCAGGATGAGTAAGTTCTAGGAAGAGGATTCATCCAGAAAAGGATGACCACCCAAAAGTACAAAGGTGGTTTCCAGGACAAGGAGATAGCTATGCTAGGTAGCTGTGCCATAGCTGTGAAGAAGTCGGTGCTGTGCAAGGACTTGCAAGCAAGGTGATGGTGGCTTAATGTGTCAAGGGCTGTGACTGCAGTTGGTGGAAACTGAAACCTAGGTTTGCTAGTTTTCTTGAGTCTTTAGGAAACATCTGTACTATCAAGAGGGATGAAGCAGCAATGATTTTTGGAGGTTATTTTGCTCAATGCTCAGAGTGTTGGACAGCGGCACTGATGCCTTGAGGTCAGTCGCCTTGTAACAACAATTTTGCACAAGTGTGAAACTGGGATTGTGCTAGCACACTGCTGTGCTAGCTTCCTAAAACCCTAGAGCCAAAGTTACCGGTGAACGACCGCTCTATGACTCAGGTACATCTCTGTGCCAGGGGAGCGTTTGTAAATGCTAAGGGAATTGCATTGCAATAGTTTGTCTGCCAAATCAGAAGACTGTTGGAGGTTCTCTTCTGAGTAGGCATCAGAGTTAGTGTGTGCGCTGAGGGCATGTAATGTGCCAGGACCAGGCTGAGTAGTGAGGCTACGTCAGTTAGGGTTTCACCTGTGTCAGTCTCCGGTGACACAGGTGTTGGTCTGCCTAAGCCGGTTACCGTTGTGCGTTGTGATTAGCTATGTCACCGGTGCCTGTCACCGGTGACCTACTTAATCCTACATGGCATGAGTGTAACGGTCAGGTGCCTGTGGACTCTATATATAGTGGACCAGGGGAGGTCGCAGACCTCAACCTTTGCCAAACCTTTGCAATCCATTTCAACCGTTGCAAATCTCTTTTCTCCTGAACAGAAATAAACCTTCCTAAGTCTTAGCTCAAGTGAGAGTTAGAGCTTTGAGCAGAGAGCACTGGTTCCTCCAAGAGTTGTTGTTGCAGAAGCCTTCTTGGAGTGTCTACTCCTAGATAGGTATAGGAGTTGCTGTGACCACCCAAGTTTGTGTGGGCTGGTACAGTAGTTTATGAATGTGATATGAGGTCTACCTGCTGCAAGGCGAAAGGACTTCTACAAGCAAGAGAAAGAGACCTGAAAACTCAGGTACTCGGAGAACAAGCATAATTCAGTGCTGGTGATCTCTTCGGAGTAGCCTCTCCAACGGAGAAGTACCATCTCTGAAAAGAGTGGGAACTTCGGTGAAAAATCTCTTGTCTCTCTGAGTACTTTATATTCAGTACTTACTTGTTCTTATTCTGATTTGCATGCTTGTGTGATTCACTGTCATATACAATCTAGCTGTAATCCTTTCTCATTGCCTGTGTTAATCTAGCCGTGTCACAGTTGCTTTATTGCTTATCACATATCTGTGCTTGTTACCTGTTACACAGCTATCTGTCATATACATTTGTTTAGGGCTTTCTGTTTACCTGTGTTATCCATCTGTGAGACAGCTGTGTGTTAATTTACATATCAAATACTGCCTGAGTAGTTGACCTGTCTCACAGCTAGCTCAACACTTCAACTTGTTAAGCCTTAATCTTGATAAAGTGAAGTAATTGTTTAAAATTGGTTAGCCTCCTATTCTCCTCTTTCTAGTCGGCACTTACGATCCTTTCAATTGGTATCAGAGTGGGTTGCTCTTTGAATTGGCCTAACAGCCAGAGTTTAAATGATGTTAGGCTATGAGGGTAAAATCCCTATCTTTGATGGAACTAACTATGCATTCTAGAAAAGAAAAATGCAAATGCATCTTATCACTATAGACCCGAATGTTTGGGAGATTGTGAATGTAGGCTACAGGTTGGAAGACACCATAATACCAAGCATCAACGACAAAAGAAATATCCAGAATAATGCAAGAGCTGCCACAACCATATTTATGGGCCTTGAAGAACATGATTTCAACAGAGTCAGCACCATGGACTCTGCCAAGAAAATCTGGGACACTTTAGAGCAGATATATGAGGGCAGCAACACTCTAAAGAAGTCCAAGAGAAGCCTGCTAGAATCAAAGCTAGAAAGATTTGAGTATGAGCATGGTGAAGACATAAATTCCCTGTTCTCAAGACTCACCATTATCACAAATCAGCTGAAGGCACTTGGATCAAATCGAGTTGATGATGAAGATGTGATCAAGAAGTTTCTATCAATGCTGCCAAAGCCCTACAGAACTCTTGTACTGATACTGAAAGAGAAGGACGGCTTTGATCAGATGAAGTCCACAGAAGTGTTAGGAAGGATACTAACACATGAGATGGAGATCAAGTAGGAAAACAAGCACAACCTATCTTCCCCACTCAAGAAGAATATTGCATTGAAGACTACTGTCTTAGCTCCACAACCTGAAAGTAAAGGTAGTGAAGACCTGGATGAGGAGATGACTAGTGGAGAAGAAACTGAGCTAAATCTACTCACAAGAAACTTCAGAAAATTCTACAGGAAGAAGAAGCAGTTTGGCTCAAGTGACAAATTCAGAGGCAAGAAGCTGGTCAAGGATAACAAATGCTTTGAGTGCGGTAAAGAAGGTCATTTTGCTGCTGATTGTCCAGCCAAGAAGAAGGATAACAACCAATACAAGAAGAAGAAAGACTTCCATGGGAGGAAGAAGATTTTCAACAACAAGCATCCAACTTATACCAAGAATAAAGCTACTGCAAGAGCATATGTTGGACAAACTTGGATATCTGATGATTCTGGCTCAGAGGAAGAATCAGAAGAGGAAGGAGAAGTTACAGGCATTGCCATCAGCATAGCTGATGTGGCCAGCTGTGACACAGCCAAGTCACACAACTCTAACATCAATGCCAAGGCTGACCAGCAGTCATCCATCTCTGCTCCTCTTTGCCTCATGGCCAAAGAATCTAAGGTACTTACTGAGGATGACTTTCCTGATTATGCTGAACTAATGGGTATCTTGGAAAGAATAGATAAGGCCTATGGCAAGGAGAGGAAGAAAAATATATCCCTAAGCGATAAGCTCAGAGAGCTCAGAGAAACCTGCGATGAAGTTATGGATGACAGGGAGAATCTCAGGTTGGATCAGGAGAACTTGGAGATTACTCATGACAAGCTTAAGCAAGATCATGAGCCTTCTCCTCAAGAAGCATGAGGAGCTCAAGGCAATGCATGCCAAATGCATTGATGATGCTAACTCTCCTATTGCTTCTGATATTATATATTTGCCTGCTACTGCAACCGTTGAAACTTGTTTAAATTGTGCTACTCGCATAAATGTTCTGACATCCACATGTGTTGTATCTGATAACTCCAATGAGGCTTCAACCTCTATTGCAGCTAACTTTGTGGATGTAGATGAGCACAATAAGCTCAAGAAGGAGCTTGAAGAAATCAAAAGGTTAATGAGGAAAGGTCTTTGCACTGCTAACATTGGCATGCAAAACTATAAAATGATTAGAGCTGAAATGCTCAGGAAGAATAATGGCCGAAAGGGCCTGAGTTATATTCCTGTCATAAGTAAAGATAAACTGTCTGCTATCACTAACCCTAATCTTGCAGCAAAATTCGTGAGACAGGCAGGAACAAATGACAACAATCTTGTTGGTCATAAGAATAGAAATGTGGTGAAAATTCCATCCAACTCATTCTTTGTTCTGCAAAAGGACAGGAAAAGCAAGATAGTGACCAAGTATGTTGGCCCCACGCATCAAAAAAGGTGGTCACCTATTATCTAGGTTTCAAAGACCACAGTTGCCTGTGTCACTGGTATCCCACACAGCTATGGAACCACCGGTGTCACAGGTAGCTCACACAGTTCACTAACCGCTTTGCCTAAGGATACAAGTGATAGTCAGTCCAGGAGGATCCATGTGATATCATCCATAGCAAAAGCTGTGAAATCTAAGAACTTGCCTACTAACCCTATCACTGCAATTTCTACATATGACAAAGTTACTAAGGGAACCAAACTAGTTTGGGTCCCTAAGTCGCATAACTAAACTTGCAGGACACTGTCTCCAGTGGAACTGATTGGATTGTGGACAGTAGATGTACACAACATATGACTGGAGGCAGAGAGTAGTTTGTAGAGATCACCAATGAGAATCTGCCCAGTAAACATGTGATCTATGCAGATAACTCTAAGGGAAAGGTAAATGGCATTGGTAAAGTTGCCATATTTGAACATCGTTCCTTATCAAATGTTATGCCGGCAAATAAGTTGGAGCTGCCCATCGTCCCAAGAACATCATGACCACCACCACTCCTTTTGAGCTCATATACATTGACCTATTTGGTCCTACTACATATGAGAGCTTGGGAGGTAACAAGTATGGTTTTATCATTGTAGATGATTTTTCTCGCTATACTTGGGTGTTCTTTTTGAAGGAAAAGATACAGATTTACAAGAAATTCAAGCATCTCATAGTCAGAGTGTAAAATGAGTGGAAAGTAAATCTGGTCAAGGTCAGGAGAGTGACAATGGGAGTGAGTTCAAAAATTTCAAGGTGGATGCATTTCTAGACAAGCATGGAATCAAGCATGAATTCTCAAGTCCATATGCTCCACAGCAAAATGGTGTGGTGGAAAGGAAGAACAGAACATTGATAGAGATAGCAAGGACACTACTCAATGAGTACAAGACTTCACCAAGATTTTGGGCTGAAGCTGTCTACTGCCTGCCACTCCATCAACAGGCTATATCTACATCCACTACTCAAAAAGATACCATATGAGCTGCTTACCAACTCCAAGCCAACTGTCTCATACTTCAGGATATTTGGTTGTAAGTGCTACATACTTAGAAAAGGCAAACGCCTCTCTAAGTTTGAAGCTAAATCTGATGTTGACATTTTCCTTGGTTATTCCACTAACTCCACGGCCTATAGAGTTTTTAACACCTCAACAAAGGTTGTTGAAGAATCTATAGATGTGGACTTTGATGAATCTTATGGCTCCCAAGGAGAGCAAGTTGCTAATGATGTAGGGAGCAAGGATATTCTCGAGAAATCCACTGGAAAGATCAGACCTACTATCAAGGAAGAATCTGCTTCACAAAGTGTTCATGAACCATCTACTCCACCACTGTGTGAAGACACTGGAGAGTAAGACATCAAGTTCGAGTACAACCCAGCCAATGATCAACTGGATGTAGAGGACCTGTCTCAGCCAGCTGTGTCGCAGGAAGAACCAGCTGTGTCACAGGCAACACCAATAGCTGTGACACTGGTGGTTAACCCCGAACCCCTTGTAATCAGCAGGCTGCAGAAGGATCACCCTGTTGACCAAATCATTGGTGCCATTAATAGGGGAGTGACTACTCGTTCTTGTATTGTAAATTTCTTTGAACATTACTCTTTTGTCTCCAGTGTTGAACCCAGGACCATAAATGAAGCTCTCAACAATGCTGATTGGATAAATGCCATGTGAAAGTGCATCTAGGCCCCTAATTTTGTTTTGGTGTTAAATGATGAACGATTAAGGGACTAACATTTTCAATGAGTGCACATTTAGGTTTTAGTCCCCTTGTGAAGAATAGTCGGCACTGACGACCCCCAAAAAGTGAAGAAAAGAAGACGACGTATGTTTTGTTGAAGATCTTTATGGATTTTACTCTCTATGAGATTTCGACCTATTTCTTTTGAGTATAGGAATGCCGTACTATAAAGAGGGGTGTGTCGACATGCTGGTGAGAAAGCTCAATGCTAAATTGCTCAACAATATTCTATGTTGGAGATACAAATTTATCACGTACACTTAGCCAAAACTTAATTTCGTTTGAGTATCTGGAGTGTCCGGCCACAGGCCGAAATGTTCGAGTGTTTTGGTGCTAAGTAGTATGCTCTCGGGTAGGTTCTCAGAGTATCCGGCCTAGCCCGGAATGTCCGGGTGTCCAAATCCCAGATGTACCGCTCTCGGGTACGTGCCCGGAGTATCCGGCCTAGCCCGGAATGTCCGGGTATCCTAATCCCTGATGCTCTGCTCTCGGGTAGGTGTCCGGAATGTCCGGACCTACCCAGAATGTCTGGATGAGTTATGAGATTCTGACCATTGGGATTTTTGTATATCCAGAATGTCCAGACTAAGTTTCCCGGAATGTCCGGATGTGTTATTTCAAATCCAACGGCTAGTTTCTGTGAGAGGGCTATTTATACCCCTCCTACCCCATTCACTCCTAACTCTGCCAAATCGTTTCCTGCACTCAAGAGAGCCATTTCTCCTCCTCCAAAGCTAAAAGCCCTTGTTCTTGAGAGAGAGATCCAAAAGAGTGAGGATTTTCAAAGTGTTGAGCACTAGAGCATTTGAGTTCATCTCCAAGCAAATCGACGCGCTTGTTACTCTTGGAGATTGGGGTCTCCTAGACGGCTAGCAGTCCTTGAGAGCTCCCATCCTTGTGGTGAGCCTCAAGAAGTTTGTGAAGGCCGGGATTCGCCTCCGAGAGGAAAGAATCACCAAGAAGAAGTCGAGGTGATGCATGAGTGTCCTCGAGGGATAAAGGCTTGAGAGGAAGCCGACTCTTGATCACGTGTGATCGAGCTACCCAAACGGAGACGTAGGATTCCCCCAAGGATCCGAACTCCGATAACAAATCTTTGTCTCCCTTGCTCATTTAATTCCACACTTACTTTGCAAGTACTTTGATATTGCTCATACTCATCTTGCTTAGTATATTTGATTACTCATATTGAATATTGCCAACTTTGCTAATCAATCAAGTTTAATTCCACAAAAGTGAAAGATTTGATTAACATTGTAGTAAAATTATTTAGTCGCCTATTCACCCCTCCCCTCTAGGCCGACATCTTGATCCTTTAATTGGTATCAGAGCAAGGTCTCTCTTGTTAGGGCTTCACCGCCTAGAGAGCCCAAGATGTCGCACGAAGATTCGGGGGTGGGTAGTGGACGTGCTAGTGGTAGTGCTCCCTAATATCAAAATGTTCCTCCTCCAAATGTTTATAATACTCATTCTTATGGTGGATCATCCGGTAGAGCACCCTACTTTGATAGAACTCACTATGCCTCTTGGAAACATAAGATAAAAATGCATTTGATATCTCTTAACCCCGCCATTTGGTGAATAGTACAAAATGGCTACTTTGTAGGAAATGAGGATAGCCCTACGGCCGACGAAGATAGACTCATTCACTACAATGCTCAAGCCATCAATGCAATCTTTGGAGCATTGAGTGGAGATGAGTTCAACCAGGTGTGTTCTCTTGGGAGTGCCAAAGAAATTTAGACTACTCTCATGGAGATTCATGAAGGCACTTCTACTATCCGTGTGTCAAGGCTAGAATTGTTGAAAGGGAAGCTTGATCGGTTCGTGATGGGAGATCAAGAGACACCTAGCGAGATGTACACCCGTCTCAACAATCTAGTCAATGAAATCAAGGGACTTGGAAGCAAAGAGATGACCGATAACTACGTTGTCAAGAAGATGCTCCAAGCTATTGCTCCCAAGAATCGGACCTTGGTCACACTCATCCAGGAGAAGGACAACTTCAATGAACTAACTCCACATGATGTCCTTGGACGCATCCTTGCTCATGACCTAATGGATGAGGAAGCTCATGAGATCCGTGCCCTCACAAAGCCAAGCTCAAGTTCGAAGAAAAATGACATAGCTTTGAAGGCCAAACAAGTCGTTGAAGAAAGCTCAAGTGAAGATGAAGAAGAAAATCAAATGGAACAACTTCAACAAGGAATGCAAGAGATGGCTCTATTTGTCAAAAGGTTTGGGAAAATCTTGAAGAGAAGCGGCTTTGGCCATAGAGGCAAAAAATGGATAAGTTTCGGCAAGACCAAGACAAGAAGGCCAAAGAGAGCTTGCTTTGAATGTGGTGAATTCGACCACTTCATTGCCAGTTGTCCCAACAAAAAAGGAGACAAAAATGAGGAGAAAGAGAAGAGGTTCAAGAAGAAGGAAGTCCACAAAAAGAGCAAGTTCTCCAAAAGGGACTACAAGGCTCAAGTACATATTGGTGAAGAGTGGAATTCCAACTCCGACTCCTCCTCAAGCGAAGATGATGATGGTATTGCCGGAATAGTGATCGAAGCTTCTCCACCACCAAAGTCACTCTTCGATAACTCGAGTGATGACGAATCGCCCATTTGTTTTATGGCAAAAGGGTCCAATATATCATCTCTCAAAAAGTCTTCTCTTGCATTATTAAATCTTGGTAGTGATATTGATAATGATAGTGAGGATGATTTACTTAATGATGATATGTTTACCTCACTTGATAAAAATACCATGATTAAAATATCATATTTGTTAACCACTATTGAACCTCTTGAAGAAACAATAGATAAGCAAATGGATACTCTAGATAAGCAAGAATAATTGTTTATTTATGAAAACGAGAAGAATATTAATCTTGAGAAAGAACTAACTAAAGAAAGATTAAAAAGTGATGCGATGATAAAGATTGTTAATGATAACAAAGCTATCAAGAAGAAACTTGAGAGAACCAATGAATGCTTAAAAGAAGATTATGCTCAATTAGAACTTGGTTATCTCAAAACTAAAAAATTGCTTGACAATGTTATTGAAAATGAGAAGCTCAAAACCTCATCAGTTGATCATAGAAATGTGCCATGCTCAAAATGTGACACTAACTCAAAAGTCATCAATGAAGAATTGAAAATTGAAAATGCTAAACTAAAATCTCAACTTCATTTTGGCCTATTGAAATGTCACAAGGGTAGTAAGGCCCTCAAAGAGTTGTTGAGCAACCAAGTTGAAAACTTCAACCATGAAGGACTTGGATTCACTCCAAAATTCAATGAAAAGGGCAAAGCTTGGTTGCCTCAACAATATCCTAAAACGAAATTCGTCCATGGCAAAGGTAAGCAAGTGGAAACACTCCACTTTAATGGCCATGAGACGAAGAAGCGCCAAATGAGTAAGACATTTGGCGGTGAATTTTTTGATGCTTCCTATATCCTAAGGAAAGGCAAAGATGGAAACATCCACACTAAGTACGTTGGACCTAGAAATAGCAGGCTTAAAAAGAGCACCATTTGGGTGCCCAAAATTCTTGTGACTAACATGCAAGGACCAATGCAAAAATGGGTACCTAAATCAAAGAAATAAACTTGTTTTGTAGGACTAATCCTCCGGTGGAAGAAGTTGGATGATTGATAGTGGTTGCACTAATCACATGACCGGAGAAGTGAGTATGTTCTCACAATTGACAAGTGAAGGGTCACCTCACGAAAACATCATTTTCGGTGATGATGCCAAGGGAAAGGTAATGAGACTTGGTAAGCTAGCTATCTCAAATGACTTATCCATTTCAAATGTGCTACTTGTCAAGTCTCTCAATTACAATTTGCTTTCTGTCTCTCAATTATGTACATTAGGGTTTAATTGTCAATTTACCGATGTTGACGTGACCGTCTTTAGAAGAGGCGATTCCTCAATAGTCTTCAAGGGTCACATGAAAGGCAAACTTTATCTTGTGGATTTCTCCTCGGATAAATCTTGCCTTGAGACTTGCTTGATGGCTAAATCAAGCATGGGTTGGTTATGGCATCGCCGACTAGCCCATGTTGGTATGAGGAATTTGAACAAACTTTTAAAAGGCGAACACGTTTTAGGACTAACGGATGTTACCTTTGATAAGAATAGAATTTGTAGCGCATGTCAAGCCGGGAAGCAAGTTGGAGCTCATCATCCCACGAAGAATGTAATGATGACATTAAGACCATTAGAACTCCTGCATATGGATCTCTTCGGACCCGTTGCTTATATTAGCATCGGAGGTAATAAATATGGTCTTGTCATAGTTGATGATTATTCTACATATATTTGGGTATTTTTCTTGAGTGATAAAGGTGATACGCAAAAGAAGTTCAAGAAGTTCGCAAAGCATGCTCAAAACGAGTTCAAACTCAAAATCAAGAATATCCGGAGTGACAATGGGACGGAGTTCAAGAACACGCAAGTTGAAGAATTTCTTGATGAGGAGGGGATTAAACATGAGTTTTCATCACCCTACACCCCTCAACAAAATGACGTGGCGGAAAGGAAGAATCGAACCTTGATAGAGATGGCAAGAACGATGTTGGATGAATACAAGACATCAGATCGCTTTTGGGCGGAAGCCGTCAACACCGCTTGCCATGATACCAACCAGTTATATCTCCACCGCATCTTGAAGAAAACTCCATACGAACTCCTTACCAAAGATAAGCCGAACATCTCTTACTTTCGAGTTTTTGGTAGCAAATGTTTTATTCTCAACAAGAAAAATAGATTGTCAAAATTTGCACCTAAATGTGATGAAGGCTTTCTATTAGGATATGGATCAAATTCGCATACTTACCGAATCTTCAACAAAACCACCGGTTGTGTTGAGGAGTCATGTAATGTGCAATTTGATGAATCTAACGGCTCTCAAGTAGAGCAAGTTGACATAAGGCCTGTTTGTTTAGGCTTTTTTTGGCTTCTGGACTTTGGCTTCGAAGCCAGAAAAGCAGCTATTGTTTCAGGCTTTTCGAAGCCAAAATCCAAAAGCAGGTAAATAGCTGCTTTTCTGGCTTCGAAGCCAAAGTCCAAAAAGCCAATAGCCTGCCAAACAAACAGGCCCCTAAATGATGTAGGTGACACCGATCCTTCACAAGCAATCAATAATCACACCAACGGAGAGTATGGAGACTCAAGAAACTCAAACTCAATCAATGCAAGTTAAGCCATCCAACTCTATTCAAGACTCAAGTGGACCATTTGAGCAAGAAGAAGGAGTTGGAACAACACGAGCTTCGCTCCATCCAAGGGTTCATCAATGTGATCCCGTTGACAACATTCTTGGTGATATGAACAAAGGGGTAACAACTCACTCTCGTGTTGCTAATTTTTGTGAGCATTACTCTTTCGTTTCTTGTGTTGAACCCTCTAAGGTCCAAGAAGCGCTCGATGATCTGGATTGGGTGAATGTAATGCATGAGAAACTCAACAACTTCACCCGCAATAAGGTTTGGTCCTTGGTTGAAAGGCCTAAGCAAAGCGTCATAGGAACAAAATGGGTCTTCCGGAACAAGCAAGATGAGGATGGACAAGTTATCCGAAACAAGGCAAAGTTAGTGGCACAAGGTTTCACCCAAGTCAAAGGTTTGGATTTTGGTGGGACCTATGCCCCCATTGCCCGCTTAGAAGCCATACGCATATTACTTGCTTTTGCATCTCATCATGATTTCAAATTATATCAAATGGATGTAAAAAGCACCTTTTTAAATGGACCCATTAATGAACTAGTGTTTGTTAAACAACCACCGGGTTTTGAAGATTCCAAATTCCCTAACCATGTCTATAAACTCCACAAGACACTTTATGGGTTAAAACAAGCCCCTAGAGCATGGTATGAATGCCTTAGGGATTTTCTAGTCAAGAAAGGGTTTGAAGTTGGAAAAGTCGATACCACATTATTCACTAAGAAAGTAGATGATGATTTGTTTGTATGCCAAATTTACGTTGATGATATTATATTTGGCTCTACTAACAAAACTTTCAGTGAAGCATTTGGTAAGATGATGGCTAGGAAATTTGAGATGTCAATGATGGGGGAGTTGCAATTCTTTCTCGGATTCCAAATCAAGCAACTCAAGGAGGGGACATTCATATGTCAAACCAAATATGTCAAAGCCATGTTGAAGAGGTTTGACATGGAGAGCACCAAACCCATCCGAACCCCCATGCAAACATATGGCCATCTTGACCTCAACATTGACGGAAATTCGGTCGATCAAAAGGTATATTGTTCCATGATTGGATCTTTGCTTTACCTTTGTGCATCTAGGCCCGACATCATGCTTAGTGTATGTATATGTGCAAGGTTTCAAGCCGGTCCTAAGGAGTGTCACTTAGTGGCGGTTAAAAGAATTCTAAGATATCTTGTTTATTCCTCAAACTTAGGGCTTTGGTATCCTATGGGTTCTAGCTTTGATCTTATTGGATATTTGGATTCAGATTATGCGGGTTGCAAATTTGATAGAAAGAGCACCTCCGGAACATGTCAATTCATAGGTAGATCATTAGTTTCGTGGGCCTCCAAGAAACAAAACTCCGTAGCCCTATCCACCACCGAAGCTGAATACATATCCGCCGGTAGTTGTTGCGCTCAATTGTTGTGGATGAGGCAAACATTTAAGGATTATGGAATTAATTATGATAAAGTGCCTCTTTTGTGTGATAATGAAAGCGCAATAAAAATTACCAACAACCTCGTCCAACATTCTCGAACCAAGCATATAGACATTCGTCATCATTTTCTTAGGGATCATGTTGCTAAAGGAGATATAGAGATGAGTCATGTAAGGACCGAAAAATAATTAGCGGATATATTCACCAAACCCTTAGATGAACATAGATTTTGCGAGTTAAGAAATGAACTTAATATTATTGATTCTAGAAACTTGGCTTGAATCCTTGCATATTCATATATATATATACCATAGTTTGATGATCTGGTGCTTTAGGTGTAAATACACATATAGGGGGAGTGTCAACATTGTTAATATGTTGACACATTTCTATACATGTGAATAAATCAATACTTTGTAATGACATCATGTTCATATTGATCAAATTACAAAAAAAAATTGAGTCTTTGCATATTGGAGTCCTATTCTCAAATGAATAAGTGACTTTAGTGCTAAGATTGGCTCATACATGGTGGAAACACCACCAAAACATCTTTTTGGTTATATTCGACTCATTTCCTGTTTTCAACTCTAAAAGACATTTCTTGAATATAGTATCTATTTTTTCCTTGATTTCTACTCGAATCACATCCAAGTGTTGTTTTGATTGTTTTGATGTTGCCCATTGGATGTAGCAAGAGTTCACAAGGTCATCCCTAGTGCTTTCTCTCTAATTCTCTCATCCAAAATTCAATTCTATCCAAAAACACTGGGCTTTGACACTGTGCCCGGACATTCCAGACATTCTACCCCGGAATCTCCGGACACACTTCCGAGGAGCATTTAGGCAAACCCGGAGTCTCCCATTTCTACATCCGGAGTCTCCAGAATTTCTACCCCAGAATCTCCGGGACCCAGAATGTCCGGACCCATCCGGAATGTCCGGGCGTCAGGTTTCACAGCGGGTTAAGTTTTCCCCACGCGGTGAATTGGTTCCACTTTTCACTGCATGAGGAAAACCTAACTCCTCAGAACTGATGAGCCGCCGCCTCCTCTCCCATGCGCTGCCGCCGTCAATCGCCATCGTCGGCCATCTCTCCAAGCCGTGCAACGCCGTAGCATTTCCTTCGCCAAGTTAGAGCAAGGAAAAATCTTCCGGGGATCTCCCACTCAATTCCTCTGCGGAAACCAGAAATTTCTCCGGTAAAACCTCTCTCCATTCCCTAAATTTCACTTCTCCATGATTTGGTTATGAAGATCCGAAGTTAAATCCTCCACATTGTCACAGGATTTAGGCTGCCTCCGCCCGTCCGGAGTATCCGGATAAGTTACCCTGGACACTCCGGATGTGCTGGAGCAGGGGCTGTCTCAACACGCCCGGAGTATCTAGACTAGTTTGCCCGGACACTCCGGATGTGCTGAAACAGCAACCCTAAATCCGTTCTTCCAACAAGTTTATTCAATCCATCTTGTCTCTGTGCCCAAGTGTTCTCATCTATTCCTCTTATCCTATTTTCCTCACAGGTGTCATGTCTTCCAGAGATGAGATTGAGTCAGAATCCGAGAGGGAAGAGTATGGAGCAGATTCCACTGACACTGAGGAAAGGAACTTTAGGGCTGCAGCAGCTGAGCAGAAGAAGAAGAGAAGGACTGAGGAGGAAGAGGACGCTCCCTACATCCCGAGTGACAATGATCTTATCCGTCCTCGTCCTAGGATGGCCGTGGGGAAGAGGCCTCTCTCCAAATCAAGAGGGAAACAAATTAATCAGTCGAGCAGGCCAGTCGTGACTGCACACTATGAGAGATGTTCTCACTGGGATACGCCTACTTCTCCACCTCCTCACCAAGGTGCTTTTGGACCTCTCAGAATTCACCAACCCATAAGAGGAAACTTTGAGAGAGCAGCAATCAACTATAAAATTGAGAAGAAGACGAAGATTCAGTACTTGAGATGGAATGTGAATCCATATGAGTAGGAAAGGGATGCCACGGATCCGAGGTTCTTCACATTGGTGCAACAAGATTACTATGAGACCGTGCTTCTCACACTTGGAAAGCCGGTCATCCAACAAAAGGCTATTGACTGGGCATACATTGAAGCAAATGAGGATGCCTTTCCAAGAATCCGTGAAACTTGTGAGCGGAAAGGAGTCAAGGACATCATGGGATTTCAAAATAATTGGTGTGATGAGCTTATCATGCAATTCTATGCCACCGTTTTTTTTAGAAGGACAAACGCAGGACCATCCATTGGATGACAAATGGAGTGAAGTACCAAACTACCTTCACAGAATTTGCACACACTTTGGGACTTCCTGGATTTGATGATAGAACCAGTGACAGGCTGCATACTCTAGAATCACTCAATGCCAACAATATCATACACTTCTATGACCATAGCAAGCATTTTGTGTTGGGAAACATTGCAGGTTTGCTGCCCTTCTATGACACAATGAACAAGATAGTCCGCCACACCCTAGCTCCTAAAGAAGGAGATGCATCTCAGATCCGAAGTTACACTCTCAACCTCCTCAACGCTATGGGTGACGGACACACAAGCTTCCATGTGTTTGATTTCATCTTCAATGAGATGAGGCTTGTCATGGCAAAACAAAAGAGATCACTACCTTGTGCGCCTTACATCCAGAAGCTCATTGATGATGCAACCGGTATTGTATTTCACAAAGAAGTCAAACATGTCTTGTATCAACCTAGGGTTACCAAGCAAAAGAAAGCAGCTGAAATTCCAAGAGCTTACATACAGTCACCTCCTCGTGGTATGCTCCGCTCGACCTTGGATGCTATAAAAGCGATCTTCAACATGTGCAAGTCCATCTCAGTGCAGAATGCTAGAAACAGGAAAACTCTGAAGAAGAATGCTATCCGCCAGAAGTAAATCATGACTCAGCTGAACATGAATCCATCTCTTGAGGTCTCAGAGTATGCTCCCAGTGAAGAGGAAGTCTTCCCCGACCCCTTCTACTCTCCTCTGTTGTCACCTTAACCACCGTCGGGAGGAGCAGCCGACTTCGATGCTGGAGGAGCCTCATCGTCGTGAGCTCATTAGCCCAGGCATTTCTTCCTTTTTGGTGTCTTGATGCCAAAGGGGGAGAGAAGCTTCTAGGATTGGGGTTGGAGGATTCCTTTTGTTATGCCTGTTATTATGCCATGTGTTATGTGTTTGAACCTTCGGTGCTTTAAGTTTGAACCTTCGGTGCTCCATGTTTTCTTTTGTGTTGATGTTAGGTGCTCTATGTTTTCTTTTGAGTTGATCTTATTTGAACCTCGTCCTTAACTGTTGGAGACTATATGACATAATATGTTCTATTCAAGTCTATCGTGATCCATGTCATGTCAATCTTGTGCATAGTCTTTTTAAACTCTCAAATATGCTATATTGTCACTATGCACAATCCTCGGATTCAAAGATATAGGGGGAGCTCTCACAATCCCAAATAGAATATGTGCATTTGTATTCCAAGCAAATCTATCGTGCACACATTTAGGGGGAGCTCTTCAAATATCCAAGAATCCAAATATAAATTCATTACATCTCTTTATTGAAGCTTTAATCATGTTGTCATCAAACACCAAAAAGGGGGAGATTGAAAGTGCATCTAGGCCCCCTAATTTTGTTTTGGTGTTAAATGACGAATGATTAAGAGACTAACATTTTCAATGAGTATACATTCAGGTTTTAGTCCCCTTGTGAAGAACAGTCAGCACTGACGACCCACCAAAAAGTGAAGAAAATCAAACAAGCAAAGCTAAAACTAACAAGAGTTGATTTAGAAAACTCAGATAGGATTGAAAACATGCACACACAGGATGTGCATAAGCAGCTCATCGAAAACTCTCAACTCAAAGCATACCTGTAACACAGGTAGGTGACACAGATGAAAAACACAGATAGCATAAACAGTATGAACACATGAGCTAGACACCAAGCAAACCTTCTATAGCAAGTTTGAGACATCACAAGGGCAGATGGAGTTCCTGCTCAGATCTGCTTGGAAGAAACTACCCAAGTGTGACCCTAAGAGGTCCAAGAGCAAGGTTGCATCTCTAAGCTCCAGTGCTTACATCAAGATGAGATCAACCTGTCCATACTTCTCAGCTAACAAGAAATATATTGAATCAGCTTGCTCTGACCCCAGATTTCACAATGAAAAACAGAAGAGGGTCTATCATAAAATCCGATCAGCTAAGGGATTTGTAGATTGCAAAGCCATTGATTGGGATGCTCTCTCAGACTCTAGGCTGCATGCCCTTCCATCTCTTATTCAAGCAGCAGGCCTTGAGTTCCTGAGCAATCTACAACAAGGATATGATCCAGAAGTAATCAGAGAGTTCTATGCCACGGTGTGGGTAGAACAAGACAATCAAGACATCATGATCTGGAAGACAAGAGGCCAGCTCCTATCCATAATAGCTCCAGAATTCAACAGTCTGTTTAGAGCACTAGTAGAGCCCAATATGCCAAATCTTTTCAGATTGGAGCCAGTTCCAAATGAAGTGAGAAGAAAATTCTATCCAAGGAATTTCTCCTTCCCTGCAAATGCTCCAGCAGATCATGTCTATTTCAATGGGCATTACAATCACTACAAAGCATCTTGTAAAGATCCTCAATGTTACAATTCAACCCAAAGGAGGAAACACAGATGCAGTCTATTCCCCTGTCTGGCAAGTGTTGGTCCACATAGCAAAGAATCAACATTTTGATATTGCCATATTCATTTTTCATGAAATAGATGCAGTGCAGAAAGACAAGAAAGCAAAGTTGAGGTATGGCTCATACATCATGCACATGATTCTTCAGAGGACAGGTCTACCTGAGTCAGAATTTGATATTTCTGTCAAAACATCCAAGACTCAGCTCAGACCTCAAGCTGATGACAATCCAGATGAAGTTGTTGTTCCTGCTCTCTTTGGAGATATTTCAGATACAGCTGTGCCAGTCCCCAGTGACACAGCTGCTCCAACAGCAACTCAGATGCCACCTCAAGATCATAGCTCTCAACTCCAAGTACCCACCGGTGTCACAGCTGATATTCCTGCAGCTGACCCAGCTGAGCTGGTATCTATGACACAGGTAGCCGATGATGGCTCTCTCTCTACCTCTCTGATGTCTCAAACAGCTGCCAGAGCTTACCAAAACAAGGTCATGCCTACTCAGTTTGCTGCTCTGCGCAAAGAGAATCTCCAGCTCCGAGAAGAAGTAACCAGTCTGCACACCAAGGTTGATCAAATGCAGACTCAACTCTCAGAGATTCTTTCAGCTTTTGAGATCCAAGCCAACCTGAAGCTTCTTTTCCCTTAACCCCTTTTCTGGTGTCTTAGTGGCAAAGGGGGAGAGATGCAAGGGGAGAGGTGCAGAAGGAGAAAAGCTTATATAAGGGAGAGATATAGGGGGAGTGGAGAGTTTTGCTGTGTATCAAGACTTGTTCTTATTCTGATTTCTTATGTCTTGAGCACTCTTGTCTCTTCTGAAATGATGCAGCTCTCTCTGTGTTTTGTCATGTTCATGGGCTGATATGTGGTTTTGCTTTGATCTGATTCATGCTATGATTCTTCACACATATTATGCTTCATATATATATGCTTGCTCTAAACATAACTCATGATAAATGAATACTCAGAACATGCTTTAAAAGAAACTCTAAAGCTGCATCATTATCAACTCAGTTCAGTCTATTAATCATGATTCATCTATTGCTCTGAACTGATGAAATGTAAGTTGTGAGAATATACTACTCAAGTTTTAAATTCAGATCTGTGCATTTGCATTCCAAAAGCAAATCTTTTATGCACAGCTTCAGGGGAGAGTATATTCTGACAACCTGCACATGTATTACTCATTCATATCTTTACCTGATATTTGTGAATGGGTTGCCACTAACCACCAAAAAGGGGGAGATTGAAAGAGCATCTAGGCCCTCTAAATGGTTTTGATGGTTAATGGCAACCTAAATGGAATCTAATGTTTACAATGAGTGTAAGCATGATGAGAATGTTCCAGGAAGAGGATTCATCCAGGAAAGGATGACCACCCAAAAGTACAAAGGTGGTTTCCAGGACAAGGAGATAGCTGCGGTAGACAGCTGTGCCACAGCTGTGAAGAAGCCGATGTTGTGCAAGGAGTTGCCAGCAAGGTGATGGTGGCTTGATGCGTCAAGGGCCGTGACTACAGTTGGTGGAAGCTGAAGCCTAGGTTTGCTAGTTTTCTTGAGTCCTTAGGAAATACTTGTACTATCAAGTGGGATGAAGTAGCAATGATTTTTGGAGGTTCTTTTGCTCAATGCTCAGAGTGTTGGACAGGGGCACTGATGCCTTGAGGTCAGTCGCCCTGTAACAACAGTTTTGCACAAGTGTGAAACTGAGATTGTGCTAGCACACTGCTATGCTAGCTTCCTAAAACCCTAGAGCCAAAATTACCTGTGTAGCACAGCTGTGTCACAAGTGAACAACTGCTCTATGACTCAGGTACATCTCTATGCCAGGGGAGAGCTTGTAAATGCTAAGGGAACTGCACTACAATAGTTTGTCTGCCGAGTCAGAAGATTGTTAGAGGTTCTCTCCTGAGTAGGCATCAGAGCTAGTGTGTGCGCTGAGGGCATGTAATGTGCCAGGACCGGGCTGAGTAGTGAGGCTACATCAGTTAGGGTTTCACCTGTGTCAGCCTCCAGTGACACAGGTGTAGGTCTGCCTGAGCTGGTTACCGTTGTGCGTTGTGATTAGCTGTGTCACCGGTGCCTGTCACCGGTGACCCACTTAATCCTACATGGCATGAGTGTAACGGTCAGGTGCCTGTGGACTCTATATATAGAGGACCAGGGGAGGTCGCAGACCTCAACCTTTGCCAAACCTTTGCAATCCATTTCGACCGTTGCAAACCTCTTTTCTCCTGAACAGAAGCAAACCTTCCTAAGTCTTAGTTCAAGTGAGAGTTAGAGCTTTGAGTAGAGAGCACTGGTTCCTCCAAGAGTTGTTGTTGCAGATTCCTTCTTGAAGTGTCTACTCCTAGACAGGTGTAAGAGTTGCTGTGACCACCCAAGCTTGTGTGGGTTGGTACAGTAATTTGTGAAGGTGATATGAGGTCTACCTGCTGCAAGGCGAAAGGACTTCCACAAGCAAGAGAAAGAGACCTGAAAACTCAGGTACTCGGAAAACAAGCACGATTCAGTGCTGGCGATCTCTTCGGAGTAGCCTCTCCAACGGAGACGTACCATCTCTGAAAAGAGTGGGAACTTCGGTGAAAAATCCCTTGTCTCTCTGAGTACTTTACATTCAGTACTTACTTGTTCTTATTCTGATTTGCATGCTTGTGTGATTCACTGTCATATACAATCTAGCTATAATCCTTTCTCATTGCCTGTGTTAATCTAGCCGTGTCACCGTTGCTTTATTGCTTATCACATATCTGTGCTAGTTACCTGTTACACAGCTATCTGTCATATATATTTGTTTAGGGCTTTCTGTTTACCTGTGTTATCCATCTGTGAGACAGCTGTGTGTTAATTTACATATCAAATACTGCCTGAGTAGTTGACCTGTCTCACAGCTAGCTCAACACTTCAACTTGTTAAGCCTTAATCTTGATAAAGTGAAGTAATTGTTTAAAGTGAGGTGGATCTTCTCATTTTTCTTGATATGGATTTTTTTCATGTTCTGTGTATGAAAATGCTTCTCAATAATTCTTTTGTGCTTGGTTTTGTGTAATACGAATCAAATTATTGCAATTTGGCAACAATTGTATTTCTTTTGAAACTCTAAAACCATTGTCAGATGGTTCTAACTTCTAAGCAGCCAACTCCTTCACTCAAGCGATTCAAAATTTCGTCTCTAATGACGGTTTTTAACCATGTATGATGTAAATATGTGTAGTAGTGGATAGCAAGGCAATAATGATTGGATTCAGGGAAGATAGAGGTGAAAGAGGATGGCATATATGATTGTCATCTCATGGGAGCGGCCCGAACAGGTGAAGCATGAACAATGTGAGAAAAAGCAACAGGGGAGCTCTACATGTTAGATTGAGGAGGTGTTTGGTTGGGCTTATGTGGTGGCTTTATGTGCTTATAAGCCATAAGCCTAACCAAACAGCAAAATTTACAAAAGTACTTTCAAATAAGCCAACTCATATACTAGTGTATCCACTGAAAGCACCTCTGAAGGTGCTTATTGGCTTTTGTGGGATGAATTTTAGGTTCCCCCCCAAAGTTCACTAGTATTTATGTGCATTTGCCACTGATGAACTGTTTTCCTCACCCCAGACCCAAACTCCCCCTGCAATTCCCCACACTGCCTCGCTCCCTTGCTCTCTCACCCTAGGGTTGAGCCGCCACTGCCGTGCCGCCAGTGCTCACCCTGCTCCTCTTCGGCCGCCGCCCTTGCCCATCACCATCCCTTCCCGCTGCTCTAACTGTTTCTCTCCTCCGTCGCACCGCCAGTGCTCTCCCCACTCCTCCACCACCGCCGCCCCGCTGCTGCCCACCTTGTCCCGCCCCTCCCTGCTTCTCTCCTTGTTTTCCTCCTTCACCGCCACCCTCGCCATCCACCCGGAGCACCTCCGCAACGACCCCCCGAGCTCCTCCCTGACATCCTGCCTGAGCTCCTCTAGAGCACCTCGACGACCTCCCCAATGCCATCCCGGCCGCAGCACCTCCCGGATGACCCCCTGAGCTCCTCCCCGACCTCCTGCCTAAGCTACTCCCGAGCACCTCAGTGACCTTCCCGATGCCATCCCGGCCGCTGGCTCCCGAAGCACCTTGTCTTGATTTTTTTTTGCTCAGGTTCATGTTGATGTGAATGTCATGATGCTCTGTGTTTTTTGGGTTAGATTCACCTGTACAACAACAACAACAACAACAACCAAACCATTTGACCCAAGCAAGTTGGGGGGAGGCTAGAGATGAAACCCAATAAAAATTACATGAGCCAAAAGGTAAAGAAAAAGGGCTTAAAAAGAATATTATGGTTCGGGCACGTGGATCACTAATTTCCATGCAGTCCTATTTAGAGAAAAATCCTTGGATATATTCCGATCTTTCAAATCTCTTTTACTGCCTCCTCCCATGTCAACTTTGGTCGCCCCCTGTCCCTCCTAGCTTCTCTTCAATCGGTGCCACCCCTGTCCTATCACGCATATCCTCATTCCGAATTCGATCTCTTCTTGTATGCCCATAGATCAATCGTAGCATGTGCATCTCTCTGACACTTATCTGCTAGATGTGTTGTCTTTTAGTGGGCCAACATTTTGCTCCATATAACATCCCAGGTCTAATCGCCGTCCTATAGAACTTACCTTTTACCTTCTGTGGAACCTTTTTGTCACAAAGGATGCCAGATGCTTACCGCCATTTCATCCACCCTGCTTTGATTCTGTGGCTAACATCCTCATTGATACCACTATTACTCTACAACATTGATTCCAAGTATCGAAAAGTGTCTTTCTTAGGCATCATTTGTCCTTCTAAACTAACCTCTCCCTCCTCACACCTAACACCATTAAAATCACACCTCATATACTCGGTTTTGGTTCTACTAATCTAAACGCTTTCGATTCTAAAGTCTGTCTCCATAGCTCTAATTTCCTATTGACACCCATCATATTCTCGTCTACTATCACCACATTATCAACAAAGAGCATACACCAAGAAATATCTACTTGTATATCCCTCATGATCTCATCCATCACTAAGGCAAAAAGGTATGGGCTCAAGGCTGACCCTTGATGCAGTCCTATCTTAATGGGGAAGGCATCGGTCTCACTGTCACAAGTTTGAACACTTGTCACAATATTATCGTACATATCTTTGATGAGGGTAACATACTTTGTTGGGACTTTATGTTTTTCCAGCGCCCATCACATGACTGCCCTTGGTATATTGTCATACGTCTTCTCCATGTCAATGAATACCATACATAAATCCTTCTTCTGCTCCCTATATCTCTCCATAAGCTGACGTAGCAAGAAAATCGCCTCCATGGTCAATCTCCCAGGCATAAAACCAAATTGATTTTTTGTGACGTTCGTCGATGTTCTTAGTCAATGCTCAATCACTCTCTACCATAGCTTCATAGTATGTCTTATAAGCTTAATTCCTCGGTAATTAGTATAGTTTTGAATATCTCCTTTATTCTTGAAGATAGGTACTAATATAGTTTTTCTCTACTCTTCGGGTATCTTGTTTGACCCAAAGATGCGGTTGAGTAGCTTAGTTAGTCATACCACTGCCATGTTTCCAAAGCATTTCCACACCTCAATAGGTATATCATCAGGGCTCAACGCCTTGCCTCCTTTCATCTTTTTTAGGGCTTCCTTAATCTCGAACTCCTGGATCCTCCGCACGAAGCGCCTGTTGGTGTCATCAAAGGAGTCGTCTAACTCAAGCACAATGCTCTCATTCCCACCATTGAACAATTCATCAAAGTAATCTCTCCATTTGTTCTTGATCTCCTCATCTTTTACTAGAAGTCGATTTGCCTCATCATTGATGCATTTAACTTAGTTGAAGTTCCTTGTCTTCCTCACGCAAATTTTAGTATCTTGTAGACATCATTTTCACCTTCCTTTTTGCCTAATCGCTGGTATAACTCATCATAAGCCTGCTCCCTTGCTTCACTCATAGCTCACCTTGCTTTCTTCTTGGCAGCTTTGTACTTCTTCATGTTGTTTGTGCTTCTGTGATGATGTCGGTGCTTGTAGTATTCTTTCTTCTCCTTGATAGCCTTTTGGTAATACTCATTCCACCACCAGGTGTCTTTAGGTTCAAATTTCTTTCCTTTGGTCACTCCAAGCACCTCCTTAGCCACCCTTCGAATATAAGTTGCCATCTTCACCCATGTGCTATTCGTGTCTTCCTCTTCGTTCCATGGTCCTCCTACAATCATCATATCCTTAAAGATCTGTTGCGCTTCCCCTTTGAGCTTTCACCACTTTGTTCTCGTGATTTTGGCACCTTTGTCCCGAGGAACACGTAAATGAAAGCGAAAATCAGCCACCACCAGCTTATGTTGTGGGACAACACACTCTCTCCTGGTAAGGACAAAATCAATTTGGCTGGAGTGCTGAGCACTACTAAATGTCACTAAATGGGATTACCTTTTTCTAAAAAAAGGTGTTAGCTACCATCAGGTCGTAAGTTAGAGCAAAATCTAAGATGTCCTTGTCATCTTGGTTTCTATCGCCATATCCAAAGCCTCCATGCACCTCCTCAAACCCCACATTTGATGTACCCACATGGCCATTGAGATCTCCTCATACGAAGAGTTTCTTATTAGTAGGTACACTTCTAACCATGTCATCTAAGTCTTCCTAGAATTGTCTTTTTATGCTCACATTGAGACCTCCTTGTGGGGCATAGGCACTAATAACATTCAGGACCAAATCCCTAATGATTAGCTTGACTAGGATAATCCTATCCCCCTGTCTCTGGACGTCTACTACATTCTTGAGGTTCTTATCAATCAGAATGACTACACCATTCCTATTTCCAACTAACCCTGAGTGTCATAGCTTGAAACCAGTATTCTCCACCTCCCTCGCTTTCTGGCCCATCCATTTAGTCTCCTGGACACAAAGGATATTTACACGTCTCGTAATCGCAGCATTAACTAACTCTCGTAATTTTCTAGTTAAGAACCCTACATTCCAACTGCCCACACGAACCCTATTTGCATTGACTAGCTTCCTTACCCTTCGCATCCGTCGAGTAAAATGCGAAGACCCCCTTGCACACTTATCACTACATCTGGGCGTTGATGTAGCGCACCACTAAGGGAGTGATGACCCGGCCCTTGCTCATTTAACACCACATCCGGGTTCCGATATGGCGCGTCGCTAAGAGGGTTATGCCTCAACGAATTTCTATTGGGTTTCATATCCATAAGAATGGCTGGGTTTTTACGATGGCTCGCCAAGCCTGTCACAACCCTCCTCCTTTATCCCGGCTTGGGACCGGCCACGGTGGAGTTGTCAGATCCACCTGTACATTTCCTTTAAAGCTTAGAAATTGAAAACACCGAGAGATCAAATCGTATGGTATAGAGTAAAGAGATTTAGGAAGAGAAGAAGGGAGGAATAGACCAAAATTAGCACATATCAGATGCCGCATGATTTGTGTATAGGTGAGAGAAGAGCAATGGGCAATAGTATATAGCACTCGATGGAGGTTGTGTGTATAATAGATGTGCATTCGGTGATCAATCAGAGTAATAAAGTGTTGTGATAAAATCTGTTAGAGTTTGATGCGTTTTGTTTTGAAGTCCCTTAACAAAAAAGTCCTAATTAGTGTCCTTACTGAAATTAATATTCCAGCAATATATTATTACCTAGGGAACGGCTCTGTGTTTGCATCGTCTACGGAACGGCTCTGTGTTGTATACATGCCATTCGCAATTAAAAATAGCTATTCTCTACCTAAACTAGCATTAAGTGATTATATACGTATATGCAAAACTTGTCATCTACATTCAACCAACTCCAAAATGGGTCCATATACAGGTGAATCACCATACAAATTGCTAATTAACATTAAATCAGCATATACAAAAGCTCTCAGCAACCAATGGGCATTTGAGTCATCTTCACTCACAGCCACAACTCCGACAGCCACTTTGCCAAACGGTACTCCAGCTTTCCCATAGCAAACAGCCCACAACAGCTTTCTCATAGCAGACAACCAACAACTACTTTTCGATAAGCCACAGCTCAACCAAACACCCTGTGAGAATCTACTGGTTTGCAATGATGTATGTAGTTGATGGGGTGACGGAGGTGACATGGCTGGTGTAGCAAGCATCGACTAAGGGGTGGCAATGGCAGATTTGTTGATGTCCACTATTGCAAACCGATCTACTAATCGCATGGTTCTGAAGGAGAGTGGTAGAACGGTGAAATCATCCACTAGGGTGTTCGGCCAAAGAAAGCAAGAGACGGTCTCTTAGCTACGGGAAGTAGAGACCGACCAACGACGATCCTACTTAGTTAGCAGCAAACCGAGGGTAATTATGACATGTTGTAGATTGAAGGGGAGTTGAACAAACTAGAATATCATAGATCGCACAATATTCAACAACAAAAATAATAGCTAAATAGGAGGTGCGACCCCATATCTTCTTATGCCTTCAATTGATATTTCAGATGTGTACGGTGGGTTGCTCATGCCTTCCTTTATATAAGACAGAAAGGGTCACTATTTACAAAAGAATTTATACATTTTCATTCCTCAGCTGTCGTTTATGGTTTATTTTTGTCATTAAGCTATCAATCTGACTAAACTTTTCTTTTTTGAGAAACTGGTAGGAGGAGTAGTGCCTTTCAACTAAGAATAGAGTTTAATTTACTTGTAGAATTTACTATATATCCATTTTGGCTCGTTTTCATCCTCCTGCTATCTAGCAATACACATGACATGCTGACTCAATAGAAGGAGGCCTGAGGACAAGCTAGTACATATGGCATGCTGACTCAACAGGAGTCCTGAGGACAAGCTGTGCATGCGAAAACCCCAAAATACACTCCTTCTTTTAACTAAACCTTGAGTAAAGGACCGCATTGTACCAGTATTGTGTTATAGCTCTCGTTGATTAGACGGTGATTCATTAAAAGAAGCTTCTTGATGAGTCTATTTTAGACTCAGCTTTTGCTTGAGTTTAATTCTAATATTCTTAGATTTATCCATTGATTGTTTCCCTGAATGAGCAAATCATCTATTTTGCTCATTATGCATGGAATAACGGAAAGGGGAGGAAATCTCGGTGGATATGGAAACTACTCGACAAGAGGAGCAACCTCTAAGAAAAGCGCTAATCGGAGTTTTTATAAGATTACACGAGATGTAGCACTGCCTAGCCGGACTGTACCAAGTGAGGATCATATGGCATGTCAAACAGGAAAACTTCCGTGAAGATGGCAAAATTCTCCACTGATACGTCACAAACCTCTATGATCCTGCTAATATCAAATAAAGGGGAGAAGACACCAAGGCTCAAGGTACTCCCGGATGCCCACCAACCTATGGTCCAATATTAAATATTCGCAATTGCATGTGTGAATGTCCATCCAAGACCTACTTGCATCATATGAATACACCTCCAATCTTTCGTTTTAGTTATGTTTTTAGTATTTTTAGTTTTTTCTTTTTGCAACAACAACTATTTGCTTTCAGGTTTTGATTAAGCTATGATTGACACCCCTGGTTAAATTCGACACTGTGGAGAAGATAACAAACAGAATAAAAGGTTGCTTGAAAGTCTCCATGATATCTCTTCCTCCTACTTCAATAACCTTGGAATAATTAAGAAAAGACATACTACCTCAATCTAGTGCACTTGCTAGGCCGGTATCACCTCTTTTCTTGGGTACTTCGGGGTTTCCGCATGTAGATCATGTCCTTAGGTTTCTCTCCTACCGAGTCAAGATGCCCCGTACATGTACTGTCATATGGGCAAGATGATAAAAATGAGCCAAAACGGATAGTTGTGAGACCAATTTGATCGGTTTGATAGTTGATGGATGAAATGAGCCACTGGCGATAGTTGAGGAAAGAAATTGTTTATTAGCTCTTACATGAAATAAACAATATATGTGACTAATGTAGTGCTAGCATTTTTCTCAAGCTGTTGGACCTAATGTGCTAGGGAAGTGTGTTCACAAAACCGAATGATGTATAGCACCGCTGGAGACTACTAAACCTGTCTCACAATACATATACGGTATTGTCTTGGAGATGTCCTTGCACGGAACATTTTCTTGGGAATTGTCCTTTCATTAGTAGCATGGATAATGCTCTACTTTAGCTATACTAAATACATACCACCTCAGAATTATCAGAATTATTACATATGTAAGAGAGAGTAAAAGTAAGTATCTTAATTGCATGTGAAACGACATCTTCCCACAAACTAAGATAAAAGATACAATATCCTGATACAAAGGAAGGTCGCATGCACAAAGGGAGAAATAGAAGAAGCGAATAATTCGGTACTGTGAGAGAGAAAATATATGAATAATAATTTGAGTTGTGCTTGAATTACCCAATAATATTTAATATCACTCATCAATAGCGTGGTAGGTATTAGACTATGATTTAGATACGATGCGTTGGGCATGCTCATTACAATATTCACAAGTAAAGCTTCAAGTGAGTCGAGTTCGTTTAGCCCTTCCCCTTCTTAAAATTCAAGCGAGCTCGACTTGAGTTTGAGCCAGAGATGGATCAGGACAATGAACTCTTCCTTGACGCATAATATATCAAGACAAAACAACAGTTCTGTGAGAGCCTGTGCCTGCCGCTAAAAAGATTTGTATTATCAAGGCAAGAAACAGACACACCACATTTACATAGGAAATATAGTGCTTTTTAGAACGCAGAATTCTAAAAATATAGAATAAAAAACCATCTATTTTAGTCTAATTTCAACGCTTGAAACTAACTTCAACGCTGACACTTGTATTAATATCCCCACCATTTTTTCTCTAATTTATCTTTCCCGAACCTGATTCTCCAATGTTTGCTGCTTCAGTCTTCTTTCTTCCGAATGGACAGACTTCTCAAGCTCATCGCGTCGACACGGGAGGGGCTCGCCGTGTCAGCACGGAGAGGGGTGGAGAGCTCACATCACTGGCTCTGCAAGGGGCGGCGCGCCCACATGGCGCCTCGTCGGCACGGCTAGGGGTGGAGAGCTCACAACGTCTGCGTTAGGAGGTCCGGCGCACTCGCCGTATGGGTGCTGAGATGGGCCACGCACCATCCACGTCGGCACGGGGAGGAGCTCACCCGAGAGCTGGATGCAAGCCGGAAACCAGATTTACTGTTGTACTCCGTATATTGCAATGCTTTTGGTATAGTGTCACAGTTGTAGGAGTAGTATGGTAATTTATTCACAGTTGTAGGAGTAGCATGGTAATTTATTCTTGCATTGCTGGCTGCCTTGAGCGTCAACGTCGCCGCTGGCTCCTCCTTGGTCACCGACTCAGGCCTCTCCTTCATGCCATCCCGCTCTTGGCTGCTGACCGACAGGAGGAAGTGTGTGCCTGTACAGCACAAACCCCTCATAAGCACCGATCTTTCAAAAAAATAAGAAAACTCAGCGCCGAAGCTGCTGCAGTTATCATCCGAGAAGTCAGGCAAGCTGTCGTCCAGAGCGGGAGCAGCCGAACAGCATTCAAGAGTGGGGGTAAAAATAGATCGAAATCGGTCAGAAATAAGCTCTATTATATTTGTTTTTTATTCTTTTAAGGAAACGAATTTGGAAACCCTGGATTCGGATACAGATGCCGATAGCATTGGAAACGAATATGGTACGAACACAAAAAAACAAAGGATATTTACGAGACACAAAAATGGAAAAACCATTCACAACAATACAACGAAAGCAACAATCTAATTCAATTTCTCTGATGTTCGTAAATTATAATATTATTACTATATTGTTCATTATAAAATTTTAGTAGCATAACGACAGTAAAATACCATCAAGAACATGAGTCATATAGTGCATACAAAATAATAGTTTCATTATGGTAAATAGCAGTCCACACATCATAGTCCATAACATTATCACACATCACAGTTCATAACATTATCACACATCACATCCATAGCATTATCACATATCACAGTCCATTTCCAAAAAGATAAAGAACAGTCCACGAGCTAAGAGGTAAATTGCAGTCGGTGCACAAAGAAAATAATTAACAGCTACATGCTTCCAAGTTCCAATATGCCTACATTTCCTCCAACATGTCGTCCTCCTCTATATCATTATCATCTGCATTGTCTTGCTCCTCTAGCTACAAAGATAAACATATAACAATATTAATGTTATGATGCTAATTATCACATGGGGAGTAGAAACTAAGTTTCAATATTAGATAAGAAAATGCAAACCATTTTCGACAAGCTCATAAAACATCACTCAAGAATCTCCATGTCCAACTCAGTGATGATATATGCAATGTTACCACCTGAATGATTAGTCAAGTATTTAATACACATGCTCGGTGCTCCAATATTAAACAAACATGGTGCTTCTCTATAGGCTAATTCTTTTATAGACACAAATTTAATTAAAAAAACATGGTACTTTTCTACAGGAAACCATTGAAGCAAAACTAAAAGGTTAACTTTTGAATTTGCAGTCCAATCTTTAGTACAAATTAAAGCTTGCACACTCTCAGGATCAAGACGGGTGTAAAATAGGTCAACAACCGGTCCACCGACACTAAATGCCGACTCTGAAGCAACCGTAGACACTTGAATAGATAATACATCACAAGCAAGTCGGGAGAGAATAGCGAACTCAGCTTGTTTGAGCTTCTACCATGATATGTGTCAAAATTCTTATATTTTCTAGATGCGAGGGGTTGCTCCAAGTAAACTTGTAACTCAGTTTTTGTGCCATGGTTAGATTCACTAAGGCTATGCAAGAACATGTCAGGATCATCCTCCTCATCAAGTTGAGAACCCACTTGCTGCACATTAGTAGCACTAGTGCTACATGCTGCCTTCTTTCAAGTAGATTGGTTAACAACCTTAGTACATTTATCAATCTCTTGCATAGAAGTGGGTGGGATAAATCAATGGTGCATAGTATTGTATCACATTATTCTTGTATCTAGGATCAAATAAGCATGCTACAGCAAGTGCCATATTTGAATTTTCTCAATACTTATCATATTTCATTTTCATAGAAGATGCCATAACCTTAATCACTACATCAGAGTTCTCACACCATTCTGCAATTGAAACCTTAATTTGACAAAAATTTCTGAAAAATAGATTTGCAGTTGGATATTTAGTACCTGAGAATAGCTCAGTGGCATCAAAAAATGGCTTCAAGCATGCATATATTGATGTTGCCATAGCCCACTATTTGGAGTTGCAACATATTTTATATATTTGCTTCTATGTCGAAGAAAGAGCCTATCAAACGCATCCTTATAGTAGATGATATTCTTTAACATAAGATATGTGGAATTCCACCTTGTAGGAACATCCAAGGAGAGAACCTTTGTCATATCCAAGTCATATTTTGAAGCACATTTCTTAAACTCCTCATACTGCAATGTAGAGTTCTTCACAATTGCAACTGTGTTTCTAATATTTGCAATGGTTTGTGCAATTGTCTTTAAGCTGTAACATCCTAATTTTTAGAACTTTTTAAAATCTTTTATTCAAAAATCAGAGCCAGAAAATTTCTTTGTTTATTCTCAAATTAATTAAAGCTTAATTGGAATTTCACAAATTTGGACCGGAGTTAATTTGAATCTATCCAACGAGAACTTGATTTGCTTTTCAATTTGGAATAGGTCTCCCAGAGTTTTCTCAGAATTGTCAAAGTTCGTTTGGTATTTAATCTCGCTCTATTGTTCTTTGTTTTTATTTTGGTTTTTGCCTTTTCTTTTGTCCTTTCCTTTTGGGCTGCACCAACCCGGCCCATCTCTACCCGGCACCCTGCCATCTCATTCCTCCCTTGAGCAGCCACCCTAACCAGGGCTGTGTAGTGCAGAGTGCACCGTCATCTCTTTTCCAACAGGATTGAGCCAAAACTCTTTCCCTTAACCCTCCTATAAAACCCCCACACCTCCCCTCTCTTTTCCTCACACCCCTATACCCTTTTTCCACGAAACCCTAGCCCCCAAACCCTCCAAACAGTCGCCACCCCACTTTTCTTCTCGTGTAGTTTCTGAACAGCACGTCCCACCTCGGTATTTTCCCAATTCTCATCGCCTCAGACATCTTTTGGAATATCCCTTCGGTGAGATTGTGCGCCACCTTTCCCTCTACCACATTGCAAAATTTGGTGAACATCTAATGGTGCAATCACCTGAAATTTTCCAAATACTGACGTGCTGTTTGCACCTAAATTTTCTGCACGTGCATCTAGATTGGAATGGTGTCCTCATCGGCTCGGACCTCCATTTCAAGATCCATTCGGTGGGATCTTGGGAAATGTTGTCAGGATCATCTTTATAAAATTTGAAGGCAATCCAACGGTCCAATCTATGAGAAATCAAGTTTCTCCTTGCTGCTGTTCATGTCTAAATTTAACTATACGAATGGTACAGTGACATTATTACCTCTTTTTGTGTTGATCCGGTGAGTCTTTGAAGAATCCTTTTGGTGAAATTGTGCCTTAGGTTCCTATGAACATCTCTGTAAATTGTCACTTTCATCCATATAGCCATTTGTCGGGAATTAATCCATCTCCGACATGCTGTCCGCGGACGTCCAGATTCAATCTACAGAACATCTAACTTGTCTGATCTTTTCCCGTTTACTCGGTAAGAATTCTCTAAAACCCTTTGGTAGGATTGTACCTCTGTGGTCTAGTTTCAAACACAATTGGCAGATTGTGATTTTGTTGGGCGAGCATCACGTAGCATCAAAAATCCTCCAGTCTATCCAGAACCGATCTATGTCCAGTTCCAACCATTTTGTGTTGCGAACGTTGCCACCACCCATATGGTTAATCTCATATCATCTTATGGTGCATTGTGGCATTGTTTTCCATCATTAATCTTTATCCGAAAGCACTCACATCATCGTGTGTTCATATCTAATAATTTTGATCATCGTTTCATCATCCAATTGAATAGTATGTTACGTTAGCCTATAGTTTCATATAGTTATAAGTATGATTATTATATAGTTCTTTCTTTCCCTTTATATAACATTCATGATTAAGAGTTTTAAACATGTTGATCAATCATGTTTAGTTAATTAATAGGTGTATCCATGTTCATGTAGCTACATGTTGCATGTTTAGATAGTTGAATATAATATGTACGTATACAATATAGTTCCATCTTAATAGTCATTAGACATGAAGTTGTTCGATATGTTAGTTCAAACTTATTTTTATCATGAATAAAGTTGTTTATGTTTAACCAGGTTCATGTTGCATGATAAGATGTCTATGTATAACAAAATCTTAATATTTGCAAATAACCTATGATACTAGAAGCATAATCTTTGCTAAATTAATAATAATATGACCTACTCCATGTTAGTTGATCTTTGTATGAAGTATGCTTACTAGCACACACCAGATTGTTATTGCATATGGCACATGATTGCTCACTGACATGTTACTGTCTTTAACCACACGTGATGAATGTTTAATAAGCACGTTAGGATTGTCATGTCACCATGGGTAGATAGCATGATGAGATATCTATGTAGATTTAAATGGTAGTATGACATGATGTTACGCATAATATAAAGTTTATTACATATATAGTTATTGTTGCATGACATATATTAAATAGTGGTATGTGCATATAATCTTATAGTTTAACTCATGTTTATTTAAGAATTGTTATATAATAACTGGTCATGTTATTAACCTCTGTTTATAGTATGTGTCGATGTTTGGATCCGACAATATTGAATATAGGGCAGCGTGAGCACAGCAGATCTAGATGGGTGCACACGGGAGATAAAGTTTAGACAGGTTCAGGCCCTCAAGAAGAGGTAATACCCGTCCTGTGCTTGGTGGCTGATATTGCTTGTATCCCGAGTGCCGCAAGACCTTGAGAATAGATCTCTAGGTTGCTAGGGCTATGTGTGTATGAGAATACGAGAGCTTATGAGTCTACGCGAGAACGTATATGAGAACCTGCCGATTGGAGGGCCCCTACCGGACCTTATATAGGCGACTGGGGTAGGGTTACAAGAGTCCAGATAGATTTATAGATTGATTTCCTAATTAGTTACAACTGAATCTGGGATTGCCAGGTAAGTACTTATCCCTGTCTTGTACTCCAAGTAGATGAGGTGCCCCCGTGTAGAAGTCGGACTCCGAGTAGTCGGCCCGACCCATCCTATGTCCAGAGGGCCGCCTTTGTCCTCCTTGACGATACCCGGGTGCTATGCCATCATCGGTAGCCCCCGAGTCCTTCACGATTTGGCTGCAGTTTGTCATGGTAACACCCCAGCCGAGTGCCTTTGCCTTCTTCCTTTTTTCTGAGTAGCATCCGCCTGGGCGCGCCTTTTTGTTGCCTGCAGAAAGATTGTGAGGGACTCATAGAACTCCTACAGAGTAGAGATAATAAGCTGAGTAATATTCACCCGTAGGGCAGGAATGTCATGGCAGGTGAGCTAATAACGGGTAAGTCCTGGTGGTATCCGGTCATTTCCAGCGGATGGAGACCGGCTGATAGCCCAGCGGGGGACATACCATGAATCCCGACTGAATTCCTGAGTGGCATCTGGTTTCTCGAGTGGCCCGGGTCCAGCTAGTGTCCCTCTGGGGGAACACCCTCGAAATTCGTGTCAGAACAAGAACACAAGCTGTAGCGCTTCGGTCCCGAGTGGCGGAGCCTAAGGCCCGAATGTTCCACTGAATCTGGAAATTTTGGACCCCGGAGATTCCAGGGTAAAATCTCCGGAATGTCCGGGTGGAGAAACCGGTGGCTCCGAGTTGCTCGATGTCCGACTAGAGGCCTGCTGAAGGCGCACCACAACTGCCCTTCACTCGGGCGTATTCAAGTGATTGCGTTCCCCTAGGGGCCAACCACCGAAACCCCTCAAAACCGTAACGTTCAGTTCCGAGTTACTCGGCAACAGATTAGTGACCTGTTAAAGGTACGTTACAATCGCTCTTTATGTGGAATGTATTCAAACGGCCGTTATCCCTGGAATGCTAACCGTTGAAACCCCGATCACGCGGAATCCAGAAACAGAAACTTCACGCCGTTGAAGCGGCTGAGTCGCGCAGCGAATGCGGAGGAGTTATGCCACGGAAACGTTATCCCACGGGGGTGGAAAATTCGCACCCACCAGGCTGTCTCTTCTTTGAAACCCGGTCTGTTCACACCACTTCCCCTTTCACGCTTTGTCTCCTCTGCACCAAAACCTTTCGTCTTCCCGCTATACTGAGCTAAGAGCGCCGCTGCACAGCAGACCCAAATTGCCGTCAATCCCGCATCCATCTCGCCACCATTTAGATTCCACCTCGTCGCCGTCCCGCGCATCTGCCTCCCCATCCTAGCCGGCCGAACCCAAATCAAGGATCTACAGAAACCCTAGATTCGATCTGCCGCCACTGAATGCCCACCTCCATCAGGGAAGTAGATTTTCTTGAAGAGGAGGAGGACGCGGTGGTGTGGGCATCACTCAGCGAGAGCATCTCCACTGCTGGTTCAATGGAGCCCTAGTCCAAGTCCACCGCGATGAAGGCTCGACTGCGCACCTTGGTGGAGGCGGGAGTGCTTCCGCCGAGGGAGCTGATCGAATGGCGTCCCGCCGCTGGAGAGGAAGTTCCCACTCCGAATACCGGCGAGCTCGTTGTCCACGCTTCCTTTTTCCACCGTGGCCTCTCTGTCTCGGTGCATCCTTTCTTACGCGGACTCTTATACTTTTATGGGCTAGAGCTGCACAATCTCAACCCCAACGGAATGTTACATGTGGCGTGCTTCATCACTCTCTGTGAGTGCTTCCTCGGAATCGAGCCGCACTTCATGCTCTGGAGGCAGCTGTTCATCGTCAAGCCTCAGCCGAGCAAGAATAGTCCGGCTGTTGTCGGGGGCGCTGGATTTCAGTTGAGGCCGGGGGCCGTCAAGTATTACCTCGAGCTACCATTTCAGACTTTGAACAAAGGATGGCACTTGGACTGGTTTTACTGCAGCAACCCCAAGCCCTCACTCCCAGAGTTTATGGGTCAACCTCCCGAGATCAGGCCGAGTTGGACAGAGCTTCCGCAAGAATGGGAGCAGCCTGCGATCGAGGTTCTTATGGCTCATCTCTCCCAAGTGCTTCAGTTGGGAGTCGCTAGGGTCGGCGTTATAGCAACCTTCATCAGGCACCGAGTCCAGCCCGTGAAGCTCAGGGTTCGTCCGATGTATGTGACCCGGGAGTCAATCGATGAACTCACGGAGGAGGAGGTCAAGCACCGGGTCGGAGGTTGATGGCCCAGGGAGTAGACCTGGACACTTCCAGGCACCCGGTGCCTTATAGCCTCGCCAAATCTCTGAATCAGGTGACCAGCCCATCCTCCGACTTCGTCGTTTGTAGTCTATGCTTCAAGCAAGTCATACTCAGTCTTCGTCTAGGCACCCCGACCTCGCAGGATCTATTCGGGTTCAGTTCTTCAGCCCCTTCCGAAGAAGGAGATCTGGAACCAGCCTAATATGCCGACATCCCCAGCAGTGGGCAGCCGCCGCAGGGAAGCGCTCGACCATCATCCGCTAGTGCCGGGTCGTCAAGGGGAGGTGCATCTGCGACGGAGAAGCCCAGCACTCCTCTGCCGGTTGTAATAGCGGCTCCTGAGGAGGAAGCCCTAGAAGATGAAGACGATGTCCCCCTTCGTGTACATAGGAGAAGGAGGACAACCACCGATGCCGCCCCGGGGGGACAGGACGGTTCTTGTGCCCAACCTGCCCCGACGGCGCCTGCCAGCCGCCGCCGAGGAGGCTCCTCAGGCGGCTGAGGATGAAGTCCCCCCAATCGGAGGGGGAAGAGGACTGCCGATGCCGCCTTCAGGGGGCAGAGCAGTTTTCTGACATTCTCGACTCCACTGGCCGCCACACCGAGGCGGCGGGCCCCGGGGCCCAAGAAGCGTGTCCCCGTTCCCCGGTCCACCAAGTAAGCCACCGAGTGAACATCTCCTGCCTGTTTTGTCTTCATAATGGAGAAAACTAATGAACTGGATGTTTCTGTAGGTCATGAAGAACGGGGGATATTCCAAAGGACTCGTCAGTGCCCCGGGGTCCGATCAAGGGGGGAGCCAGTCGGGACCAGATGACAGGCTCTCGTCTCTACCGAGACATTCTTCGCCGCTGCTTTCCCCTTAGCGAAGCGGTGCGCCGCCGACCCCGCTACCTGTTCCTCGGCCAGAGGAGCTCGGCGCCGAAGCGCAGGCTCCTGTTGTGGTAGAGCAGGCAGAACCGAGCCAAGCGCCGACCACCCTGCCTGACCACCGGGGGAACTTGGTGCTGCCGGTGGAGGAGGTTGACATAGGGCGTGTGCCACCTCTGCCACCAAGCTTCCACCTGGCCCTCCAACCTCTACGGGTTGGGCAAACGGACCCCTCGTGGTCGAGCGCGGTCCTCCGGGAGATCAACGATGTCCAGGAGGCGGGAGAGTGGGAGAAGGTATGGAACACCGCCACCTAGCTCGGAGAGCAGCTTCCGACGCTGTTGAAGGCTGCCCGGGAGAGCGCCAATCTGGTCAACGGAAAGATCCTGCCGTTGATGCAGGTACATATATTTCTGTTATTTGTTTTTTCTTCTCTTTCTATGAATGCACAGATAGCGCGCCCTACTGGGGTATAGCCCTCGAGCCTTCGGCTGACTAGAGTAGTCGGCGAAGGTTCGTCATTTATTCTATAGGTTTCACTCTGGGGGCACGATCAGTGCACCCAAAGGGTGTAGCCCCCGAGCCTTCAGCTGACTAGGATAGTCGGGCGGAGGGTCCTTGTTTATTCTATAGATTTCACTCTGAGGGCATGATCAGTGCACCCAGAGGGTGTAGCCCCCGAGCCTTCGGCTGACTAGAGTAGTCGGGCGGAGGGTCTTCATTTATTCTGTAGATTTCACTCTGGGGGCACGATCAATGCACCTAGAGGGTGTCGCCCCCGAGCCTTCAGCTGACTAGGATAGTCGGGCGAAGGGTCTTTGACGCCTTCCCTGTTTTTCCGAGTAGCTTAACCTCCTTTGCTATTTCTTGCAGAACTTACCAAACGGTCTAGGGACAAGACCGAGTTCCTTCAGGAGCAACTCTCCGCCTTCGACTGACTCGGCCAGTGCAAGGCCAAGTGGGATAACTTGAAGGGGACCCTCCAGGCGACACAGGAGCAAGTGCTCGCGCGGAGGGCGAGATTGCATCCCTGAAGAGGGGCATCTGCCCGGAGGCCGCCCGGGCTCAAGGTAAGGAAAACTGAGCTTCTTTGATCATTTCTGTTTTCTCCGTGCTGATCCGTCTCCTGCAGTTACGGAAGATGAGGCCTCCAAGCTCAAGGAGGAGCTTGATGCGATGAAGGCCCGCGTCGGGCAACTTGCCTCCGCGGAAGACAGGGCCTCCAAGCTTCAGGAGAAACTCGGGGTAGCGAAGGCTCGTGTTGAGCAGCTGGAGAAGGAGGCAGTCATCATCGATGGTAGCCTAAGGAGGGCTTTGGAGGCCGTCGAGCCAGCAAACAAGAGGGCCGCAAACTCCACCGCTGGTAAGTTCTTGACTCGGGTCTTGTTCAGTCAAGGTCTGTTGAACGCCCTGCTAATGCTTTCGTTTTGTCTCCACAGCATTCCAAATACACATAAAAAAGGTCAGCGAGATGGCTAAAGATTTGAAAGCAGCAGGTCAGATAGCCTGTGACACTTTGTGGGAAGACGACCCAGTTCCGGACCGCGCAGATGTGATCGCGGAGCGCCTTCGATGGGTGCCAGATCAGGCGAGGTGGCTACAAGGGAGGCCACGCAATCCAGAGCTGTGTTGTCGCTTGTGGTGGCTAAGTCCCACTACCCGTTGCTTGACATGGAAGCAATCGAAGAAGGGTATGCGCCCGACGTTCCTGACGAAGAAGTCCTGGAGCTGATGAAGGTGGTCAAAGTCACGGCGAACTCCCTCATTGACCACACCGATCTGTAGGGATAGACATTTGGAACGTGTATGTCAACTACTCAGGAAGTCCGAGTGAATACTTGTTTGTGCATGTTCTGTAGCATACTTGGTTTTAAAGTCTGTTAACTTTCTTCCTTCACAAAAGATTCGTTCGTGTGTGGGTTAATCCGTTGTGTGTACTCTTGCCGACCCGTCATAGCCCCCTTTGCGTAGAGATTAGCCATGGGCTGTTTCCCGTGTAGCGCAGGGTTGTGGTGTAAACCGGCGATCGAGAGCAAAGAGTGAACATCGAATTGTATACACAGTACTAAAATAATTTGTTTGAATGAACAAAGCCCGAGTGTGGTTGGGCGCACCTAGGGTGGTGGAGCCCCCGAGTGTTCGTTATGCGTGGCCGTGAGCGTGCATGGCGGGCCAGTCGGGAACTCCGAGAATTGTTTCGAATGGAGCAAAAAAATATTTATTCATTTGTCCATAATATCGAAGTATAAAATTTAAGCATAGAAACAACGTAGCTGTTCAATGTTCCATGCGTTGGTGATGATGTTGCCGTCTCCTTCAGTCGGTAAGCCCCCGGGCGTAGTACTACGGCGACCACGTACGGACCCTCCCATGGTGGGAAGAGCTTGTGCTTGTCTTTGTTGGATTGGACTCGGCGTAGAACCAAGTCGCCAACGTTAAACGAGCGGCCACGTACGTGCCAGCTATGATAGCGTCGTAAGCCCTGCTGGTATTTTGCCGACCAAAGGAAAGTGACTTCGCGTGCTTCTTCGAGCTGAACAATAGCATCTCGTCTTGCTTCCTCCGACTCAGCCTCGGTGTAAGCGCGGATGCGTGGAGACCCGTGGTTCAGGTCAGTCGGCAGCACGGCCTCGGCTCCATATACCATGAAGAAAGGTGTGTACCCGGTTGATCGGTTGGGTGTAGTCCGTAGGCTCCAAAGTACCAAGGGCAACTTGGCTGCCCATTTACCCGTGAACTTCTTTAGGCGCTGGAAGATCCGAGGTTTGATACCTTGCATAATAAGGCCATTGGACCGTTCAACCTGCCCGTTGGTGCGTGGGTGTGCGACCGTAGCAAAGTTGAGGCCAATGTTGTAGTCATTGCAGAATTGGAGGAAGGCGCCGCCAGTGAACTGGGTATCATTGTCTGTGATGATGCTATTGGTAACGCTGAAACGGTACACTATGTCCCGGAAGAATTCGACGGCCTTTTCAGCAGTAATTGTAGCAACTGGCTTGGCTTCAATCCACTTGGTGAACTTGTCGATGGTGATGAAGAGATGTGTGTAGCCCCCAGGAGCCTTCTTGAGGGGACCAACCATGTCCAGACCCCAAACGGCAAAAGGCTAGGTGATCGGGTGTCGGAGTATTATTCCGGCAATACTAACTATGGGGTGGTGTACGAGTAGCAGATCTAGATGAGTGCATACGGGACACAGAGTTTAGACAGGTTCGGGCCCTCGAGAAGAGGTAATACCCTACGTCCTGTGTTTGGTGGCTGGTATTGATATATCCCGTATGAGGGTATGAGTCTATGCCTATGATCAGATGATCTGAGGGCTCTATCTTTTTGTCTACCTATCCGGGGATCCCTACCTGGCCTTATATAGGCGGCCAGGGTAGAGTTACAAGAGTCCGGATCGGCTTACAGATATGTTTCCTATTCGGTTACAACTGCCACTCGGGAGTCCGGGCAGGTACGTGTCCATGTCTTGTACTCCAAGTCGATGATGCACCCCCGTGTTGTAGTCGGACTCTGAGTAGTCGGTCTGGCCCACCCTATGCCCGAGTGGCCAGTTTTGTCCTCCTTGACGATACCCGGGTGCTATGTCATCGTCAGTAGCCCCCGAGCCTTCGGCCGACTGGATTAGTCGGGCGGAGGCTCCTTGTCTTGTTATAGATTTCACTCTGGGGGCACGAACAGTGCACCCAGAGGGTGTAGCCCCCGAGCCTCCACTCGGTTCGTGGAACCGAGCGGAGGGTTTTTATGATTCCCGAGTAGCTGATTTTTGTCTTGGTTACGCCGAGTGCTTTTGCCCTCTCCCCTAGGCAGGCTTCCCGAGTGGCATCCGCCTGAGCGGGCCTCGTCATCACTTGCGGGGAGAATGTGAGGGACTTTAGAACTCCATGAGCCCCGACTGAATTCCTGAGTGGTATCTGGTGTCCCGAGCGGCTCAGGTCCAACTAGTGTCCCTCTGGGGGAATACCCTCGGAATTCACGTCAGAACTAGAATACAGGCTGCAGTGCTTCGATCCCGAGTTGTTCGGTGTCTGTCTAGAGCAGTCGGACAGAGGTTCTTTGTTGTAGATTTCATTCTGGGGGCATGAACAGTGCACCCAGAGGGTGTAGCCCCCGAGCCTCGACTCGGTTCGTGGAACCGAGCGGAGGGTCTTGATGATTTTCTCGAGGCTGATGGAGGAGGAGGAGGTCCATGCTGCAGCGAAACGCCTTCGCCGACCGCGCTAACCTGTGGAAGTAGGAATAAATACATGAACCGTTCGCAAATGCATGTTAAGTACTCGGGAAGTCTGAGTGTGACTTTGCATGTTTTGGTGAACTTGTGTCATGTTTATTAATCTCTTCTTTCGTAAAGATTCTTTCATGTGTAAGTTAGCCCTTTGTGTGTGCTCTTGCCGACCCGTCGTATCCCCCATTGCGTTGAGATTAGCCGTAGGCTGTTTCCCGTATAGCGTAGGGTTGTGGCGTAGACCGGCGATCGAAGACGAAGAGTTAACGCCGGGCTGTTTACACAGTACTAAAATAATTGTTGAAAGAGAGGAGCCCGAGTGCGTTTAGGTGCACCCAGTGTGGTGTAGCCCTCCCGAGTGTCCGCTATGTGTAGCCGTGGGCATTTCATAGCAGGTCAGTCGAGAAAGCCTGAAGGTTACTCGGATGGAGCAAAGAATATTCATAATTAAAATATGGAAGTACAAAGCTTAAGCATAGAAACGACTTAGCTGTTCAATGTTCCAAGCGTTGGTGACGAGATTGCCGTTTTTATTCTTCAGTCGGTAAGCCCCCGGGCGTAGTCGGGCGGCAACGTATGACGCATCCGAGTCCACCATGAAGTCCTCCCGAGAAGGATTATGGCTTCCCAAACTCTTGAAGCCGTCCGAATCGTAGTCGAGGACAGGTAGAAGGGACTCGATCGTACCAACCAGCCGGGATCTCTATTCGACGGGTGAAGACCCGTTCCCGAGCAGTAGATCCGATTCGAGCGCGATCAGGTTGTTGGAGTTGACCGCCGAAGTAGTCAACTCGGATGAGGTTCCGAGCACTAAAGACGATGAAGCCCCAGGCAACTGGCTGAAAGCCGAGTCGCCGAGGTGGAGCTTGCCGAGCAAGTCGGCATTGGAGTCGGTGATGAAACCCCCGGGCAACTGGCTGGAAGCCGAGTCGCCGAGGTAGAGCCTGTTGAGCAAGTCGGCGATGAAGTCGGCAATGAAGCCCCCGGGCAACTGGCTGGAAGCCGAGTCGCCGAGGTAGAGCCTGTTGAGCAAGCCGGCGTTGGAGTCGGCGATGAGACCCCCGGGCAACTGGCTGGAAGCCGAGTCGCCGAGGTAGAGCCTGCCGAGCAAGTCGGCGATGAAGTCGGCAATGAAGCCCCCGGGCAACTGGCTGGAAGCCGAGTCGCCGAGGTAGAGCCTGCCAAGCGATGAAGTCGAGCTTTCCGAATCGGGGAGCTTATCCTGGAGTGGCGGCGGAGGTCCGGGGGTCGAAGCTCATGACCTGGCCCGGAACAAAGTCACCGTCGTTGTTGAAGAAACCCATCTGGATCTGTTCAGATGGATCTACGCGCACAGCCCCTACCTGGCGCGCCAACTGTCGGAGTATTATTCCGGCAATACTAACTATGGGGTGGTGTACGAGTAGCAGATCTAGATGAGTGCATACGGGACACAGAGTTTAGATAGGTTCGGGCCCTCGAGAAGAGGTAATACCCTACGTCCTGTGTTTGGTGGCTGGTATTGATATATCCCGTATGAGGGTATGAGTCTATGCCTATGATCAGATGATCTGAGGGCTCTATCTTTTTGTCTACCTATCCGGGGATCCCTACCTGGCCTTATATAGGCGGCCAGGGTAGAGTTACAAGAGTCCGGATCGGCTTACAGATATGTTTCCTATTCGGTTACAACTGCCACTCGGGAGTCCGGGCAGGTACGTGTCCATGTCTTGTACTCCAAGTCGATGATGCACCCCCGTGTTGTAGTCGGACTCTGAGTAGTCGGTCTGGCCCACCCTATGCCCGAGTGGCCAGTTTTGTCCTCCTTGACGATACCCGGGTGCTATGTCATCGTCATCGGGATAGGCTGGAGAGCCTGAGCCGGCTAGTGTGTCTGTCGGGCGAAGTACTGGCATCCCTCGTAAGTGCGCACAATGTGCTCAGCATCGGAGACGGCAGTCAGCCAGTAGAATCCTTGTCCGAAAGCTTTACCGACTAATGACTTCGGCACCGCGTGATGCCCGCAAACTCCCGAGTGAATATCGTGCAGTAGTTGCTTCCCCTGTTCTTGAGGTATGCATCACTGGAGGATTTCGGATATGCTCTTCTTATACAGGTCGCCTTCGATTACGATGTAGGCTTTGGCACGCCTTGCAAGGCGTCATGCCTCGGTCTGATCCTTCGGGAGTGTATCCCGCAGGAGGTAGTCGAGGAAGGGTGTTGTCCAGTCGGGAATGATAACCAGAACCTCATGGGACATCTGCTGAGTGTTACCAGATTCTTCGGGGTGTGGTTCGGTGGTCTCGAGCACTATCTCCGCTTTGATAGAGGGGGTATGCAACTCCTGGAGGAAAACTCCAGCCGGGACGACATCCCGACTGGACCCCAGCTTGGCGAGCGTGTCTGCAACTTCGTTGTCTCAACGAAGGACATGCGTGATTTCGAGGCCATCGAACTTGGCTTCCAGCTTGCGCACCTCTTGGCAGTAGGCTTCCATGGCTAGTTCTCTGCATGACCAGTCCTTCATCACTTGCCTGACCACCAGTTTCGGAATCTCCACGGGTGAGAAGCCGGCGGATCCCGAGTGAGGTCACAATGCGTAAGCCATGTAGTAAGGCTTCATATTTGGCGACATTGTTGGACACCGGGAAGTGGATCTGTAGCACATACTTGAAATGTTCTCCTCTCGGAGAAATGAGCACAATGCCAGCCCCCGCGCCCTAAAGCATCAGTGAGCCGTTGAAGTAGAGTGTCCAATGTTCGAGGTCGACAACAGAGGGTGGGGACTAGACTTCTGTCCACTCGGCCATGAAGTCGGCAAGAGTTTGAGACTTGATAGCCGTGCGGGGGGCGTAAACTATGCTGAATGCCATTAGTTCCATTGTCCATTTAGCGATCCTTCCTGTAGCGTCATGATTGTTGATAACGTCGGCGATTGGGAAAGAACTGACCACTATAACCGGGTGTCCCTTGGAAGTAGTGGACTAGCTTCCGAGATGTTATGAACACCGCATAAATGATCTTCTGTATTTGTGGGTATCGTGCTTTGGACTCGGAAAACACTTCACTGATGAAATAGACCGGGCGCTGAACCTTCTGGATATGGCCTGGCTCGGAGCGTTCAACGACCAAGACGGTACTGGCCACTTGGGTAGTTGCTGCGATGTAAAGGAGAAATGGCTCATTGGGCATCGAGGAAACCAGTACCGAGAACGTGGTCAGGAGCTTTTTAGCCCATCGAGGGCGTCTTGAGCCTCAGACGTCCATGTGAAGTTATCCGACTTCATCAGGAGCTTATAAAGGGGCAGGGCATTTTCACCGAGTTGGGAGATGAATCCTCTGAGGGCCACCATGCACTCGGTTAGCCATTGGACATCCTTGAGGCTTTTTGGTGGCCCCATTTTGATGATGGCATTGATCTTCTCTGGGTTAACCTCGATTCCTCGTTCAGAAATGATGAAACTGAGTAGCTTTCCCGAAGACACTCCGAACACGCACTTTTCTGGGTTGAGCTTCATGTTGAATCGCCTGAGGTTGGAGAATGTTTCCCCCAAGTCAGTTAGGAGATCTTCTTTCTTCTCGGACTTGACCACCACATCATCGACGTAGGCCTGCATGTTTCTACTGATCTGTTCCTGGAGGCAGCGCTAGCTATATGCACTGTTGGTACGTGGCGCCGGCGTTCTTTAGGCCGAAAGGCATGGAGACGTAGCAGAAGGCCCCGAATGGAGTGATGAACAACGTCTTGATCTCGTCATCCTCCTTCATCTTGATCTGATGGTAGCCCGAGTAGGCATCAAGAAAACATAAAATTTCACAGCCGGCCGTAGAGTCCATCACCTGGTCGATGCGAGGTAGTGTGAAAGGATCTTTGGAACATGCTTTGTTGAGACTCGTGTAATCAACGCACATCCTCTATTTTCCATTCTTTTTGTGAACAAGAACTGGGTTCGCTAACCAGTCGGGATGATACATTCTTTGATAAAACCAGCTGACAGAAGCTTGGCTATCTCTTCTCCTATTGCTCTACGCCTATCCTCAGCGAAACAGCGTAGACGCTGCTTCACCGGTTTGGCGTCCGGCCGAACGTTCAAAGAGTGCTCGGCAGCCTCCCTCGGGACTCCCGGATGTCGGAGGATGTCCATGCAAAGATGTCCCAGTTGTTACGAAGGAAGCTGACGAGCATGTTTTCCTATTTGTCGCTGAGCGCAGTCCCTGATCTGCGTCGTCTTGGAGGAGTCTTCCGGATTGAGCTGGATTGCCTTGGTGTCCCACGCCGACTGGAAGGATGTCGATGCTAAAGCTTTCTTGGCCGGGGGTGCTTCCTCGACCACAGCCGACTTGAGGTTGTCAAGCTTGGCTACTGCGATTTCGGCTGCGGCGAGGTTGTAGTTTTCTAGGTCACATGCATAGGCGTGCTTGAAGTTGCTTTGCACCGTTATTATCCCGTGGGGACCCGGCATCTTGAGCTTCAGGTAGACATAACTGGGACAGCCATGAATTTGGTGTAGCAAGGATACCCCAGAATGGCGTGATACGAGCCTGGGAAGTCGACGACCTCAAAGTGAGGGTCTCGGTCTGGAAGTTGTCGGGCGTACCAAAAGTAACTGCCAAAATGATCTGCCCGAGTGGCTTCGCCAGCTTGCCGGGTACTACCCCGTGAAAAGGTGCACCAGTGGGCGTGACCTCCAAGTGAAGGACCTTCATGTCGTCCAGAGTCTTGACGTAAAGGATGTTCAAACCACTTCCTCCGTCCATGAGGACCTTGGTGAGTCGGACACCACGTACAATTGGGTCTACCACCAAGGGGAACCTTCTAGGATGGGGTATGTAGTCGGGATGATCTGAGCGGCCAAATGAGATTATGGATTCGGACCATCGCAGGTATTGGGGTAGTGCTGGCTCGACCGCATTGACTTCGCAGTCCGTGAGCTTCTGGCGATGCTTGGATTCATAGTCATTTGGGCCACCGAAGATCATAAGGCATACAGTCTCCTTTGGAAACTCGTTGCCCTCGTCCAGGGGAGGATCCTTCTTGTTCCGGCTGGGGGCGAATGGCTTGTTCAAATTCTTTAAGAGATTGTAATCACGTGTGAGATGGTTGGACTTTGGCCCGTGGAAGTGACACGGCTGGCTCATCATCTCCTCAAAAGTGGCGTTGCTGCGCTGAGGTCGGCGCTGTGAAGTGCGCTCAGCAGCTGCAACAAGGTCTCCACTCTTGGGCGACCTGAGGCGATCTCTTGGTTTGGGAGACTCGGGAGCCTTGCCCTTCCCCTTGTCGTCTTTGGTCGCACTGCGAACAGCTTCTTCACCAGTCGTGAAGTTGTTTGCAATATCGAAGAGCTCGTGCGTAATCTGGGGATTCTTACGCGCAATTTTATGGATGAGATCGGTGCTCCGAACGCCCTTGGAGAAGGCAGTGATGACGTCACCCTCTCGAACTTCTGGCAGAGAGTTTTTCTTTTTGGAGAAGTGATGGATGTACTCTCTGAGGGTTTCACCTGCCTCTTGAGTACAACTGTGAGATCCCACGCATTTCCGGGCCTGTTGTAGGTACCCTAGAAGTTGTTCACGAAGAGAGTCTCAAGGTCAGTCCATGATTGGATACAACCCTGAGGTAGGCTGGTAAGCCAAGCTCGAGCTGAGTCGGCTAAAAACAGGGGCAGGTAATGAATCGCAATGTACTCGTTGCCACCATTGGTTCTACACGCCGTGTGGTAATCGGCCAGCCAGATATCTGGCCGAGTCTCGCCCGTGTATTTGTTGATACCGGTGACCCGAAATCACGACGAGAAGACGAGTTAGGGCTTCTAGTTTGCAAAGGCTATTTATAAAACTAAAAATATGTTTGAAAAACAGTAAGGAAGATTCTATTTACTCTGTATCCCTTCAGTCTTAGAATCTCGATTTTCTCCTTATCCAACTCATTTCGATTTGCAAAACATTTTATAAACCCTTGCCTCATCTTGCCCTCTTATGCAAGATGCTTCGTGGAGTCGTTATCCTTGCTACTCGTTGTTTTCCATGAGTGGCATCTCGGATTCCTTTTTGTGTTATATGCTTCTATTCTCACCAAACCTTGGAGTCACCTCTCTTCATCTCTATCTTCATCCTGATGCCCCCAAGGTGCTTTCATGTCCCTGCAAGGCAATGGGCACCAAACCCATCTTGATCCTCTCGTAGAATCCCTACTCCTGCCTTTAAGTAGCGTGGCCACTATTGCTACTTGAAGAGCAAAGCTCGAGTTCCCTCGGGAGCCGCTATCGAGTCCATACCGTAGTGCTTTTGTTCATTTGGCTTCACCTTCGAATGGTTACATCTACTTCGTGTAATCTTGATCAACTTGTGTGATCCTCACTCAAGTAGGTGTGGTTGATCTCCAGTTTGTTGGCCCCTCAACACTGCGTTTTGGTAGTATGGGTGGACGCCAAAACTCCTTCCATGAACTCCTGATCGAGATGTTAGACCTAGAGCTGTGGCCGCAACATTATGGTCCATGCCATGTTGTGTGCTACAGCTTTGACTTCGCTCGATTATACCCTCATCGTGAGCCCTTGCCCCTCTCAAAAGAGGTTGCTAAGATGCCTTAGCTCGTCTATGCACTCTTGATATCCTTGAGCTTATCTTGTGTTCTATTCTCTCGTTCCCTCAATCCTTTCTTGGTTGTTAGCAGTTAACTGGCAGCCTGCTCTCAGAGCTTCACCTTGTCTATGCCCACATATGTGGAGAGCTCGCGTCCTTTCTTGGTCGCTAACATCTCCCTCGAGCTGCCATCCTTTATTACCGCTCGTTTCGGTGCATTCAAGCAACAGATCTCTACATTTTGTCAACAATCGGGTTGCGTTGCCCCTGTTGCCAACCTCGACGAATCCCTGCCCCAACTCTTTTGGGCTTGTGAGGAACTAGTCTTAGTATGCCAGTAGGGTATGCAAGCTCTTATTCCCTACTCGCTGCCTCATGGTAGCAAGGAGAGCCATCCACGTCGAGCTATGTTGGCGTTCTAAAATTCTTGCAATCCCTACTGCCTCATTCCTTTTAGTTGGAGCCTGACCGTGGTGTCAATGGTTACCCTCGTGCTATGGGTAGAGGTTTGCCGACACGTTAGTGTGTCTCCAAAAAAAAGACTTGGTGCCTTATCTTTTGACAGTAGCCGTAAGGCTTAAATTCAGTTAAGGCAAAACATCGAGTTTAACTGTTACCCGGAATGCTTCTTGTGGATGTGATTCCTGAAAATCTGTTCTCCTCTGAATCCATCCACCATCAGAGTATATCTTAAACCATCGAGTTGGACATCTGATGTGAGAATCAAGTGCCTTCCCTTGTTTCTCACTCCCATCTGGGTCCCAATTTGATCGTCTCTCCAAGGTGCTACCTTCAGGAGAAGTCACGCCTTGCAAAGCCCTGACTTCTAGATGTTGGTCGTTATGTCTTTGAGGTTGCAGGCCAGCACCAATCGGGTGGGGTTGTCCACGAGAACGGTTACTTGCACTGAGTATAGCAAGAAACTGATGTCGTGGGTAGTTTGTTTGCTAAATGACCTTGCACCTCGTTCCTTTTCTCTTGTCATCTCTGGGATCTCCAAGGTGAATGTTTCAAGCACCTCCTTGAGGTTCTAACGGGATGGGCTCAATGCTCATCCAGGTGACCGCATCAGTATCTTTTCCCGCTAAAGTGATTTTCCTGAAATCATCCAAGCGGAACCCGAACTCTTTCCATTGTCCCCTTGATAGGGTTATATCTTAGCCCATGGTCAAGTTGGTAAATTATCTAAGGACCTCTCCCTTGATTTGTTCCGAAGTTGAGTAAATCGACATCTCTTTCCCTCATCCGATCAACACTTCCACCTACCGCACGGGTTCTGCACTATCGGGTTTTGCGGAGTGTTTTGGATGAAGATATCCTTGCTGGGGTCAGGCAACGGTGTGATGGTATGTCCACCTAGCTACCCATGATACCAGAAAGGATAATCCTAAGTCTTCCCTGCCATGATAACCTCTATCTCCGTCCTAGTCGATCCTTTGCTCCTTAACCATCCCAGAGCCAAGTGAGGCCTAGCTCTCTAGCCTTGAGATCAGCTCCTATTCTACCATCAGATGTGAGACTTGGTAGGCTGAACCCTGTCCCTACCTAAGAAGCCCAGGATGTGCTCATTTCCTTTTTGGGTATGCCCTTGTCAGTTGATCCATGCAATCAACCACACACCGGTCCGGGCACTAACTTGTTGTCGCTGCCCTTCGTTGTCAACTTCCTCTGTTAGCCTACCCTAATGGTCTTGCACTTGTTTGTCATTCATGTCCATGACACGGATCGACCTAGCCAGGTATAAGTCGATGTCCTCCTATCACCTTTCCACCAACCATGTCGTTTCTCCATGGGATCGACTATCCCTTTCTTATGATTGTTGGCTCCTTCGCGAGACCTCCCCACCAATCCGTGGTGATTTCCACCTCTTTATTCTTATGACATCCAATTGAATTGTGATTGACCCAAGTTTTGGCCCAATCTTCCCCTCCCTCTTCCCTGTTAGCAAGAATAAAGGGAGTCCTAGACCAATATTAGAAAATATTGTTCTACCTTGAGGATGTGAATCTATACATGGTAGATTATTCAGAATTGATGCACAAGCATTCGGTACCCTAGAATTCCTTCGTGCCCATGTTAGGACGTCAATAGGGAGCCTGATCACCTCCTCGTTGATGATGCTACATGTGGTACGGAATTATTCTTAGGTTCCGACAATTTTGAGTTATCACCTTGTACAAGACGGTACATCCAAATCATTCGCATCCAACGGCTATGTACTCCTATGCTGCACAAATGAGGATCCTTTTCGAATAGAATCATGTGTCGTGTTCCACATACATCATCATCCCCATTTAAACCTTCTTAAGTAAATGGAATCTCCATCAAGTCGTTAAATGACTTCCTCTCGTATCCATACGGCAGCCTTTAAGCTTGTAGAGACAATCTCGCTTTCCTCCCTGGTTGTTTTCTTCTCAAGTTCTATAAAGGGATAAGATTTATCTAAGTCCCGCTCTCTTTTCTATACCTCTTGTTTATGGATTATTCCTATCTTTGTTATTAAGTCCCGCTCTCTTTTCTATACCTCTTGTTTATGGATTATTCCTATCTTTGTTATTATACTCCCTGCTCGTGGCCAACTCTTTTCCTTAATTTAGCAGGATATATATTTTGGTATATTGCTCTCACTTTCTCAAATTGCTATGCCAATACTTCACTTCTACTCCTGATGCTTACCTAAATCCATCTTAGACAAACTCTTTCTACCCACTCTGATGATTCCAACTTGATTAAGATCAGTTGTTCATAACAGCTCCTCTCACTCAAAACCAATAATCTTGAATTCTGAGACTGCCAGATTAGTGATCATCTCTGCACTTCTCAACTAGTGTCCTTCCTCCCTTGTCCTGCCTCTTAATCAAGTGTACATCATAGAAGAGTTCTTGTCTAGCTATAATAATCTGATCTGAAGAGTTCTTGTCTAGCTATAATAATCTGATCTGGTTTCCTCTTTCCAGAACTAGTGTAAAAGTCAATAGGTGATCCCCTCTTCTCTATCAGCAACCTAGTAGGAGTAGCTCACGGAAGATGAAGACATCTGAGAATACGAAGATCGGCTATAAGCAAGGTCTCTCTCCTCTTCTCTAACCATTAGGAATCTCGGGATGAGATTCTTTTAAGGGGGGTAGGTTCTGTAATGACCCAAATCTTAATACACGAGATCAGTGAAGATCATTGTGAATGATTAGAGTTCTTCTCGACACATGCATGCATTTAAGTCATTTAGAATTGACTCCGATTAAAAACCCAAGAACATGTCTCGATATCAACTTAATTTAATAGGAAAATTTAGGAAGAATATCAACTTAATTTAATTTTAGATTTTGAAATGGAGTTGTTTTGTCCTGTGGTTTAATCTCTAAACTAAAATAAAAACAAAAGAAGAAAAGAAAGCAAACAAAAATACCAGCTCTACCTTGTTGGGCCAACTCAGAGGCCAGTTCCTCCCTTCCCCTCTGCTGGGCTGAGGCCTATACTGGGCCGCCCCATCTTCCTGGCGTGCGGGACCCACTGGTCACCTTCTTCTACCATGGCCAGATTCCCGATGTGCCTCTGTTCCCCATTTTTCTCACCGCCGCCCGACCAATCTCTCCAAGCTAGAAACCGAGCCGCACCTTCTCCCCAGCTCCACTGCGCCCAAGCCGCTCTGCCCGTTGCCTCGGTGCCAACCCGCTCGTCTTCACCCTCCTCCATCCGTGCTGCCCCTTGCCGTGTCCGTGGTCGCCGCCACGCGCCCAAGCCCCGGGCACCCCTTTTTCCTGTCGCCTCCCCGCTGGTTCTTCCCTGCCACCGGTCGGCTGGCCGCCGCTCCCCCTCTGCGCCTCTTCGTCGCCTGCGCTACCACGCCCGAGCCTCGCGCGCAAGCCATCTCCGCCCAGCAACACCGCCAGAGTCACTTGCCACTCCGGTGGTGGGCCATCCCCATCACTGTCCGCCTTAGCGCCGCCCCCGACGGCCACTCGTTGCTGCCACCCGAGCGTCCCGGTCGCGCTCCTCTTCTCCACCGCGGGCAGGCGAGCCCATGCGCCGGACACGCCAGCCGATCTCCTCCACCAACCGTGCTTCCCTGCCCACCTCGCCGCCGAACGCCGCCGGCTTCTTCCCCGTGTCCAGCACACCACCAACGCACCAAAATTCGTCTGATCCGGTGAGTTTGTGGTGAGTACGTAGCCTCCCTACGGTTCCTGATACTTTCCTAATGATTTTCGCCTTAATTTGGGTTTCCGTTGGAGTCAATCACCGCCGAGGAGATGGTCGTCTCCGCCACCGTCTGCGTCATCACCGTCTGCTCCCCATCCATCCACATGTCGCCTTCGAGCTCTGCGTCGTCGACCTTGGGGTGAGGCCCCAGCACACGCGCTCCCCTCTCTTTTCCTCTGCTTCTCGTGTGCTTGCTTGGGTACAATGCCGCCGACGACGAGCTCATGTACTGCACCGAGAACAGTAGCCGTCTAAGCCCTCAAACGCTACTCTGATGTTACTCAAACTAGTTGCTAATCTACTAAAGCAAACCGGTCCAGTGTAGGAAATAGTTGATTCCATTTTTGACATGATATGGGCAACAACATCGAGTAACAGTGCAGGAAAATTGGTGATTAGTACCCAATATGAGAATAACAATAGAATCTGCATATAGATGTTGGAATTGTAAAAGTGACAAACCTTAGGAAAATTAATGTGCGGTATTCACGTATAATTGACTTGCTAGGGCGGTAATGACCCAATGCCAGATTTAAAAATCCTTGAATCATACCTTGAGTATCATATACCTCGACTAAGATGTTCCTGACCAAGTGATGATCACCCTCACTTCATGATACCGCGGTTACTGTATGCTTGGTACTCCGAATTATTTCATTGAATGTCTAATGCACCCAGGGCTGAGTAGAGATCTATAGCTGCAATGCACAAAACAAGTAATTAAGCTAAATAGTTGTTCCCTCGGCAGGTTCAGTCTCATAACAATGCATAGCCGAGTAAGGCTGCTTGCAGTTCTTCTAGTCAGTAAAATAAAATAAATAGTGATCGATCCATTAGCTTAGCGCTAACCAATTAATCAAGTTTCGCCTAATCCGCAGCTCAAACATGGTTAACTCGCTTAACTGCTCCGGGAAAGCGATACTTAAGACTAGAGTAATCCTTAACTAGCATCACCAATACGCCATTGTAATAGGCACGATAATAACCAACTTAATCATCTAATAGCACTTGATGGATGAGCTAAGAATGTAATAGTCAGATAAGCATGCATTAATGCAAAGAACAGTGTTCAATTGTAATTCGGTTATTGTTAACTTAATAGTTGTCAGTTAACACTAAATGGATAAAGTTCCAATACCTTAAATGTCCTATGATTTCAATAGCTAAGTAACACCGTATTTGGTCTAAATATAAATCAATGATTTATGGTTAAGTCAAATTAATTCACTGCGGTAATAGTTGCCTAAGCCTATTCAATTGAGCTCTAACCTCTTTAAATAGTTGCCCGTCGAATTAATCGCTTAAGCTTCAGCATCTCATTTTGCTCATTGTTGTAAGCCGAATGCAGTTGTATCCATTAGAGATCCTTAAGCACTCATAAGCTAGGTTATTTAGATCATTCGTTCTTCTGATTGGCGGTCATGTTTGATAACGGGGTTTCCAACCTACTTGATGCATGACAAATAGAGTAGCTAACCAGGTTGAGATATATGCAACACGTGATGATGTTTAATACTGGTTAACATAGGAACATTAACAATTAAGGGCTATTCAAGTTTTATCTTAAGAGTGCTAAGGATTAACCTGCACGATGAGTATAACCTTTGCATCAGTGGCAGGAGTGAGCTATTTGAGCTATGGTCACATGATGGAATACTAGGAAGAGCGATGAATGCCACTGTTATGCTAACCAGCGCCGGTCCTGGAGTTTCGGAGGCCCCAAGGCGAACTCCATGAATGGGCCTAGCGGCGACAGTGGAGAAAAAAATTGATTCCATACATTGATAGATTTTTTTGTAAAACTATAATAAACCTGGGGCCCTGATCACGCGTGCGTGTAGACAGGTTGCGTGTAGAGGTTGGTAGATTGGATTGGAGAATTGGAGATGCAATCAAACGAACCGCCACAACGCCGCACAAAGACATGCTCGCGTGCATGTACAATACGAGGCTTCGGCCGATATTCAGAGTTAATTCAGCTGCGCGTGCGTTGCCTCTTAGGCTCTTTGGGCTTTTCTATTAGACATATCACATATGGGTCTCTCAGGCCTTTTTTATTTGCATCAATACTGGGCCTGTACTGTACGGCTGTACACCCTTAGCATATGTATATATGCACTGGATCGGGGCCCCTAGTTTGCTCGGGCCCCGGGCCGTCGCCCCTGCTGCCCTGGCCCAGGGCCGGCGCTGATGCTAACATCTACCATAACCCTGCATATTTCTGAATGACAGATTAGGTTCACACAAGAATAATAAGGAAAGAAAATGATAGAAGAAAATATTATGAGATATAGAAGCCACATGTCATACTCTTTCGGTATACTTCATCTGAGAATTGAAGTGATTGAAATGTTTTCTCTTCACCTAGAAGAAGAAAGGAAAATGCTAAAACTCGATGAAACTTGTAGAATTTTTATGATACCACCGCTATTCATAATCTTGCAGTTTAACATTTTGAAAATGACAATTCGCTCTTTATGTTTAATATTGAGATACGCATATTAAAGGATTTAGCCTAACATGAAAGTGAACATGTTCTGTTTCAAGTCATAAGTAATAATCCATACCTTGTCATGGAATCAAATTAATTTAGCTCCTTCTACCAATCCACTAGATTTCAACCTGCACCATTAAATTGCCAGGTGCATATCATACATACTATTACTACGTGAATCCAAACTTTATTAATATGAATCCGTACTAATCTATCCAACCTGCATCTGTAATATCGATTTTATGATTATCACCTCTAGTTTAGTTGCATATCTCAAACGCTCGAATGCACCCATGTTAGTTGCATCCATGCATCTTCGACATTTTCAAACTAGCTTCTTAGATTTGCTTTTCCCTTTTTGGAGGTCATTTGCTTCTTACCGGTGTTTCAAGTACTATGGAGTTCTTACGTATAATCACCATAGTTCTCCAAGCAACGAGGCAAGTTCACAAAGCGACTCGTTAAGATTCCCTTAAATTGAGTTCATGCTTTGCTATTGATTGAGGTTAATTGCTAGTTTGCATGGTTGTGATGATGTGATGAATTGGTGATGGCGAATCACTAGCATGGTTAGGCTCAATGCTTGTTGAAGGTCAGCGGAGACCTCTTAATTGGACTAACCAAATATGGAACCCTTAAAAGTGAGTTGCGAGAGCCGGGGTACCGACATCTACAGATGGATCGGTAGGTGGTTTAACCTAGACCGATACCGGCGTCGTAGGGCTTTACTCGTCACCCACGACAGGAATGATTGTGAGAAAAGTAAGAAGTCACGGTCGCGCAACCTTGAACTTACACTTTCTCAATTCATTTCCCGCGTTGGGCAAGTCTTGTCTTGCCTTGCCCGACTACACATTGGTCAAACCATTGTCTTTGGTTGGCCCTAATCAATGGATGAACCTTGTTTTGGTTCATTCATAATAAATTGTCTTGGTTGACATGATGTGATGATTGAGGTATGACCGTTGTTTTGATTCATTCCTAATAAATTGTCTTGGTTGACATGATGTGATGATTGAGGTATGAAATTCTTGGTTGAATTGTCATATGCTTAAACTTGCAGGTGAACTTGGTCATGCGAATACATATTGATATTGTGTTATCAATGTTATCCATGTTATAGTTTACCTTGCTATGATGAATTGCAATGTTAGTGATTAATTCTCAGTTAATAGCTTTGCTGAAATTAACATGGGATGAGTATATAAATGTGACTTGCAAGTACGAAAGTACTTACAGAATTCAATTTCAAAACCGTTGCAGATGAGACTAATATAGAAGGTTTCTACGTTGCTGGCTTTATCAAGAAGCGATGTTCTTATGCAAGTTGTCCTTCGTGGTCACACGCGTGGGTTACGTGTTTCTCAGAAAGATGGTCGGGTTGCCATCTCAAGGGCTTTCCAATTTCTTTCCGTTGCTGTTTTTCCAGGTTAAGAGTTGTAAACGACCTTCGATTCGTTATTTATGTGATGTGAAACCTCCCTTGGGTAAGAGATGATTTATATATTCCAAATAGCTCTTGTCTTCTAGAGTTTGACCTGTGATATTAAGTTGTTCATTGTGATCGTTCCATATACAGTGCGTGTATGAATGAAGTATATGAAATTGATCGTAAAGAAGTGATGCCTCTCTTAGTATTCACTCCGTGAAGTGTTTTCGGTTGAGTGACCCGCCAGCTGAGATGCGTTGGCCGGCTGGGCAGGGTGTGGGTAATGGTACTGGGCCTTCGGCTGACTCACCAGTCTCCGGACTGGGTTAGAGTGAGGGTACCATTGCCGGGCTCCTCCGATCTCACTTTGCTCGGTGAACTTAAGAGGAGCGTCAAGTCTTTACTGGACTTTGATTTCATTATCAACCCCTCCTTGTGATAAGAGTGTCCTTTGCCCGGCTTAACCAATCGTGAGTGCATACGACGTCTGGTAAGCATATGATGGATTGGTTAGGTGTCGGATCGTCCAGTAGTGAAGGCATACGACATCTGGTGAGCGTATGGTGTGCTGGGCGGTTTCTCGGGTATTCGGATCTCATATCGCAGCTGGAGTTGGTTATGAATTCGGGGTCCTGACACAATAGTACCCCGTGCATCACGGTCCGGTCTGAGTCGGCTGCGAACCAATCCAGCGGGGTGATGATGTTCGGGGTTGGCCCTGCGATTCTCTGCAGCTTGCGGGTTCCCTAGAGGGGAAGAGCGCCAGCTCCTGGCACTCGCGGAGAAACCTGCGCGGTCTCCGGAGATCTCGACCTGTTGGAGGGCTGCTTCCTCCATTAGGATCCGGATCCGTCGGAGTTCGTCATGACCCGGGGTGCCCTCAGGGATATTGATGGCACGTGCCGCCACCGTAGAGGCAACAATGTTGTGACTGGGGAGCAGAAATATCGGGACGCCGTCCCTTTCACGCATGCGGAGTGCGTTGTGGACTTGGCGTCCACGATCCCGCATGTCCTCGTTGCGTTCTCTTTCTTCACGCTGGCGAGCCAGCGCGGTTTGCTGCTCAGCCAGTGCCTCCTCCTTAGCAAGAAGGTGGAGCCGAGTGGCTGCAAGTTGCTCAAAAGTCTGATCTTCGATGGGAATGGGTAGGAGGGACTTGATTACGCCAACCAGTCGGGATCCCTGCTCGACGGGTGAGAACCCGTGTTCAAACAGCAGATCCAACTTCAGCTCAAACTCGTCCTTGGGGAGAGGAGCCGAAGGCGTGGACTCAGGGGTGAGTCCAAGTGAAGATGGTGATGAAGCCTCCGTTGATCAGTGGGAAGCCGAGTCGCAGAGGTGAAGCTTGCTGAGCTTGTCGGCGATGAAATCTAGCTTTTCGAATCGGAAAAGCTATCCTAGATCAGGGACAACGTCCAGGGAAGCAAATCTCATGATGCTGCCCGGAACGAAGTCGCCGTAGTTGTTGAAGAAAACCCATCTGGATCTGTCAGGATGGATCTATGCGCACTGCCCCTATCTAGCGCGCCAACTGTCGATGTTTGGATCCGGCAATATTGAATATAGGGCAGCATGAGCACAATAGATCTAGATGGGTGCACACGGGAGACAAAGTTTAGGTAGGTTCAAGCCCTCAAGAAGAGGTAATACCCTACGTCCTGTGCTTGGTGTCTAATATTGCTTATATCCCGAGTGTCGCAAGACCTCGAGAATAGATCTCTAGGTTGCTAGGGCTATGTGTGTATGAGAATATGAGAGCTTATGAGTCTACACGAGAACGTATATGAGAACCTGCCGCGACCTTATATAGGTGACCGGGGTAAGGTTACAAGAGTCCGGATCGGTTTATAGATTGATTTCCTAATTAGTTACAACTGAATCCGGGGTTGCCGGGTAAATACTTATCCCTGTCTTGTACTCCAAGTAGATGAGGTGCCCCCGTGTAGAAGTCAGACTCCGAGTAGTTAGCCCGACCCATCCTATGTCCAGAGGGCCGGCTTTGTCCTCCTTGACGATACCCGGGTGCTATGCCATCGTCAATATGGTTAAGAGTACACACATGATTCATCTTTATACAATGCATCTCATATGGTTTGCATAAAAGTTGTGCATATAAACATAGCTCGTTCCATGTTTAGATAATAGTTGGTTGTGAATTGGCATAGACACATATATATGGTTAGCCTTTAGCTGTCGATCAAACATATATATGTTGTTAATAATCATTGGTTACTAAAATATTATTATTACTATATGTAATATGTGTAGGTTGATTGCTACATTGTATGTACATAATAGCATAAATAGAGTTAGTGTTGTTTTATGGATGGCATATTTTATGGTGCATGTGATGTATTCTAGTTATTGTTATTGTCATATGGTTCATTACCGTTTTGCATTGTCAATGGTGATTGTTATAATTCCTTTCTGGGACCATAACTGCATGATCATATGTTATCTTATACTACGCCCTGCCTAATTTCTATTTTATGTCTAGTGTATCTAGCTGGTTGCATGATGTCTAATTATATGTTGCACGGTAGTTCTGATAGATTGTCATGTCGTCTATTATCATTTCTTGCCGACTAGCATGTTAGGACCTTGCTTGTCTACTAGTATGATAGGTTATGCTTATTTCACTAGTATGTTGAGTTTCCATGATTGGCGATAAGGGTGATCTATGATCGTTATCAACCATATCCTATTTCCAATTGCATATCTATCTGTATCTCACATGTGGATTAACTTTAGTCATTTGACATGCAAATTCTATCCCCCATAAATCTATCCTTTTCTAGGATGATACTGATCCGGTAGACCATCTTTCAAGTACATGTACTCTATTCGGTTGAGATACATAATCTCACACCATTCTATTTTATCATTCGACAATCATATCCCTTTACCTTTGTCCTTTGACACCTATCCGACTTTGCTAGCCCTATTCTTCTCGTATTTCCATTTGATATTCGATTTGGAGTTATATTTATTTGCTTTACACTTTATTGCCGTTGCAACGAATAGGAAGTAACAACGTTGGGTAAGGACAAGTTCCTGTGGAAGAAGACCAACTCTTCAATGAAGGCATGCCCCCTCTTCTTGGTCATGTTGATCCTATATTTTAAAGTCATTATATTTTATTTTTTATAAATTGTTTTATTCCCATAGCTAGCGTGTCGATTGACACACCTGTACCCTGTCCGCTTGTCGCCCTTTTACCTGTTACCCTGAGTAGATTATTTTAATATTCAGAATAGAGTAGAGAAATGCTTAGCCATGCTTAATTATCCCTAGGATGCTTTTACCTTACCCTCTCGGAGGAACGATCTACGGATCATTGATATCACTATTAAAACTTTGTTGAGCTCGCTGAGCTAGGGCCGGATGCCCGTTGTTTTTTCTCTCTCTCTATTCTTCCTATTCTACTCTAGGTGAAACTTACCATCTACAAGGTGTGGGCGATAATTGAATCATGAGTTGAAGGAGCAAATGGTCGTTCTTCATGAGTTGAAGAAGCCATTGGTCGTCCGTATTGAATAAGGCTGAAGTCATGATTTTGAGAAGTGTGGAAACAGTATGACCACATGCTATATGGGCACTGGCTTAGTTAAGTAGATTAGTCGAGTCTTGGTCGACATTGCCATACCGCAGAAGGGTGGACATAGCTACGAGGACCTCGGCACAAAAGGGGGCCACGTAGGGTAAGCAGGCGTACGCTCCTCCGTGTCGAAACCTAGTGGGCATGTCGCATCGGGAGGAGATTAGCTAAAAGACCTCATCACGATCTCCCTGACGGTACACCGATGGGTGTGTACTCTGCCAGTGGCCACTGGTGAGCAACAAGATGAGATTGTGTCATGTGGGTCAAGTGTACAACCTCTGCAGAGTGTCAAACTAATTGATTAGCCGTATCCACGGTCACGGATGGCACATAACTCATTCCTGATGAAAAGGACATGTCTTTCTCCCCCTTGCTAATTTCCTCCACCCCAGTTCTGGAAATGTGAAAAGGTGGTTGAAACCTATGGACGAGTTTAGGACGGATACCTTACTCGCATGTGTTGGTCGTGGACCCTCATATTTATGAGAAACACCCCTGATAATAAAACTGGTTTTCATCAAAATGATGCTTCTGAAATTACCGTACTATTACAACCAAAGCTGCATTTATGCAAAAGAGACATAAAACCCTTCCTTTGCTTAAGCATGTACGTAGTCGTAGGTTTGCTAATGAGGGGGCACGCTAGATACATGAAGTACTCATCGAGCATGTTGTTTGTTGGACGTGTTCAGATATCTATGAGGATGATGGAGACTATGAGGAATCTTCTATGTCAATGCTGAGGTTTAGGTCACGTGGCCTCCGTTGACTGCCTGTGGTTGAGATGGAGACATCTACGCTTTATTTTCTGCTGTGTTTCTGAATGGTAAGGGACATAAGTCCTAGTTACTTTATTTAGTCATATCGCTGCTATAACTCAATTGTTTATGTTTCTAAAATGTTTCGTGATGTGTGCAGTGATATCAATTCGCCTGTGTTCATCAGCTTGATCCTGGACTGATGAGAAGATACACAGGGAGGGTCTAGAAGTTAAGTCCGGATCCTCACTTAAGCCATTTTGAGCAACAAGGTCTAAAATATGATTCATACATCTCACATGAAAAAATATTCCATCACAAACTAATGGGATATCTTATTAAGTTGTTTACTACCCCCTGAACACATTCATCATTTGATGCAGCATTGTCCAAAGTAAGTGCAATCGATTTTTTATTAAGATTTCAGTCCACTATACTATCATAAAACTCAATGCACAACTTCTTTCCTAAATGATGTCCTTCTTCATGCATGAACTTGATAATCCTTTTTTTGCATGCACCAATTGTCATCTATCCAATGCACCGTAATGCACATGTAGCCTTTATTTTGGTTAGATGTCCACATGTCCATGGTTGTACTAAAGCGACATTGTAGTGTTTCAAAGTGCTCATATAATATTTTCTTTTCCTCCACAAATATATTCAAAATATCTTTCCTCACACTAATCTGACTTCTAATTGGAAATGATGGACGCAAAGACTTGACAAAGTCCACAAAGTACTCATGCTCAACAATATTGAAGGGGTATTCATGCATGACAATTGCCAGATAAAATTTCTTTAAATTAACAGACTTATCATACCTATGAGTCTCAATTGATGCAGTGAAATTCTCGCCTTCACCCTTCTTAAGATTGAGTGTTTGCTATCCAACTATGATAGAGTGCTTGTTTTTCAAGTAACTTTTAAACACGAATGTGCCTCTAGTGCTTTCGGCTCGACCTTTGTAGGTGCACCCCTTCTTGTTGCATCTAGCACATAGTTGAACTTTGTCGTTACCATTCGCATCTTTCACTGTAACATTATACTTGTTGTAGTGGTCCCAGACAATAGATGTGTTTTTCTTAACTCTCTTCCCAGGAGGAAGTATGTTCTGATCCTCGGTTTCAATGGTCAAATCCACATTTGGAGTAGCAGCTGCAGCACAAATATCATGAGTTGGAGTACTATTGGAAGGCTCCGTCAATGGTACAGACAAAACCGGTTATGTAGCGCTAGCACTTGCACTATTACTTGCAGTATGGTCCATGACTTCCTGGAGAAAAGATCCACTATCATTAGTATAAACTATTTCTTAAGAACTCTCCCCTACTGGCCCCCTTAAAAAAAGTAATAGCAGAGGGCATTTGGAAACATAAGAAACTTATGGGAGTGCAAATATCGTAAAATATACAATACATGGAGTTAGGAACCTATCATTTAGAAATTCATAGTGCACAGAAGTGCACAATTCCTATTAAACATAAGGACATAGTTAGTTCAGCTCTATGAAGAAAAGTCATCAACTCATTGCAAGGTACGCTCACATGATTGATCTGAATATTTCATGAGCAGAATAGCCCGATAATTGGAGCTCTATGAAAGTAACCTTGTAATTCTAGCACACAAGTAAAAGCTTCAGCAACCAACTTAATGAACAAAGTTAGCACAAGATTTTCATAATATATGCTAAGAGTAATGCTTATATTTCACAAATGTTTGTATCATACAACAGCTATTTAATATGGTACATGAAGCCTCCACTCAAATTAGAGATAAAAGAATTCAAAATTTGAGTTAACAATAAAACCTGATCCTAATATGCTAGCATTTACAACAATTACATAGATATTCACCCTCCTACAATGCTAACCATGCGTGCATATTTCGAAAATCAAATCGAGTTTATTGTCATATACACGGTGCAAAATCAGAATCAAACTGGCTTCAACCTTCAAGCATAATTGTTTTGCTCATTTGCTGTTTACTGTTTACCTTTTGTATCTATTGATTGATTGGCTTTACAGATTGAAGCAAGCTTGCAACAGCAGGGATGTGATGAGGTAGAACCGCAACAGCGATAGTGGCTTGGCGGACTGGCGGTGCTGGCGCTCACATCTCACCTAGGACATGGCGGCACTGTGTAGAGAGGCGGAGCCGCGGAGGTGATTGAGGCGGCGGTGGTGACCTCCTCCCCCGATGGCGACTGGCAGAAGGGAGGCGTTGGTGGGTGGCGATGGGCCACGGAGGGAGGCCGAGACGAGAGGAGGTGTCAGCGGCTCCGGAATGACAGCGAGTCGGTGACCTCCTCCCTCAACGGTGAGTGGCGGACGGGATGCTTAAGGCGCGGCACCGGGGGGCGGCGACAGAGTACGGCGTCAGCGGCACCGGCGGGCATCGGCTTATGGCGTCGGCCATCGGCGGCAGAATAGGGGAATGGGGAATAAGGGGATTAGGGGAATTAGGGATTTAGGGGATTGAGGAGTCCAGTGGGCTGGTAGGCTTGTGGGCTTGATGGGTATTAAATTTCAAAATTTCTGAATTAACTTATCTGAAAATTCTAATTCCGTCGATGTTTCCGACGGAAACGACCGTTCTATTTCCTATTCCGTTTCTGAATTACTCATTTTTGTACTTGCCGTTTTATTTTCCAATTACTTCTTCAATTGAGAAAAAGAAAGAGAGTAGTAAGAATTCTCTTATCCCATTTGGAAGGATACCATCCTTATAACTATCCATGACTGTTTTTGTCTCTTGCATGACCACTTGATAAAATGTGGAGGAAAGTAGGGAAAATGGCCGATACTACTGGAAGAATTCCTCTTTGGCTTTTGGAATCCGTTTTCGTTTTGAAAGTTTCCAAAAAATTTCGTTTTCGACTTGTTCCGTTTCTATTTTGCTTTGGAATTCCGGAAATATTCTGATCCGTTTTCACCCCTATTCATGAGCGTGGCACTGAAGTCTGCAATTGAATTTCTTTTAGGCCTCCGGTGAAAAGGAAAGGACAAAGCACAGGGAATGGAGAGCGAGATATAAGAGAATAGGGAAATTCAAAAACGAAAACCTTTCTGAATGTTATAGCAATATCATTAGATGTCACACCCCAATTTTCCAAAACTCAAAAAAATTAGGGCTAACAAAAACTTTTGTTAATAGAACCAACATAAAACACATCTAACTAAAACCTTAGTCCAAATCATGATGCAGCTATATACCAAAACACAGACACACCCTCGGCATCCTTTCTCCTTTTCCTATCGGTGTAACCTAGACCAATATCTGCAGCTAGTACCCACACGGTACTTCTGTGAAATAGAAGCATATATATGTCTTGAATCTTCTTCAATTGACGTGATCTTCCGCCACCTACCTCACCACGTCCAATCATGAGCACGTGCACATATATATATATTGCTTTTACATGCACGCATATACGCAAAACCCTAATCCATTTCTCCTGAGTTACGGATCAGAACCCTAACTCACTGCTCGGTCTGCTGTGCGTATATACGAATATACCGGCAATACCTTCTCAAACCCTAGCCCGTCATGACTTCTTGTCATTATCCTTGACCCCGCCACACACGCACCACTCCGAACTAAATCCCAACGTGAAAATACACCTTCTCTCAACATATACACCATATACGCAGCTGTATCCACGTCACTCTGCAACCAACCGGTCCTAAGCCGAGGTGGAGGGTTTCCTGAGAGTTCTCATATTCCCTCCGTACCCTGCCGCACCAAGGAAACCCTAAATGAGGACCCAGATCCATTTCCCCTATTAATTCCAATTATGACCAAAACCCTAATTGCGAAACCTAGCGAACTTCGGCCCTCTTAAAAATTCTGAGAAAATTTGTGGAACATCCTAATAATATCCTTGACTCAAATATAACATAAAATAGTGATGCCCAGTTCGAGAATAGTTACAAATGAAAATAATTAACCTTAGAGCAGAAACGAGCATTTAACTGCAACCTATGAAAAATAAGTGTTAGAAAATTTTGATAAAATTCTACGATACTCCTTACACTTCCAGGAGCATGAATTTGTGAAAACATGAGCAAGCCTAGTTCAAAAATCTAAATTAGCCATCACCGAACACCTTCGTGTGAATTAGCTATTCGCATGAAATCATGAACGAACCTCAGTAGAAATAGCTTAAAATTTTGGTAAGGCCTCTCCGCTGCTCCCTTCGCATAGCTACCTCCATTAACTTCCATTGGCAGCACCGCGTTCTGTTCTTCCCAATAAATCCTAACTCTTGGCACGTCATGTCAAACAAGGAACACGTACTCCTTGTGCTGGTTTTCGGTGCCTAACTCATCTGTTGCCTCGCACACGTGGCTCCGCATCCCTGTGACATGGTTATGCATGGCAATCACCGATGGGGTGCCCCTGTGGCGCAGCATGCCACTCTGGACGCGCCCTGGCCATGCCAACATGCGCACCAACAGGGGAAGCCGCATCGCTCGTCGTCGAGCGGCAGTGCACCCCGCAGCTATCACCGCAAGACCCACCGTGGTCACCGTCGTCGCGCACCTGCACCCAGCTGCTGGACCTCGGGAATGCTTCTCCGCCATGACCGAAAACCACAGCAGCCTCCTCCCAGGCTCGGTGCCAAGCGCCTATAAAGCGGGCGTACCCGAGCTCCACCAGCGGCCAATCTGATCCCCGCCGCCGCTGGCCGCCCATTCCCCATCTCCCTCCTCCGTCCCCTACAGGAGCTAGCTTCCCTCTGTTCCCTAGCTCCTCACTGTGCCATTCCTCTTCAATTCCCCATGACCAAGTGCCCCTCCATTTGCTCTCCTCCCCAGCACCATTTTCTTGAGCACATTTCCCTTTAGCTCTTCTCCTGGAGCTACTTCTCCAAGCAGCTCGCCGCCGCACCTCCCAAATCTTCCCCAAGCTTGAACTCACAAGTATTGAGCTGTCGCAATCTTCTCTCCTCTCCGTTCCCCACCATCTGCTCGAGCTCTTCTCCTACTCACTGCTCTTGCTCTTGATTTCCCTCACCAAGCTGAGCACCTTCCCATTCCTCCTCCCTTGCTCTCAACCCGAGCTTCCCCACCCCTCCTAGCTACTCTCCTTCAGGCACCCGAGCAGAGCTCCCAGTCCTCCTTTCTCTACCTTCCCCTCAGCTCCAGCGAGGAGGCCCGCCGCTACCAGTCCATTGCCTCGCTCAGCAAGCCACCCGCCACCGGTGAAGACCCGCTGAGGCGAGCCGCCGCCGGGCGCATCACCAACGGCCGCTGGTGAGGCCGCCTGCCATTTTCCTCCCTCGCCACCTTTCTCTTCTCTCCTAGGGATTAGCCTCCAACACGTGCTTAACCAACTTTAACCGCTTTAACCAAGCTAACCGTCAGCCACCGGTCTAATTAATCAGGAGCGAAGAATTCGGTGCTAAGTTTTCGCTCGCGGGAGGCGTGTTTCATTAGGGCTCTCTCTAGAATTCATTTACAATTAGAGGAAACGTATTTCTTCCATTTACGTCTTCTACACCAGGAGGCGATTCCCTACCCACATTACTCGTAGGTACGTTTTCCTGCTTGGAAGGCGTATTCTACGAAATTCGCCTTCTCATTTAGTAGCTAACCTCTAGCTAGCAAACCTTAGGCCAGTAATATCTTCCCAGCTATTGGTCCAAACCAAGTAATTTTTGAAATTCAAGACCTAACCCCCACAAAAAATTCCTAATTTCTTAGAATAGCTTGAATTTTGAATCTGTGTCAAATTGAAAGAGAAACCATATATATGTAGCTCCAGGTAATGTGCTTACCTTCCTAAGTCTCGTAGTAAATGAAATCCAAAACTTTGGATTCAGTAACTGTTCATGGATGTCCTATAAACAAACCCCTAAGGATTTTGAACCCGCTTAATGGTTTAAGGTCTTGTTGAGAAATACCTATTTTGATAGTTACCACAGCTGATTTAGGACGCAACCTCTTTGCTTGTATCAGGTCCTCCTCCAACCCACTAGTCACAAAGGCATTTGAATCCTCGACACCTTATTAAGAACAAGACTAGACCATTTCAACCCTAAGGTGCTCAGAGTCTTGTGAAATAAGCATTTTTAAGGTAATCCTCCAAAAGCCGTGTAACTAAAATTTCCCGATTCATACTCCCACTCTAGACCCAACAATATGAAATGAGAACCTAGAATATCCGAGTCCCAAAATGTTGTTAACCAAATAAACTAGAATTCCCAATTGTACGAAGAATCCTTATTTCATGTGAAGGGTATATCTTCCTGCCCCTTAGGAACCCTAATGAACTAAGCTAAGTATTTATAATTGGATGGAATATCTAATTAGATTGGTCTATAAAGACACATGTGAAATGCTAATTTTTCCCGCATATTAATAGCTACAGCATGCCTGATAAGCAAGCTATGCTTTCTATCCACCCTCATCCCGCCATCAAACGTATCGTACAACCTGTGCCGGCGAGTTTGGTTCGAGGATTGCATGACATGGACGTGATTGAGGAGGTAGTTAATGGAGAGGAAGAAGACGTAGTAAATGAACAGTAAAGTAAAAGAGACACAATGTATATGGGAGCATTTCTCGCGATACTCCCTCCGTCCAGGAATGTAAGGCGTATTTTAACCGTTTAAGATAATGTTTTGACCAATAATTACTCTATTAATATGTGATTTATGTGACGTAAAATTGATATCATTAGATTCGTATTCAAGAGTAATTTCTTATGATTATAATTTTGTATCATATAAACCACATATTAATAGAGTAACTATTGGTCAAAGTCTTGTCTTAATAAATTAAAATACGTCTTACATTTTTGGACGGAGCGAGTACTAGAGACTCTCCTACTTATAAATTAAAATTTTTTAAAGAATACCAAAATTAATTGTTAAGTAAGAGTACCTGGTCCCCAGGAGCTGGAGGCACACCACCTACGGTGGCCCCACCGGCTCCCAACAAAAGGGGACCTCAACCGGCCTAAAGTCGCAGAAGCAGAAACAGTTGCCCACGAGCTCAAGGTAAGCGGCAGTTTAACCCCGCCGTACGTCACTACGACCGCGGTAAAATAGGAGCACTCCGAACACCGAAGCCTCCTTTTCACTGCCCGCCCCGCTCCGCAGCTCCTCCTAAAAGCCGTGGACTCGCTGCCGTATCTTTGGTCCCCCACACAAGCCCCCCAAAAAGCTCCCCTGCAAGTGCTCCGCCTCCTTCCCTCCCTCCTTCCCCATGGCGGCACACGAAGCCTCCGCCTCTGCCGCCGGCGGCGGCGGCGGCGGAGGCGGCGGCGAGGGCGCGCGCCGCCCGCCGCCGCGTCCCGCGCTCTCCCTGCCCCCGCGAGCCGCCGTCGAATCCTTCTTCGCTGCCGCCGCCGCCACCGGCTCCTCGGCCGAGACCAGCCCCGGCCCGCTCACCCTCGCCTCCGCACTCTTCCCCGACGCGTCCTCCCCGGCCTTCCACGGCTCCTTCACCCAGCTCCTAGTCGGCGCCATGGGCTCCCCTGCCGCAGCCTCCGCCGGTGGCCCCTCCACCCCTTCGCCGTTCGCCCTGCCATCGGGGCTCAGCCCCACCGCGCTCCTCGGCTCCTCCTCGCTCTTCTCCCCAGCGGTAACTCCCCAGCCTTCCCTTGCCTTTACTTCTCGTGCAGCTGTGCTTGCCTTGCTTAGGTCTTGAGCTGCTTCGTTAAGGTTACTAGTAGTTAGTTAAATATTTGCAGGTACCATCCTGCTAGTTCCTACTTATGCTGCGGATTTGTGAGATCAGTACAATGATGGTGCCTTCGACCTCCATGGAGAGTGCCATTTTCCTGGTACTGAGCACTTGGAATGCTGCGTTTGTTCTCTCGCTGTGGTGACTGCGATGCACGGGGTGATGGATTGCTCTGCACCCTCCGTGTTTCGTGTTCCGAGGAAATGCATTATGCCGACTAAACTTAACTGTCTTTTGGGAATGGGTTGATTCATTTAGTTGCACTTGGTTCATGTCAAAGTATGGGTGCAATTGCCTTTCAGTAACAGCTATAGTTTCTTTTGGCGAGATGGCCAATGTATGAAACTTATTTCCTTAGACAATTTGGAATTGGTCTTGGTTAGGAGGTAAACAGTAAACTAAGTCCTCTTGTTTGAACTCTTGTCTATTGAAGAAAATCAATAGTACATTATCCCATCAGGAAAGGCCGTTGAGAATCAGGATCAGCTGCATTTGACAAAAACTGAACTTGATAAACTTCGATGTAGCTCTTCTCTCTTCTTTTATTGCACAATTATCTAGGTGAGGTTTTATTTTAGTTTGCGACGATAAGACAAGAAGGTAACTAGTTGATCAACTATGTGTTTATGTTTGATTGCTACTATATGTGCATACTCTTGATATTTGATTTATCTCAAAGAATGCTTCTGCACAATCAGGTCATAGCATTATAGTTCTCTTTTCAGTAAACAGTCGCCAAAAGATATGGACGCCGCAAAGATAGTTCAGCATTCAATTATAAAAATGTTATGGATTTTCACAAAAGTGATTCTATTACAGCTGCTGTAATACAGTGCACACTCTATAAAACAGTAAATGGTAAGTGAATAACCACCTCCGTGCTTAGTATTTAGGAAGAAAGTGGGGGCTTATAGCTGTTTACACTACCAAAAGAGCTGACTTAAAGTATTTCCAAATGTAATTTGCAGTTTTGCACTAATTGACCTGGTTATGCGGCCACTGAAGTGTTTTCTTAAGTCCTAACCCCTCAAGAGGCCAAGCCAGACCACTTGTATGATTCACTTATAGTTTTGACTATGGGTTCATAAACAGTTAAACAACGGAGCAAGATTCTTAGTCTGGGGATAAACCAAGTCCAGTGTTGGCAGTTGGCAAAACTCTGGCTAGAATATTGTAACAAAAAACTTTGGCTGCTTAGTGTTTAGTGAGAATTTAGGTGTACGAGCATATGACGCTGCGCAACAAAAATTGGGGATTGACACTCCTTAGATGGCAAATTACTCCTGCTCAATGGAATGACACACAGTCCTCCTGCTTATTCTCGAAAAAAGATAGAAAATTACTTTACGACACTCTAGAGCATCGAAATATTTGGAAAATGACAGACATGTATGGGAGCCTGTATATTACTGTGTAGCCAGAAGAAAATGACCCTTTTCCTTTGTGGATATTACCTGAATAGATAGAGGTTCTGTTGCATGCCATCTATCATCTTGTTCTCTTGTCTCCATTCTCTATATTGCAAACCAAGGAAGTCCCACCAAGGAATGCGAGGAAGATGAGCCATACCAATGCAAACTGATCATGGTTGCTCCAACACAGTGCGAGCTGGGCAATCATCTATCCCAACTCCTATTGCCATTGTTCTCTGAGCAACTACACCGATCCGGAAGTATGGTCCATAACTGCCCTCAAGCTCAGTACAAATGACGTGGGAAAGGAACTGCAGTCGAGGAAAGGGAAGGATAGCATGACGATCGTACCTCAATTGCTCAAATTCTAGTGTTGGCTGAACAAATTAAGCACCCTTCTATATATTCGGACACTTGAGAGGCAGAACTTCCCAATTTTGCCCACTCTCCTTTTTACAGTATGAGTTTACATTTGTACACAATTACAGTAGAATACATTTTTCCATATGCATTTGAGTCATTTCCCAACTATCTTGGTAATCTAGACTTTGGAGTGTCCTTTTGAAGTTGCCATCCAAGTTGGAACAAACTATGACTGCGAGGTCTTACTACACAATTTAAGCTGTTGCTTTGCCCTAAAAACCTAAGCTGTTGCTCTAACCTTTCTGCTTCTGTGCCCGAAAGTCCTAAGCCAGAGTTGTGCCTGGGTTGTTAGAGAAGCTGTGTTCCTTCAGACACTAATGACAAACTATGGTTCTCTTTATGGCACACATATTCCTGCTTGCCAATAACGAGTTAGAACTGGTCAAATTGCAGTGAGCATGATCGAGTAAACATGTATCGATTAGAAATTGAGAATAAATTGCGTATGTACTAGACTGTGAATGTGTTTGGCCATCTCTTTTCCTTTCGGTAGCTTAATATTGTATTAACTAGCTATACTTAATGAAATTAAGAGAACAGCATGGCAAGTCTCTGAGATCAGCAAGCTTTTGGGTGGTCTTCAGCAGTTCAGCATAAACTGGTAATTTCTTGACTGATTAATGGCCGAGTTGTGACTCGTATGCTGGAATTCTGGCAAGTTTTGGCAGTTTCTGGCTGGTTACCTCTGGTTCCCAGACCTGGAGCCAGTCCCAAGTGCCAGTACTAAGCTGCTATTTTATTGCAGAGAGTAACCAACCCTGTTCCATAGTAATCTTCTAAAATATTTGTCTTGCTGTCCTGAATACCATACTCGACTTTGAAGTTATATTCCTTTGTGTTGTTGTTGCAAAACAGATTCTACATGTCTTATTTTGGTTTTGGTGCAAATAATTGTCATTTTGTTTTTTGAGGCACCATTTTCCGCCAAATGACCCTACTAATTTCTTATCTCTAGTGGTGTTAGACAGATGGGTATACAATAAATAGGGACAAACTATGTCAGAAACTAAAGTGTTTAATTCATTCCTTCTGTGCGCATGAAGCTAAAATGACAAGTAATTCAGACCAGAGGTAGTATAATTGTATGTAATTAGCATAGAGCTATTAAATGATGCTTGGTTTTGACTTTTGAGTACTTTGTCTTGAGTTTTCTTGAATATTTGTTTGCTATTTTTTTATTACTTGCGGTACTTATTACAAGTTACATTTGCAAAGAAAGATTGTTCATGTCTTGACCTATAGATGTTCATGTATTTTTTTCTGCAGGGGAATTTCGAAATGTCCCATCAACAAGCCTTAGCACAAGTAACTGCACAAGCAGTCCATTCTCAGTACACTATGGTCAATCAAGCAGATTACTCGCTCCCTTTCTCATCTACAACAACACCAGCTTTGACACCACAGCATGTCAAATCTTCTGCCAACATGACATCAACGCAGGAGATACCAACTCTGCCATCACATACAGGTAATAACAACTTTGAATCAAATGAGGTTTCACAAGGATTCCAAACTTCTGCCCTCGTTGTGGATAAACCTGCTGATGATGGCTACAACTGGCGGAAGTATGGCCAGAAGGCAGTTAAAGGTGGGGAGTATCCAAGGAGTTACTATAAATGCACCCATGCTAGCTGTCCAGTTAAGAAGAAAGTGGAGCGTTCAGCATGTGGACAGATTACTGAAATAATTTATAGAGGCCAGCACAACCACCAACGTCCACCGAAAAGGCGGTCCAAAGATGGTGGTAGTTTACTAAATGAAGTAGATGATTCCCATGAGAACGGAGACACTTCAACTAGATCGGAACCAGGCTCTCAAGATCATTCTGGGAAATTTGAGGCATCAAATGATGGTATCGTGGGGCCTTCGATGTCTAAGAGGGGAGAGGGAGGTGATCAATTGTCAGACTCAAGTGATAGTGAGGAGGATGCTGATGATGAAGTAAGGGCCAACAATGGAGATACCGGTGATGTGAATGCAAACAAAAGGTGGTGTAGTGAACAAAAATTTGCTTAGCACGAATTTTTCAAGCTTCAATGTATAAATGCTAGTTTTATTGGACAGACGTGTGCCAGCTCCAGCTCAAAGGATCATCGTGCAAACAACTAGTGAGGTTGATCTTTTGGATGATGGCTATAGGTGGCGAAAGTATGGGCAGAAAGTGGTAAAAGGGAATCCCCATCCAAGGTAATTCTTCTGTTGTCATTTTGCAATTGTTCTCTGTCTTTATCCATTCTGCCATTAGTTCTCACTTGCTTGGAAAATGATCCATTTAGTGGGAGCAACTCTGAATAACTCCCATGTTTTCTTGTGAACAAGACTACTGTTTGTATAGTTGTAGAGACATGATATATACTAATGTTCCATTGTCCCTTGGATTGTAATAGTGGTAGATGAACCCTAGTATGGCAGAAATGTACAATGCCCTGTAGTATGACATCCAATTGTCAAGGGGTATTGTTTAAGGAAAAAGACTATATGACCCCCCGAACTGTCAGGCTGCATCTACTTTACCCCTTGAGCTACAAAACCATCTACTTAGACCCTGAGCATGCAAAACCAGAGCAAATAACCCACTGAGGTGGTGTTGCCACCATGTCAAATGAAGTGGTTGACAAGGCGGTGATGCAAACAAATATATAAATTCATTACACATTGGGCCCTGCATATCAGTGACTACTACACCTTCCTCTTCCACCCAAGTCCTCCCGCTGCAGTATAACAAGCAGAGAGGCTACCTGCACGGTGGCCTGTGAGATCGCTGGCAGTGGCCTGCTGGGCTGCCCTCACAGGCCCCTCATTGTTGCTTAGTAGAGGGCTGCCAGGGCTGTGGCACCGGCTATTGTTGGCTGGACCCTAGGTACCCCCAGCACTGGGCATCCATCTATGGGGCCGTGTCAAGCTCAAATGTTTTTCTGTTAGAATTTGCTTATTTATTCCATATGTTTTTGCTAATGTGGTGCTTATTTAAACTTCAAAGCAACATTTGATAGATTCAGTTGTGGTGCTATGTTGTCAACGAACATACCTGGAACTATATGAATAAAAGTGTTGTTATAAACACATGGAAGAGGGATGGAGAGTTTTTATGCTCAGTATGGAGGTAGCATCTAAATGTGCTTTTAGTCCTTTACAAGAATTGGCTATCATGCTATCAGGATTTTTATAATCGGCACTTGAGTTGAAAATTAGATCCAGTCGCCGCTTCGCCATCTATGTGTATTAATATTATTATATCAGTGGTTTAAAGTGAATTTCGATGCACAAAACTGTGCCTGCATTTGATATGTCTACTTCTGCTATGTTTGGTTGTACTGCAATGCCATGCTTAATACTCTGGAGTTTCCAGTTGAGAGCAATGATCTATATCCTCAATTTATAGGATATATTGTTAGTAATATTCTATTCATATTTTGGATAAAGGGGATGAGATTATACCAAAATCAATAATTGGAACTGAAAGTGGTTCAAGGTAGCTTTTGGATGGCTTGATTAATTATTAGTATTGTTTATGCATCTATCTCCAGGTCATTTTGCGTATGGCTTCAATGCATTGCCAAAATTCACATATGACACCAACTGTGAAAGTTCATTCCTCCAAGTAGTTCACATATCTAATATTTAATCTTCATAACACTTCCACCCTTAATGTCTTAAATGACTCGCAGTGGTGGAGATGTAATTATTAGAATTTATATTGCCATCTTTTTATGAACATATGCAGACCCCTAATCAATGGGTGCACACTGTAAACCTTGCCTGCCTGCCTACCCCCTTGAACTTTCTGCAAGGAATTTTGAGTAGTTTCGAAATGGAAATAGGAGATACTCACCTGGAAAAGAGAACATTCAACTTAAATAATGAAATGTTTTTGAACTTCCAAAATGACATTGGAAAAAATGAACTTTGAACTTTCAAAGTGGCATTGAAAAAATGAATTTGAACTTTCAAAATGGCATTGGAAAAATGAATGAGCTTTCAACTCAAATTAAGAAGATCCCGGCTACATTTTAGATCTTTCTTCTCACCTCCACGACCCCATGAGGTGTTGTGGTGGTCAAAGGCAGTGGGGCTGGAGTAGGAGTTGGGAGGTGAGCGACTTCTGGCTCAAGTGTTAGCAAGGAGGGCAATGATGAAGTCCTAGAGATCGTTGAACTCAATACTATCTTCTTTGCATGGAGTAGTCATCGTGTTAGGCTAGGCTGCCAATTCCCCTTCCTTGAAATATCAATTCTTGATCCCGTCCTCTCAATTGGTAGCCTATGCATGGCAACAACAGTGTGAAACTAATGTACATGAAAAACAATAATTGGATATATGTTGATGGGACTATTAGTTGATTAGTTCGTGCTATGTCCAGCACATATTTAGTTGTTTTGAGTGAAGATGGAATAGATTCAATTTGGGCTATTGTGGGTTCTAAGAGGATGAATATCCCACTGCACAAAATAGACCAGATTACCCTTTATAGCTCAAGGGACTAGTTTTAATCTCCACCATTTATCTGTACTGACTACTGAGAAATGTAACCTTTTCTGAAGGGGGTATTCCGAAGCACAACCCTTAGTTTGCAGTACAGAAAATGATTCAAGTGTATCCATATGTGAATCATCATCAGTTCATCATACAGAACATTATTGAGTGCTGTACTTAACGGATTATGTGGCTGATTAGTCAGGAAGCGACTGAATAATCGTTTGCCAATGCTACCTGCTCTATTCTATTTATTCGGTTGTATATGAAGTACACAAAATGATCCAAGAGTATCCATATCCGAATATTCATCAGTTCATCATACAGATGTTATTGAATACTGTACTTAAACAGATTATGCGGCTGGTTAGTTGGAAAGCGACTGAATAATCGTTTGCGAATGCTACCTGTTCTATTCTATTTAGTCGGTTATATATTTCTCATAGTAAAGATGGCTCTAAATTTGCTTGTTTGACATTTAAATTTGCTATAGTTCTTTTGAGCTAGTTAGCTGCTGTCAATATGATATCTAGTTAGGAATTTGAACTATTTAGTGTTCAGCTTAGTGATATCCCTTTTTGTTGAACTACTTTTGGACAATCTATTTGAACTAAAGTTACATTTCATATATCAACTTTTGTTGCCCCGTGTAGGAGTTACTACAAATGCACATATCAAGGGTGTGATGTAAAGAAGCATATCGAAAGATGTTCGCAAGACCCAAAGGCTGTGATAACTACATATGAAGGCAAGCATATCCATGACGTGCCAACAGCTAGGAACAGCAGCCATGCCGCTGCTGCTAATGCCAATGCGTCATCTTCCAGCAGCTTACAACATAGAGGGCAGAATACAGCATCCAGTAGCCAACAGTCATTGCGCAGAGCAGGGTTACATACTGCATCGTCAGCTTCTTCCGTACAGCTAAAAGAAGAAAATGAAATAACGTAAATTTTGGAGTATGTAGCAAGTTAAATTATTCTGTTCTCTTGTCCGATTTCTGGCTGTGCTGCTGCATTGGTTTTAATCAAGATGAAGATTATCCTGTGTTGTATCCTCCCATGAGCCTGCACATCCTGTTTCGCAGCATTGCATCTTGCATGTTGTACTTCCATTCGTTGTAAATGGTATTGGTCCCGAGCCCACGAAGAACTATAGGCAACAGAAGTTTCTTTGACCCAAAGTGTATATACTCGATTGGTAACTCTTGATTGATAGCTTGATTTGTAGATGCACGGCTTCTTCCATATCTCTGTAAGTGTTATTCGACAGGATATATTAAAGTTATAATTAGTGAACATGGCGATGGTTTGCCGTGAACCTCCTTTCAGTTGGTTGTGGACTTGCGGTATTTTAAAATCATAGCGATTCCTTAGATGTAGACATTGTAGTTTATTAATGTAAACTAGAAGTATCAGCTCCAAATAGTACGTGCATTTTAATAACTCACACCTTTTTCTCAATAGATGTCTGTTCTTTTAAACTCATCATAGTAATTATGATCCGATGGTTAAAATTTATGTGGAAATTTAATATGATGGCTACTGTTTTACAGATAATGCGGCTTGACATGGATTTTGTATCAGGAGTTAATTTGGAGTGAAGAAAGATTGACGGATATATGAACTATGTTTTAGATGTAAAAGGACGCAGTGTGTCCACGCCAATGTTCTATACATCTATTTTATTTATGAGATGCACAAGTAGGCAATTTGAAATCCTGTCCACTCATCCATACAAGTTACAACCCACTCTTTACATGGAGAAAATTGATCATTTGCACTGAAGTGGAGATATCTTTGATAATTTGCCCGAATTGGGAGGCCGTGATCATATTTACCCTAAAGTTGGTTGTCCAATTCATCATTTGCCCCTTAGATGGTTATTTACAATTTGCAATCACGTCTCTCAAATGAGCACTGGAAAAGAACCTGTGCCCCTGGTTCCTTTAGCTAGACATGCAGTGCAGAGATATCGCTCCTCTCTGTTTCTTGTCTCGGTCTCTCTTTCAGTCTTTCTCGCCTGTGCCTGTAGTCTTAAAAAAAAAGAATTGCGCCAACCTCCAGTAGACCAAAAATGGATTCCAGCATAGCTAAAATGGATTTTGAACAAAACAAGGATTCCAACATACCTTAAAAGTGGGTTTATATGACAAAACAATTGGTTCTAGAAATGGATTAGAACATTCCAACATATGCATATGTAATCCCCTCAATTTCAACCCAAATCCATCTCATAAACCTAGCTTAAAGCATTGAACTAATAAAAAATTAGGGTCTACAAGGAGGAAGAAAATGGAAAGGATGGGGCATTTCTTGTTGTCGGTGGCCCCTCAGTCGCCAGCCACCAGCTGCCACCAGCTGCTATTGCTTGGGCACTCGGGCGAGAGGAACAGAGGGAGGGTGACTCTCCTCATTGATCGAATAGAGATGGTTGAACAGATACGTATTTTAGTAAGGGCAAAACAATCTTTTCCTGTTTGAGTAAAGGGCAACAACTATTTTTGCAAAAGAAATCTAGGCTTATCAATTTGGACAAATTATCATGAACCTCTCAAGGTGCTCACTATCAAGCTCGCTGAAATTTTTCATGGTTAATTTTTCATAGGGAGCCTCGATATACAGAGATTGAATTATAGGATTATTACTTGCTTCCGAAATTAGCTGAGGCAGAAAAAAATCCAATAGTATAGACCTATTTGTTTGCTTAACTGCATGTATAAGTTGATCACCAAAGTGCTCACTATCAGGCTTGAATCAGTGATTTATAAGTTGATTAATATACATCAGAATGACTTCATCAGTGGTAGAAATATTGTGGATGGGATCCGTTCTATGCATGAAGCTAAGCGACAACACTCCCCTAGGGTTTTCCTTGAACTTGACTTTGGAAAAGCTTACGATAAAGTTAATTAGAAATTTTTACAAGCTTGTTCGAGGCTCAGGGGTTTCAATTCTACTTGGTGTAGCTGGATCACTTAGGTGTTGACACATGGCATTGTCAGCATTAAACTTAACAATGTCATGAGACCTTATTTTTATAGTTACAAAGTGGTGAGACATGGAGATCTTTTATCAACCTTTTTGTTCAACATTTCTACTGATTGTCTTACTCGTATGGTTTTTAAAAGCACAAGCCAATGGTTTGGTGTCTGGTTTGATCCCTCACCTTGTGCTCGGAGGCTGATGATACGATTCTTTGTTTACCTGAGGAGGCAGAGAAAGATGTGAATTTGAAATACTTCTTTACTTGTTTGAACTTATGTCTGACTTAAAGATCAATTTCCTTAAAAGTGAGTTATATGTGATTGGAGGAGACAATGAGACGGCTCTCAAGTATTCTGATATTTTTGGCTATAAGGTTGGAGTGTTGCCTATTTTTTGCCTAGGAGTCCCTATAGGCTGCTCTAGATTGCTGGTGAAGCATTGAGATTTGTGTATGAAAAAGTGGCTAAGAGGTTGGATAATTGGAAAGGAAGTACTCTATCTTATGGAGGCAAGGTTGTCTTAATTAAGACTTGCTTGTCTAGTATCCCGATGTATCATATGTTGATGTTCCTGCTTCCTAAAACTATGAATGAAAAATTGGACAAGTATAGAAGAACTTTCTTTTGGCAAGGAGATAGCAACCATTATTAACATGAGCATAAGTAGGGCAACCAAATATTCTCAAATCAGAATAATCTGCTGGAGAACCAGACCATACCTCAATGGGAGTCTTCTTTCCAATAGCCAGGTTAGGTGACCGATTAATTAAGTAACAAGCAGTGGAAGTGGCTTCAGCCTAAAAACTTCTAGATAATCCAGAACTAGATAACATGCAGCATACCTTCTCCATGATGGTTCTATTCATGCGTTCGGCCACACTATTTTGTTGAGGAGTACCTGGGACAGTGTAATGTCTCACAATTCCCTCTGATTTGCACAAAGCTTCAAACTCTCCAGAACAAAACTCCAAGCCATTACCGGTATGCAGCTTCTTGACATGCTTGTCAGTCTGTCTTTTAATCATAATCTTCCACTCCTTGAATGTTTTGAATACATCTAATTTGTGCTTCAGAAAATATGCCCAAACTCTTCTTGAGTAATCATCAATGATGGTCAACATGTAACCTGCACCTCCAACTGACGGAACGCGAGACTCTCCCCACAAATCTGAGTGAACATACTCCAATATGTCTTTTGTAGAGTGAGTTCCAGTGCCAAACTTCACCCTTGTTTGCTTGCCGAAGACACAATGTTCACAGAATTTCAACTTGTCGATATTTTGACCATCAAGTAGACCTCTTTTGTATAGCTCCATCATTCCAGTTTCACTCATATGACCAAGACGCATATGCCAAAGATTAGTAGTATCACAATCAGAAGTATCATTTGAAATAACAAGGGGCGGCATTACCTGAAATTGTAGTACCTTGAAGATAATAAAGACCATTAGCCTTCCTCATGTCACCCTTCATTACAATAAGAGAATCTTTGGTGACCTTCAGGACTCCACCTCCACCTGAATACTTGTACCCCTTATCATCAAGGGTACTTAAAGAGTTAAGATTTCTCTTCATCTTAGGAATGTATCGAACATCCGTTAAAGTTCTGATTGTGTCATCAAACATCTTGATCTGAATAGAGCCAATGCCTTCAATCTTGCGTGGTGAATCATCAAAACCCAAAATAGAACCAGCAGTAGCAATAGGTTCAAAGGTAGTAAACCAATCTCTATGTGGGCACATATGAAAAGTGCAAGCAGTATCAAGAATCCATTCATCATTAATTTCAGCACATCCAGCAACAACGACAAGCACATCACCTTCAGAATTACTATCACGAGCACAATTTGCAGAATTTTCATCTTCTTTGTTATCTTTTGGTTTGTATGTGCCGTTCCTCTTTTCTTTATTTTGTAACTTTCAGCATTCGGATATGACATGACCACCTTTCTTGCAGTATTTGCATGACTTCCTATTCCTGGACTTAGATCTGCCTCTATTATTCTTGCTAGAGCTTCTGCCCCTAGAATTGCCGCTTGAACTCTTCTCATGTTGCCTGCCTCGAACAACCAAGCCTTCTGCATGCGAGTTTGAGTTTTCACCAGAAACCATATGTTTCATCTTCTCTTTAGCATACAGTGCTTCATAAACTTCATTAAGAGTGAGAGTATCTCGGCTATATAAAATAGTATCTCTAAAAGTAGAGTATAAACTGGGCAGAGAGCATAAAAGAATAAGACCTATATCTTCATCATCATATTTTACCTCCATAGATTCGAGGTCGGCAACAATTTCTTTGAATTCTGTCAGGTGGTTTAATACTGATCCACCTTCCGTCAACTTGTGTAAATAGAGCTTTTTCTTCAAGTGCATCTTGCTCGTCAGGTCCTTGGTCATACAAATTTGCTCTAGTTTTAACCACAATGCCGTGGCGGTCTTCTCCTTTAAAACCTCCTGTAGAATATTATTAGATAGATGAAGATGAATCTGAGATAAGGACTTACGATCCTTTCATTCCTTCTTATCAGCGGACCATGTCGCTAACATCTTGTCAAACCCCAAAAGAGCGTCATCCAGGTCCATCTGTGCTAGAACAACCCGCATCTTGACTTGCCATAGTGAAAACCTTGTGTCACGATCAAACAGCGGAATATCATACTTTAGGGAAGCCATTGCTAGATTAATCTTGTGAACACAAAGTAGTACAAATCGAAAAGGAAAAAAAATTCCTGGTAGAATTAATAGGTACGGGCAGCAAAGAAAATTATGAGTAGTTGACTTCCGTGGTAGCCTTTGTGGGTGGATGTAGCAAAATCAGGAAACTTAACCTCCCTGGTACCTTTTCTTGGGTGTACTTAGCAAAGAACAGAAAAGTTGATATTTGTGGCCCTGCTTGTTTACGCGAACATGAGACTTCTAATTTTTCTTCTTCTTTTGTTTCGGTACTTTATCTGCCAACAACTTCAGTTGATCTCCTCGGGACTTGAGCACTTCACGTCGGCTCCTTTTAAATCGCCTGGTTTCTCCAATTATGCAGCGGAGTTTGCACGCCTACTGCCTTCGAATCCTTGCCGAACTCGACGTGATGGCGCGAGAAAGAAACCAATGCCTGTTGGATCAGATCTGGCGTCTGCTCTGTTTCGATTCGAAAGATCGAGACGAGAACTTCAGCGAAAAATCTACGGTTCAGAATCCACCGCAAATACGAACTCGGCGAGCTGACGAATCACATGAGGGCGTCGTCGACTTCTTCTCCTCTCTAAATCTAATCTTGTAACCTCGCTCTAATACCACTTGTTGCGATATTAGAGATAGATCTAGAGACAAGAGACAAAGATTTTTACGTGGAAAACCCTTGCGGGAAAAAACCATGGACGCACGAAGGCGCAATCTCACTATGATGGAAAAGTATTACAAGCACGAGACCATAGGACGGTCTTTAGGTGCGACTACCGGGGCATATATATAGGGGTAATTACAAGAGTCCATAAAGGACAAGACAACAAGTTGTAATCGGTTACGCCGGTACCAGCGCGAATCCCCACACCGTACGATGCTACGTCTAGCACGATTCGGTGCCGTGTCCAACACGGTAATAGAATTCAGATCACTTTTCAACATGGTTAAGTGAGCTGGACTATGTAAATCCAAGAAGGGAGGCCTAGGGTTTAAAATTCCTCATAAATTCAACATTAGTTTGCTTTGCAAGTGTTTTTGGAAACTCGAAAATGGAGAAGGGTTGTGGCAACACATTGTTTTCTTGAAGTATTTGACCTCTCATCCTTGAATGATTGTGAAGCCGAAGATGGATGATCCCTCCTGTTGGAAGGATTTATTGAAAGTTAGGAGTGTATATCTTAAAGAAAGAAAGCTTCATGTACATTCAGGATAATCTGTGAGGTTTTGGGAAGATTGATGGACTCGTTCTGCTCCTTTGTATCAGCAATATCCTTTGCTGTATGAGTTGTGGACCGAGCCTTATATTTCTATTAAAACCTTGTCTAATAAAGGTTTTCCAGCAAGCTTAAGGAGGTGGTTGGCCCCAGATTTGAGGGAGCAGTGGGATTCTGTGGTATTTCCAAGTCCTTTGTTGACTTAATCTAATACCTAATAAGGTATCTTGGTCTGGAAAAAAAAGGGTATTTTCACTCAAGTCAACCTATCACTATTTGGAAAAGAATGTAGCTGGACCAGACCTTTGTTTCCTGTAGAAAGATAAGTTGCCTGAAAAGATTTGTATCTTCCTATGGCTCTTGCTTCATGATTCAGTGCTTGCCAAGACCAATATGAGAAAGAGACACTGGGTTGGCAATCCTACCTAACAATTCTGTGACCATGCCAAGAAAATACAGTATCTGTTCTTTGATTGTGTGGTGGCCAGGTTTGTTTGGGGGTGGTTGGGACCTATTTGGGTATTGATACTAGACCAACTAACTTGTGGAAATTCTTTGTCTAGATGCATATTTTCTTACCACATGTGCTGACTTTCCATCCGGTAGGATTGGCTACTGTTTGCTAGGCGATCTGGAATTGTTGTAACAAGGCATGTTTTGAGAAGAAATTGATTAGGAACCCTGTTGAGTTGATTTTGCATATTTCATTTTTCTTTGTTTTTGTAGGTTTGCAGAAGGACTCGCTCCAAGGAGCTATGTGCAAAGGCGCGGAGATGCTGATGATGAATGCCCTGTGGATCTACCAGTTGCATTCTCGAAGGTCTGCGACTTGGATGCGGATCTTGCCAGCTTTAGACATGTCGACGGAGGAGACGGGATGATATTCTAGCTTGATGGGAGGTGTTAGGCCTTTGCTTTTGTTAGTTTTATGCAGTCTGGATGAATGTAATATGACAAATTTACTTTGAGAGGGTGCCATGGGGGTTTTCATACCATAGGTTTGGTCTGGACCAGGCCTAACTAGTGGGTTTCACTACAGTGTGTCAAACTCGATCACATTTTTTCTTTCTTTTCTCATTCTAAACTTGTGGTTTCTGTTATGCAAGTAATGGGAAATGGAGTCATCCCAGTTCAAAAATCGTGAGCCTCTCAACCTTAGGGCAAATGCTATTCTGTTACAACTAGGGCCGAGTTTGATCTTCATATTTTCCTAAGTATCACCTCTCATACATATTGTATTATTAAAGTTACATGGTTTCCATGGTGCTGCTTCTATCAGATATTTGCCAAACTTCTATCCCGTAGCATCTTCTTAGGTGTTAGTCAAAATATTGGTGCAGTCAAGTTGTGAGAAAAGGGAGGTTGTATCATGTGATGGAGCCAGCATAGGTTGGTTGATCTTCTCATAACATATGGGAAAATTCCAATTTATGCTCTCTACTTTTAAGGACTCATGCATATTAGATTCTTTTACTTGGCCCCCTTAACTCAATCATCCCTTGATGGTTGTTTTTGAGGCAGCTTGCCATGTTGGTTGCTTACTGGCATGAAAATAAGATTTACTTCAATAAACTGATATGGAACCTATCTGAGAGTACAAAAGAGAAAAATATAGGAGCAAGGGAGGACAGAGAGAACCCTATTGTTTCTCCTTGGAGGCTTGGAGCACGACCAATGTGCTCATTTTGCCACTAGCAAAAGGTCATCGTATCAATACCAAGCAATTCTCACCACTGGAGGGAGAGGATACAAGTTACTGTTATCCGACCAACAAAATGGTTCTAACACAACAACAATAAAAATGATAGGTTTTTGACCAAACTGTTGCACAATGAAACTTAAATGCTCAACTATCATTGTCACAAGCAAATGCAGAACCAGTTAATGAGTATAATATCATCTTCTATATAAACAACTTCATACATTGCTACACTCTTTTCACACATCCAAAAGGAAGAAGAGAAATTTCACAACATGGAGCATTCTCTTCACCAAATTTCACAAATTAAACGGGATCTAGTGTGGACCAACAAAATGCAAAGATCCAATATTACCAAAGCTTCCCTCCATTGAATTTCACACATCACCACTATGGTCTAAATATTATGCCACAATATTCACCCAACTTCACTCAGTTTGGTGTTCCAACAAACTTCTAGCAATTTCCACACAAGCCAGCAATATATGATCAAGGGGAGGGTATAGGTGGTTGGTTGTCATCTCCGGTTGTATCTCTAGCAAGTTCTACAAAAGTCAGCAAGACACAACTTCACTTAGAGATGACTGTTGCACAATAGTTACAAGAAGATCATGTTAATGTCGATGAATGCAGTGAACCAGTCCAAACAAATAAATTAGAGTGGGCCACTAGAATTGCAGTGAATAGGAGAACTTAAGATTGGTCAAGGCTTGGTTGAACAATAGAAATAATTGTTGATGGCAATGCAGAGAAGTTTGCCTAATGTTGGAAGCAAGTTGCAAAAGAATACAACATCAACAGTACAGGAGAACAAAGAAGAAGCTACACAATGCAAAAGCCTAGTGGCAAGGGTAACAAGCTTGTCGTGCGGTTCAATGGACGTTGTATTGAACTGAAAAATGTATATGTGAGTGGTGATACATAAAAAACGTATCATGTTTTCTGAGTTTAATGATATCTTTTCGTAGTATTTCTGTTATGTATTTAATTGATTTTCTACATTATTTCATAAACTACCAAACTGCTGAATTTTCCCTCTTATTTTGTATGCGCATAAAAAGATCGTAAATATCAGAAAATTCAGCGTTTTCAGGAATGTTTCAGAGGAAGATTACTTCGTGCGAAAGGAGGCAACCAATGGAGCCCTAGGGGGCCACGCGATAGAAGGCCGTAGCACCCTGTGCCACCCTAGGGTGTCGTGTGGGCCCGTGCTGGCTCGGCTGTCACCGCCCTTTCGTGAGTAGATTCATTTTTGTCCCCTGCAGTCTCCAGGTGAAGTTTTTTCTATTTATATAAAAGGTTTCACGTCGCGAACAGAGAGAAGGGGCATCGAGGAGAGATAGAGATACAGAGAAGGGAGACCACCGCCGGCATCCGTGGTTTTCCATCTCTACCATCACGACACATATATTAGGCCTCCTTGTACTTCATCTTCCACGTCAGGACCTTTGGATTGGTTTGTATCTTGTTATTTTCTCAAGTTATGGATTCAATCTATTATCAATTCTTCATGTTCTGGATGATGTGAGTAGTCTTATCGAGGCTACAAGGTGCATATTAGTAGCTATGCAATGTTATTATGATTACCATCCATCTTTGGCTTAATCAATTATTTGCTTGAGATTAATCTATTGCATGCTATGTCTTTAATAATTGTATTTAGTTGTGCGTCTTAGTATGGCCAAACAAGACAATTAGCAGTGCGTTCGTTGGTAATCATGAGGGATGGGTAGAGCAACCAACCATGTGGTCCTCGTTCGTATTCCATTAGGGAAATTAGTAGTACTGTACCGGCTCATGCCTTAATATACGCCTCAAATTGGTTCTTGGAAAAATGGTAGTTTAATTTATATCTATTTCTACCAATATTAGCCTTTTATTTATTTCATGCAAATTCGTAGTCGGTACTATTGTGTTGCAGAATCCATATTGCTTGCTTAAAAATTGCTACTAGTGAACATACATGCCTCGTACCTCAATTTTAGCCATTAGAACACATTTTCCTAGCACTATTGGTATTTATTATTTTTAATTTTTGTTTAATCCAAAAATATTCTTAGTTTCCTAGTTCAATTAATTGCTCATTTTAATTATTTATTGCATCCTAGAGTTTCACAACGATTTGAGAAAGCTAGTTGTGTATCTCGAGCATTGTTTTTAAATACTTTTAGTGCGATTTCAGATTTGGAACAAGTGAGATTAATCACTGCCTCCCTGTGGGTTCGACAGTCTTTCTTATCGAAAAAGCGACAATCGATCATGTGCCCTTGTGGGTCATCAAATGATTTTCTGACGCCGTTGTTGGGGAGGCAACATTGGTTTCACTCTCAAATTTGATCTCACAATGTTTCTTTATAGTTTGTTACATGTTTTAATTGCTCTCTAGTGTACTTGTCTCTTTAAATTACTAGTTTAGTCCATCCTATTAAAAACAAGAAAAATAAATTAGTTGCTACTTGCTTAATTTTAATCTTGCTAGAATTATTGACAAAAATACTAGGTTGTGTGCTTTTGCTAGTGTTCCTAGTAATGATTTTATTTGAGGACCTATTACTACCAGTGATATTAATGTTAAAGAATTTGATATTAAACCTTCTTTGTTGAATTTGGTTACTAATAATCAATTTGGTGGTACTCTATGGACACTACTACGGACCTGCTTTTTTATGATGATACATATTCATCACCAAATGTTATAGACTAATTTTTTTTGTAATGATATGATGAAGAAAATGGTCTTGTCATGGAACCTACGTGGCATATGTTTCTATGTAACAAACGATAATTTTCATCATAAATGAGTGATGAGACTTTTTTTGTCACAAATAGTTAGACATTCTATGACGAAACTATTCGTCATACAATGCTTTAAGAACATCACATATGCTGTTCATTTTCGTCATGAACAACCATGCTCCACTGCCTAATCTGATGTGGACACGACATTGCGTGACAAAATTTTTGTCATAATGGAAGCCACGGCAGCTTCCCCTTCGTCATAGAACATTAGGTGGTGGGTGGTATCTGACGGTGGCTTTGTTCCATGACGAAGTTTCATTCGTCAAAATGTGAGTGTTGATGTGTCACCACGCTGCCATTTGACGTTTCAGTGAGAGGTGATGAATTTTTTCATCATAAAAAATCTTGCTGACATGGTGACAATCGGGATCAGGCCTTTTACGCGGCCAACCTATTTAATTTGGTCCCACTATTTGGCCTAGAGTTTTGGCCTGTCTATTTTGGTCCATGTCGCGGGGAATTCGCAGCAATATCCATTTGTAATAGGATTGTCGGGGTTGTGTGAATGGAAAATCTAGGCGGTGCACACAAGAATTTTACCCAGGTTTAGGATCTCCAAGGATGGAGATAATACCCTACTCCTGCTGAATGTATTTGATGATCTTGCGTGAAAAAGGGAGTACAGGGGGGTTGAAGAAGAAACTAGTTCGTCTAGAGGTTAGAGAATCCAGAGCCCAGAGCCCCTTCTGCATGGGGGGCTCGGCCTTATATAGGCCTGTACGAAGACCGACTCGGTCACTCGGCAAAGCTACCGTTATTGTCCTAATTAACTAACACATTTACATCTGGTAACGGTCCGAGTAACGCCAGTCTTCATGCCAGTTAAAACGTAAGCCTTGATGGGTTGTAACGCCTGTCTTAATGGCACCCGGACGTTGCACTGGTGCAGGCCTTTCTTGGGCTTTTATCCGAGTGGGCTTGTCCCAGCTTGTTGGGCCTACCCGGTTGGGCCTCCCCCGTCAGTAGCCCCCGAGTGCTTCGAGGTCTTGACAGGAATGCCGACTGGGAAGCAGACTGTGCATGTCCGAGTGGCTGATGGAGAGACCTTGATGGACTCTCCTGATACCTGAAAAGAGGTTAGATTTGTGCTAAGCATTAGGGACTCGGTGATACCCGTGCTTTCCGGCGGGGGAAATCGGCTTGCGGCCCTCTGAAAGGCGTATCATGAATTCCGAGTGAACTCGAAATAGCATCTGGCCTACCCGATTGAACGGTTGCCACCTTGCGCCCGCGGGGGGGACGCCTTCGATTTTCAGCTTCGGAACCGAGTCCTCAAACTCCGGCATTGAACCCTGAATCAGTGAGCCACGTTGCGCCGCTGTGGCATTCGGCTCCGACTCAGGGATCGTATTGTGCCGCTGTGGATGCCGGGTTCGCTCTTAGCTTGGGTGTTGCCGAGTGACCTGCGAACCCTGTCGGGTCGGTCATCAGCACCCTTTCGCAGAGCTAGTCTGCCTCCGAGTTTGGCGGCTTGTGCGCCTCGGAGTTTGCTTGATAGAATCGGTATAACCCGTGATGTGTCGCCACGGGCCAAGCTGACTGTCGATTCGGTGCTCGAGCATGATCCGACTCGATCTGAGTCGGCACCAGCCAGAGCCGACTGGGGTCACGTTGATGCCTTGACTGCAATGTCATGTCGACATTCAATGCGCGCAGTCAGTTGGACAGAGTGCCCGCAGTGCAATGATTTTGCCTCGAGTCGCGCATGAAGCGTGCCCGAGACATCCGCCGCTGCTCTGATTTCGCGCGACGTTCGAGGAGTCGACTCATCATGACTGCACCCGAATCACGGGGGCAGCGCGCGCGGGACGGAGGCTGACGTAATGACAGCCGGTCACGTCGCCTGGGATGTCGCGTCATGGCGAAAAAGGCGCCCGAATCCCGCGGGTTTTCGCGCGCGGGACGGCAGTTGCCGCGGCAATCTCTCGCCATGTCGGACGCACGATCGCCAGCGGTTGGACTCCCTCAGGCCATAAAACGTGAGTTCTTGGGCTTCCGGGATCTCATCTTGCTCTTGCCTTCGCCTTCCTTGCGCCCAAAAACCCTTTGCCTTCGGAGCTCCACCACCGCATACTCATTCCCGAGAGAGAACTTGCTCGTCGTCGTTCACCAGCCACCGACCATGACTCGCGCCAGCAAGGGGAAGAAGGTCGCCGCTTCCTCCTCCACCGCCGCCGACGAGTGGAAGAAGGGGGACTGGATCCCCTCGGTCATCACCGACGAGCTGCTCATCGGCTTCGCCAAGAACGGTCTGCTGCCGCCCCGCACCATCAGCAACTGGCGGGCATCGTTTCAGGAGTCGAAACCGGCCCCGCACGAGCACGAGCGCGTGATGCTCACTCCGTTCATGGAGCGGGGAATCAAGCTGCCGCCGCATGACTTCCTCCGGGGCCTGCTCTTCTTCTACGGCCTCCAACTCCATCATCTGAGCCCCAAACGGCGTTCTGCACATCGCGTGTTTTATCACGCTGTGCGAGTGCTACTTGGGGACCCGGCCGCACTGGGGGTTGTGGAAGAGGATCTTCACCGTGAAGGCCCAACCCATTAAAGCCGGTGGCCGACTGTCCATCTGCGGGGGAGCTGGCATCTAGGTCAAACCGGGCTCCGGGTACTTCAAGATGCAATTTCCAGATACGGTTCGGAAGTGGCAGGACGGGTGGTTCTACTGCCCGGATGAGCGCACGCCGACTGGCCACGAAGGTCTGCCCCCCGTACGTTGAAGGTCCATCCGTGTGGCTAAAGCGATGGAGTGCCAAACCTTCCAACGAGGAGACGCCCGAAGTTGAACGACTCCTGAAGAGGATCGCCCGACTCCAAGAGAAGGGACTCACGGGCACCGACCTCATCGGCACATTTCTGACTCGGCGCATCTAGCCTCTGCAAGCCCGGGCGCACCCGATGTGGGAGTACTCGGGCAAACCACGACTCAACGAGGTTGTCTGCTGAAGACCTCTCGGACGAGAACTTTTTGGAGCTCTTCCAGAACTTAACCAAAGAACGAACTGGAATCGTCCGAGCGCCCAAAGTGACTCCGTATTCGAGAGCCAACCCTCCACCGAGTGTGAGTGACTTGCACTCCGATTCGGGTTCTTGATTTTTATTATTTTCTTGCTTTTACTAATCACCAAGTCTTTTGACGCTGCAGAACTACCTCAACTTCAACTCCATGCCGCCTCTCCTCGAGCAGGACTCGGCCCCGGCAGCATTGGAGAACACAGAAGTTGATGAGGAAGCCCCCGAGAGTGGAACCCGGATTGACTCGGATTCCGAGTCCGAAGGGCACTACGAAGTCGTCAAGCGGGGCCGTGATGACGGCGCTTCCGGGTCCCAGTCCCCGCAAGCAGGGACGGAGCCGGCTCTAATGGAGCCGACCGCCAAGTGGGCCCGTGCATCTACTGCCGGCTCTGCTGCGCTGGCTCCGGCTCCTGCATGAACCGGGCCCTCCAGCCGAGTGGCACCGGCACCGGCTTCCACGCGAGCTGCTTCCGTCAGCCGCGCAACACCGGCTGCGGCTCCTGCCACGAAGCCGAGTGCACCTCAGCTGGCAGTTGCCAGCTCCAACGGGGGTCCACCCGCCTCGGGGAAGCCGAAGAAGAAAACGATCCCCACCACCACCAGGTATGAGTCTTTTGGTTCATGCCCTAGTCGAGGTAGGTTATAAGGTAATGAAGTCGGTTTTTGCCTTTTGCGTTGCAGGGTGCAGAAGAAGCTCTCCGACAAAGGAGGCTCTTCATCTGGCACCCCAGCAGCTCTGACTCCAATTTCACCGCCAGAGTCGGCTTCCACGACTCCGGCTACAACGGAACCCGTCGCCCTAGCACCGGTCGCCTCCGCCAAGGCAACGGAGTCGGCTATAGGTGCCGCGCCTTCCGCAACTCCGACTGCGGGAGCGCCTCCGGCTGTGACCACCAGCGCGCCGTAGCCAGCTGCTCCTATGCCGCCGTCGGCTGCAACCACCACGGAACTGGAGCCGGATGTGGGCACCGGGTTGGCGCCTCCACCTGCTGCACCCACCGAGGAGCCGCAGTCGGACAGGGGTACCGGGTCAACCGAGGACCCAGCTGTCGACACGCAGCCGCAACCACCTCCCATCCTCGAGGAGACAACGGAGCCGGCATCTGCGACTGGCGCCGACTCCTCCGAGCCAACGGGCGGAGCCGGAGGACAAGCCGTCTCCGAGTCGTCTCCAGGAGCCGTGCAGGGCCAAGCCTTGGCCCTGACGGCCGCAACTGAAGAAACGGCTCTGGCTGCCTTACGAAGCCTCATCCCCGCGCTGCTACTGGCGAGTTGCAGCACGGGGGACGTGACGGCCGCGGAGGAAGCCGCCAACCGCGTCGCTGACCTTAGCTCCAAGCTAAGGGACTTTGCCGACGCAGCCAAGTCTTTGGCGGACTCGGCTGAAGTCCTCGAGTCTTTAGTCGGGGTAAGTCGTCTTCATCCTTTGCTCTTTGTTAACACTGGGAGCACGTTCAGTGCACCCAGTGGGTGTAGCCCCCGAGTCTCTAGCCGACTGTCCGAGTCGGTTAGAGACTTATGAATTCGGTTGCTAACATATTTTCTTCACCAGGCTGCAATCCGGCTGGGCGGAAACGGCCCAGCCCTTCTGGAAAGAAATGCCTCCTTGGAGAAGGCATTGGAGGAGGAGAAGGCCAGGACCCGGCAGCTCGAAGAGAAGCTCGCCGCCCTCAATAGTAGGTGTCCGAGTCTTCAGCTCTTTTGCTTTTAAATATTTTCGTCCTTTTTTGACTTTCCTGAGTCGGCAGACGTTGAAGCCGAAAACGCCCGACTTCAGGAGAAGTTGAAGGGCGCCATCCCGGCGGTCAAAGTTAGCGAAATGCTCGACGCCAAGGTGGTCGAGTTGGAGACCGAGTTGCGGGAAGCCCGCAACTCAATGAAAACTGCCGCCTTGCTGCGGACGGAGCACAAACAATTGCTGGCGTAGTACGAGCATTCGCAGTCGGCGAACGTAAAACTACAAGCATCCATCGACGACTTCGCCAAGAAGATGAAGGAGTCGGACGAGCGACACGCCACAACCATCACCGACTGGGAGAAGCGCGAGGCGGAGCTCCTTGGCCAACTCAAGCAGGCCAATGAGACTTTACTCGGTAAGCCCCCAAGTCCTTTGCTTTGTGTTTTTGCACTCTTCCATGGTTACTTCTTTAGCAATAATCTGTACCCAGATGCTTGCCCAGAACTGGAAGAAGAAACCCGGCGGGCAACGCTCCGACTCCGTGCACTGGCCGACCCGGCGAAGTCAGTCCTCGAGGCGCTTTGGACACCCGAGATGATGGCCGAGTGCGTCGTGACCCTGGAAGACCGACTCCTCCAGGTCAAAAGTTTGGTGCAGAGCCTCAAGTCGGCTGCCCAAGGCCTCTGCATCAAGCTCTGGCCCGGAGAAGAACCGGCTTCCAGCATCTTCGCACTTGCCGACAAACTCTCGTTGGGCCCAGCAGAATCGAGGAGTGGAAGGAGTCGGCGGCCCGCTCGGGAGCCGGCATGGCGCTGGCAATGGTGTTGGCACACCATCCCGATGTGGATGTCGACAACATCTCCGCTGGTGCCCCCGTCGACGAGAAAGGGGAGTCGGTGGATCCTCTGAAACTTCTTCCCCGAGTCCGCGCCGCCGCCAGCCGGATCGCCAGCTTCACCGACCTGGAGGAGCGCGTAGAAGCGACTCCAGAGGAATAGAAAAAACATCATGTAATATCTCTCGGTATGCCGAGTAGACAAAAATGTAAAAAACTTTTGCAATGAATGAAGATGTTTTTCAATTCATTCTGATTGACTTTTGCATAAGCTATTCGTTTGCACAAGTTATTTGAGTCGTCCGAGTTTGTTTTTGACGCCGAGTCGGATCCTTTCGCGTGCAGGCCGGCCTTTAGCTTTTGCTCTTGCCAACCGGACAGCCGGGTTGCGACTGTAGTTGGGGACGAAGAGTGGGCCTTAGGTACCGTACACGTTTACTTAGACGCTCGTGTAGAAACAAAGTTAGGAGATTCGAAATAACTTGCACCGAGTGATGATTCACCCAGTGGGTTTAAGGTAACTTCTGGAGATTGCCCGAAGTGAAGTTACTCGGTTTAGTTTTAGACATAGCACCCGGGGGTTGCCCAAGGGAACACAGTCGGAAAAAATTTAAATGAACAAAATGCTTCCCGAGTGCCGCTCGAAGGAAACAAAAATTTATCCATTATGAACCAATGAACTGTTTGAAGTACAAAGTTTTAAGTGTAGAAAGGACGCAGCTGTGCAATATTCCAAGTGCGCTTGGTGACTGCGCCGGTTGCCGGGTCCTCCAGTCGGTACGCACCGTTGTGGAGCACCTGGTCGATGATGAAAGGACCTTCCCAAGGCGAAGACAGTTTGTGCATGCCTGCCTTGTCTTGGATTCGTCAGAGGACCAGATCGCCTTTGTTGAAGACTCGGCCCCGAACTTGCCGACTGTGGTATCGGCGCAGGTTCTGTTGATAAATTGTCGAACGCGAGAGGGCAAGTTCCCGAGCTTCTTCTAGGAGATCTAGGCCGTCTTGTCGTGCCGACTTGGCATCCTTTTCCACATATGCTGTGACTCGCGGAGAGTCGTGGAGGATGTCACTCGGCAGGACGGCTTCAGCTCCGTAAACCATGAAGAACGGCGTGTAGCCGGTCGATCGGTTTGGAGTCGTCCTTAAGTTCCAAAGGACGGATGGAAGCTCATCGATCCAGGAGCCGGCGGCCCGTTTCAGCGGGACTAACAACCGGGGCTTGATGCCTTGGAGAATCAGAGCGTTGGACCGCTCGACTTGGCCATTTGATTGCGGATGAGCTACGGAGGCATAATCGATCCGAATCCCATGATCCCGGTAAAAATGGCGAAAAACTTCAGAAGTGAAGTTCGTGTCGTTGTCGGTGATGATGCTATGAGGGATTCCGAATCGGAAGATGACTCCCTTCATGAAGTTGACAGCAGTCGGACCATCAAGCTTCATGATTGGTTTAGCTTCAATCCACTTCGTGAACTTGTCCACAGCTACCAGGAGATGTGTAAAACCTCCCCGAGCTGTTTTGAGCGGACCCACCATGTCGAGTCCCCACACGGCAAAAGGCCATGTGATCGGGATGGTCTTGAGCGCGGTAGCTGGCATGTGTATCTGACGTGCATACCGCTGACACCCTTCGCAGGTTCGGACGAGTTCTTCAGCATCAGCATGTGCGCTGAGCCAAAAGAATCCGTGTCGAAATGCTTTAGTGACCATGGCTCTTGATGAAGCATGGTGACCGCAGAGTCCCGAGTGGATTTCCTCGAGTAATGTCCGGCCTTCTTCCGGCGAAATACAGCGCTGGAAGATTCTAGTAGTGCTGCGCTTATAGAGCTCACCATTAATGATGGTATAAGCTCGAGCGCGGCACACAATGCGGCGCACCTCAGTCGGATCTTCAGGCAGTTCCTTGCGCAAGAGGTATGCCAGGAACGGCTGAGTCCAAAGAGGATCGACCGCCAAGACTTCTTCTTGAGTCGGTTGAGCCGGCTCTGGTTGCAATGAGCCGGCTTCTGAAGACTCGGTTGCCGATTCCAGCTTGACGGATGGTTGGAAAAGCTGCTGAAGGAACACTCCGGGTGGGACTTTTTCCCGAGCTGAGCCAATCCGAGCAAGGGAGTCGGCTGCTTCATTGTCTGCTCATCGAACATGATGGAGTTCAAGTCCATCAAAGTGTCCTTCTAGCCGACGCACAGCGGCACAGTATGCCGCCATGGTGGGATCCTTGGCGTCCCAAGCTTTCATTACTTGCTGTACCACTAGATCCGAGTCACCGCGACAAAGAAGTCGGCGAATGCCGAGTGAAACTGCAATGCGCAAGCCATGCAGTAACGCCTCATATTCTGCAACGTTGTTGGAGGCGGCGAAGTGGATCTGCAGCACGTAATTTAACTTGTCGCCTTTGGGGGAGATCAGCACGACTCCAGCCCCCGTGCCCGCAAGCATCTTCGAGCCGTCGAAGTACATGACCCAGTGCTCCAGGTGCACCTGAGTCGGAAGAGTCTGGCTCTCAGTCCACTCGAAGACGAAGTCCGCAAGGGCCTGCGACTTGATTGCCTTGCGAGGCTCGTAGCTGATGTCGTGCGGCATGAGCTCTATTGCCCACTTAGCGACACGGCCCGTGGCATCCCGATTGTTGATGATGTCAGACAATGGGGCATGACTCACCACGGTGACCGAGTGGGCCTGAAAATAGTGCACCAACTTCCGAGTCGCCAGAAACACGCCATAGACGAGCTTCTGGTAGTGCGGGTAGCGCTGCTTCGACTCGGAAAGGACTTCACTGATGTAGTAGACGGGTCGCTGGACCTTCTGGACTCGGCCTTCTTCTGCGCGCTCCACCACTAGTACAACGCTAACCACTTGATTCGTGGTCGCGATGTACAGCAGCATGGGCTCGCCCTCCATTGGTGCAGCGAGAACCGGAGGTGTTGACAGAAGGCGCTTGAGATCTTCAAGGCTTGTTGAGCTTCACTCGTCCACTCGAAGGAGTCTGACTTCTTGAGGAGTCGGTAGAAAGGCAAAGCCTTTTCACCGAGTCGGGCGATGAACCGACTTAAGGCAGCCACGCACCCGGTTAAGCGCTGGACCGACTTCAGATCTTTCGGCTTTCCCATCTTGATGATGGCATCAAGTTTCTCCAGGTTCGCTTCGATTCCTCGCTCAGAAACGATGAAGCCGAGTAACTTGCCAGCCGGGACTCCGAAGACGCACTTCTCCGGGTTGAGCTTCATGTCGAACCTCCTGAGATTGGCGCAGGTTTCAGCCAAGTCGGTCAAGAGGTCCGCAGTCTTCTTTGTTTTTATCACTATGTCGTCGACATAAGCCTGGACATTCCTGTCTATCTGGTCGTGTAAACACTTTTGCATACATCGTTGATACGTAGCACCAGCATTTTTCAAACCAAAAGGCATCGTGATGTAACAAAAAGCCCCAAACGGGGTGATGAAAGAAGTTTTTATTTGATCGGACTCTTTCATTTTGATCTGGTGATAGCTTGAATAGGCATCCAGAAAACACAAACGTTCACACCCGGCGGTGGAGTCGACGACTTGGTCCACTCGGGGCAAGGCGAATGGGTCCTTGGGGCATGCGTTATTTAAGGACGTGTAGTCCACACACATACGCTAAGTTTTGTTCTTCTTAAGAACCAGGACCAGGTTTGCGAACCAGTCTGGGTGAAGAACCTCCTTGATGAATCCGGCTGCGAGGAGTCGGGCGATTTCTTCTCCGATTGCTTTGCGCCGGTCTTCAGCGAAGCGACGAAGAGCCTACTTCACTGGCTTCACATCCTTGGCGACATTGAGGGAGTGCTCGGTGAACTTCCTTGGTACACCCGGCATGTCAGAAGGCTTCCATGCGAAGATGTTCCAATTCTCACGAAGGAAGTCGACGAGCGCGCCTTCCTATTTAGCCTCAAGGTCTGTCCTGATTTGGATCGTCTTGGACGGATCCCCAGGATGAACCTGGACACGCTTGGTGTTCTTGGCCGACTGGAAGGCGGACTCGGTTGCCGCCTTCTTGCTGGGTGGAGCTTGGTCCGGGTCGACAGATGCCTGGATGTCCTCCAGCTCCTGAGCCGCAATCAGGGACTCGGCTATGTCCGCACTGGCGAGATCACACTCGTTAGAGCGCTCAAAGTCGCCAGTGACGGTGATGACGCCTTTGGGACCCGGCATCTTCAGCTTCAGATATGTGTAGCATGGCCTAGCCATGAACTTGGCATAAGCCGGTCAGCCGAAAATCGCGTGGTATGCGCTCTTGAAGCCGACTACCTCGAAGGTCAATGTCTCGACCCGGAAGTTGTTCGGCTCACCGAACACAACTTCCAGGGAGATTTGACCCAGAGGCTTGGCACACTTCCCAGGCACTATTCCGTGGAAGGAAGTGTTGCTGGGACGAAGTTGGGTCTCTGAGACCTGCATCTTCTTCAGGGTGTCCATGAAGATGATGTTGATGCTGGAGCCCCCGTCCATCAGGACCTTGCGGAGCTTGAACCCTCCGACTTGGGGATCCACCACCAAAGGATGTTTGCCGGGTTGAGGGACCCGGTCCGGATGGTCGAGTCGGCTGAAGCCGACTGGCACCTCGGACCAGTCCAGCCATTGAGGGACAGCCGGCACCGTCGTGTTGACCTCGCGACAGCGCAGCTTCCGACCCCTTTTGGAGTCGGATCCCTGGAAAATCATGAGTACCCCCCCTTTGAGGGGGATACTGCGCCGCGCCGCCGCCTGCGGCGGAGCCTCCTTCTCCGCCGTCTTCCGGCTCGGGCTGCTTCTCTTCCCGGAGGCACTGCAGAAAACTGCACTCCCGGGTCGAGTGCCCCGCCTGATACTTGGCGGTGCTATGAAACGAGCAGGGCCCGTCAAGGACCTCCTCGAATGTGAGTTTTGACGCCTTGCGCTATTGCCAAGGACGCTCCTTCTTTTGGCCAGCGTCACCGCGCTGGGGGCCACGTTCTGCAGCCGCAACCAGGTCGGCTCCGCTAACTCCATCTCCGCCAGCTTTCCGCTTCGGGGGCCGACTGTCCGCGCGCTTCCGACCTGAGTCGGTGGGGACCTTCCGGCTCGAAGACTCGGCTTTTGCCTTGCCCTTGTCTTCGTACCGCATCGCTTCTTCTCCCGTCGCGTACTTACTAGCGACTTCCATGAGTCGGCCCATGGTCTGTATGTTAGACCGGGCCAACTTGTGTTTGGGGAGCTCATACTTGACTCCCTGGGAAAAGGCCTGAATGGCCTGCGTCTTGGTGACGTCCTCAATTGAATTGCGCAGCCGGGTCCAGCGCTGTATGTAGTCGCGGACCGACTCACCCTTCTCCTGGACGCAGAGTCACAAGTCTTGAGCGTTCCCAGGGCGCTTATACGTGCCCTCAAAGTTCTTGACGAAGGCCTCTTGGAGGTCCCTCCAGTCATAGATGCTATCTTCGGGCAGGCTGTTAAGCCATGCCCGAGCCGACCCTTCCAGCATCAGTGGTAGGCTTCGGAGGGCGACACGCTCGTTGCCTCCTCCTATGTTGCAGGCAACCAAGTAGTCGGCAAGCCAAGTTTCCGGCTTGGCTGTGCCATTGTACTTGTCGACACCGCTAGCAATCCGGAACCGGTCCGGGAACGGCTCGCCCCGAATCCGCCTGCTGAAGCAAAGCGGTCCGGTGGAGGCTGAGCCACCCGGCTGGTTGACCTCGCTAGCGCGTCGCTCGGTCCGCACCCGAGCTGCCCGACGCCCCTCGATGTCATCACAAGCATCTCGGTTGTCGTTCCTCGGTGGGAGCCGGCTTGTTGTCGCTCAGCCTGGAGTCGGTTGATCTCCTGGCGAGCGTCAAGTCGGTTTGTGGACCGACTCGGCTGAGACGATCCAACCGTGACAGGGCGGCTCGGAGCCCCCGAGGGTCGACTCCGAGTCGCTTGGGAGGCCAGTCGATTGCTAACCGACTCAACCTCATTTTGCTGCTCTACCGCCATCTTCATCAACGCGACGACTCGGCGATGGATTTCTGCTGCGGGGCCGTCTGCCGGAGGCGGCAGTGAGTTGGCCAGCGCGGCAGCCGCAAAGAGATTTTGTGCCGGTGTCTGGAATACAGGGACACCGTCCTGTTCCCGGCCGAAAAGTGGGGCCCGAGTTGCCCGACTCCTCCGGGCGGCAGATGAAGATCGCCGATTCGCGCGACTGCACGAACCGTGAGGATCATTCGGTTGCCGTTCCCGCTGTTCGAGTGCTGCCCGCTCTTGATCGAGGCGCTCTCGTTCAGCCAGGAGGGCTTGCCGAGAGGCCTCCAAGGCCCTCTCGGCCTCCGACTGCCCACCAATGGGCGTATGCAGGTGCTCAAGTGCCGCCCTTGCTGCTGCGTTAGATGTGCCCGCGTCGCCAGTAGCGCCATCCCCGACCACATACACCTCTGCCGAGGCGGTATGGCTGTGCGAACTCTCGTCCCCTTCGGATTCGGAATCCAGAAGGGGAAGGAGAGACTCGGCGCCCACCATGGCGACGAGCTGGGAGCGTCCTTCACCCTTGCCCAGATCAGAAGGAAATCCGGGCCGGAGCTCGGACTTCGCTTCCTCCGCGGGGCTAGGGCGCGGATCTTGAAGACGCAGCTGGCCGAAGGCATCGGCCACAAAGTGAAGGCTGCCGAAGATGAACTTTGAGCCTTCGGGATGTACACTTGGTGACATGTTGCCGGCGATGAGCTTGTCGCCGATAATTGGAGAAGATCCCGCCCGGATCATGGCTCCAAAGCACGCCTCCCCTACCTGGCGCGCCAACTGTCGCGGGAAATTCGCAGCAATATCCATTTGTAATAGGATTGTCGGGGTTGCGTGAATGGAAAATCTGGGCGGTGCACACAAGAATTTTACCCAGGTTCAGGCTCTCCAAGGATGGAGATAATACCCTACTCCTGCTGAATGTATTTGATGATCTTGCGTGAAAAAGGGAGTACAGGGGGTTGAAGAAGAAACTAGTTCATCTAGAGGTTAGAGAATCCAGAGCCCAGAGCCCCTTCTGCATGGGGGGCTCGGCCTTATATAGGCCTGTACGAAGACCGACTCGGTCACTCGGCAAAGCTACCGTTATTGTCCTAATTAACTAACACATTTACATCTGGTAACGGTCCGAGTAACGCCAGTCTTCATGCCAGTTGAAACGTAAGCCTTGATGGGTTGTAACGCCTGTCTTAATGGCATCCGGACGTTGCACTGGTGCAGGCCTTTCTTGGGCTTTTATCCGAGTGGGCTTGTCCCAGCTTGTTGGGGCCGACTCGCTGTATTGGGCCTACCCGGTTGGGCCTCCCCCGTCAGTCCAGCACAACAGTTTTGGCCCAATATTTTCTAGCCCAATCAGATTTCTAAGCCAGTCATATCAGGCCCACTTTTGGCTTTTTCTGGACTAGGCCATCTTTTGGAGCCAGGTTTTGGAGGCCCATACTCCTTTTAGAGCCTATATTTACAAAGTCCAACATTAGCTAATTTCAGCATTGATTAGATAGAGAAGAAACATGTTTAATTGATTACACATCATCACAAGATATAGATAGTAAACACAGATTAAACTAACTTAAGTACAATTCCAGCTAGCAAAACACAAAGTTCCAACTACCAAATACAAATATTGTTCATGTGCATGATACTACACTCACATCACACCTAAGTAGCAAATAATATGACTAGCTAGGAACCATCACCCTACCAAAACACAAGTTTCACTAGCACAAATAGTTGCAACACATGTCACCATAACAGCTACTAAAACACAAAGTTTCACTAGCACAAACATTTGCAAAACATGTCAACCTGCAAAGTTCTTTCAATAACATGTCAAGGAGAGTTTTGACCCTGTGATAAGGTCAACAAACAACAAAGAATTGCATTTGTCTCATCTCGCTTCTTCAAAACTTGTTGCATATCTTGTTGATGCTTCTTCACAACTTCTTCCATCTCTTGTTCTTGCTTTTTCCTTGCCTCATCTGCTTCTTGTGCACGCTTCTTCCATGTTTCGAGCTCTTGCTGTTGATACTCAATTGTTTCTCAAAGTGCAGTTATACCCCGTCTTTTTGACTCAAGTTCTTCATGAATGTGTCGTACACCATATGTGTTCTTAGAGCTTAACTCGAAGCCGACATTCTTCAGAAACATGCTTGTTGCACTTGACTGAGTGATTACTTTCAAAACAACATCTGTACTAGTTCTTGATGTTCACCATCTTCAATAGTATCCTCCATCATACCTTCCATTTCAGCCTATGATTGCAAGGATTTTACATGACTAGTAAAAAACAACAATCAGATGAGCATAGAGGCACAACAATATAGAGAAATGGTGCTATGTAGAGAAATGGTGCTTTGTGTCAATTGTATGTAGATGTTTTTTCGAAACAAATCAAAGGAATGTGATGGTATTAGGAATAGTACATAAATTGTTTACAAACTAGAGGATTTAGCAACCAGGCAAGCACAACAAAAAGTTGGGTACATGAAAAACAACAAGCACGACAGCAAGGCATGAGAGGGCACTTACAATTGCTTGTTTTACAGGCTCGTTGAACCTTTTTTTTCTTGCTATTGTGGCATTCCTTGAAAATGTCAACCGCATTGGGTTATTTATCCTTGTATTTCTCCTTCTATTGATGTTGGAAGAATTACAAAATGTCAGTTGGCAAATTAAAGGCAATGATAACTTGGTATTGAAAGAAAGTTTATTGACATAGCATGCTTCCTTGTACTAAATTCACTCAACTACAGAAATTGTTTGCCATATAGTACATTTTGTGTAATTCAATTCAATGCTAACAAGTGAGCAGTGTACTATCTATTAAACATGTTTGTACTAACAGCATGATTTCATGAATAGGATCAGATCATGAAGAAAGTGCATGGAAAATAAGTAGACAAAACATACTGCAACCAAAACATTGTGAAGATGATATTTAAACCATGAACCATGTAATAACTGTTACATACATACAAGCTTACACCAATTCTAACAAACATGTATTATTCGCACAACACATTCATGCAACCAAAACCATTCACATTGGCAACATTCAAGAAAGAGATTTATACATGTTCGTAATATAGCTAGCAAGTAGCTTGAAACGTAGCAATCAGTAATGTAGCTTGATGATTAATCAATAATTGGTAATTTACTCACCACAACATAGCAATGAGCAATGTAGTTCCTAGAACCTGTGGTCTAGTGGAACTTGACTTTAGCTCGATTCTGCTTGTTCTTTTCAGAGGATTCCTATGAAAAGGCATTTTTGTAAGGCACATTCAAAATTACAAATTTTGCAAAGTAATAAAGTGATTTCATAGTTCAAACCTTGTTTTTTTGGGCCAGATCACTTCTGCACAAGTTTTCTCCACTCTTCATCCGTGATATTAGATACCGGAGATATTGTCCTCACTAGATTAGCTAGAACACCGTCAAAGTATTTCTTTTTAGCCTATAGCACGCCTGTCGTACCCCACGGTCAAGTACATCAGCACATCCATCCTTTGTTGCCTTATTGTTGGTGTCCATGGCCAACCTTCCCTAACAAAATGAATGAAAATCATAACTTATGTATACCATCTTAGATTTTGCATATATAATCTGTAATCATAAGTATTATAGATTAAATATAAGAAAAACAATATACTAATCAAGAGATAGGAGAAAAATTATAATGGAGCCTATGCACAATTCCGGGATTCTATAATCAGCAATGGCCTCGATGAGTACAAGATATGTGAGGAGTGTGTGCGGCCAATTTTTTCATGTATTCATGTTGTAGGTAATCAGAAAAATTTCATGTGTAATAGAGAAAAGAATCATGCAATGCAATAGAAGTAAAGTGCATGACGCAATATGTTTAGCATATAGTTAGCATACAAATGCGCATATGGTTGCTTTTTTTTTACAGTTCAAACTAATTAAAGCAGATCAATAGTTTAGTATAGAGTTACCAACAACTTAACAAACAAGACTATTTCTATCCAGGCTACAACGTGCATAGTAATAGCTACGTAGTGTTCTCATGATGATTACCATCTATCTTTGACGCCATCAATATGTTATTATGATTACCATCAATCTTTAGTGTAATCAATTGTTTTCTTGGAATTAATCTATTGCATGATATGTCTTTATTTGTTATATTTGATTGTGTGTCTTAATATGGCCAAGCAAGACACTTAGCGATGTATTTGTTGATAAACATGGGGATGGGGTAGAGTAGTCAACCGTCTGGTCCGCGTTCGTATTTCTTTCACGAAATTATTCGTATTGATCCGGCTCAATGATAAATGAGGTCAGTGGCCCTGTAACAATAGTTTTGCACAAGTGTGAACTGGGTTGTGCTAGTACACTGCTGTGCTAGCTTCCTAAAACCCTAGAGCCATAGTTACCTGTGTGGCATAGCTGTGTCACAGGTGAACAACCGCTCTATGACTCAGGTACACCTCTGTGCCAAGGGAGAGCTTGAAAATGCTTAGAGAACTGCACTGCAATGTCTATCTGTTGAGTCAGAAAACTGTTGGAGGTTTTCTCCTGTTCTGCGTCAGAGTTTGTTGTGTGCGCTGAGGGCATGTAATTTGTCAAGACCGGGCTGAGTAGGGAGTCTACGTCAGTTAGGGTTTCACCTGTGTCAGCCACCGGTGACACAGGTGTTGGTCTGCCTGAAGCCTTGTTACCATTGTGCGTTGTGGTTAGCTGTGTCACCGGTGCCTGTCATAGGTGACTCACTTAATCCTACGTGGCATGAGTGTAACGGTCAGGTGCCTGTGGACCCTATATATAGGGGACCAGGGGAGGTCTTGGAACTTAACCTTTGCTCAACCTTTGCAAACCTTTGTTTGTTTTTCAACCTTAGCGAACCTCCCTCCAGAATAGAACCAAACCTTCATGTGAGCGTGTCCAAGTTTCTGTCCTGGAGAGTTAGAGCTTTGAGCAAGAGCAATCGATTCCTCCAAATGATTGTTGCAGCAGATTCTGTTACCCTTGGAATGTCTACTCCTAGACAGGTGTAGGAGTCGCCGGTGATCACCCAAGCTTGTGTGGGTTGGCCAGATGTTTGTGAAGGTGATCTGAAGTCTACCTGCCGCAAACAAAAGGACTCCCACAAGAAAAAGGAAGAGATCTGAAGATTCAGGTACTCGGAGAACAAGCATGTTTCAGTGCTGGCTATCTCTTAGAAGTAGCTTCTCCAATGGAGACGTACCTCTCTGAAAAGAGTGGGAACTTCGGTGAAAAATCACGTGTCTCTTTGTGTGTTTACATTCTGTACTCACTTGCTTATTTCCTTTCATGCTTGTGTAACTCTCTGATATAGATATCTGATCTAGCTATAATCTTTACTCTATACCTGTGTTATCTAGCTGTGTCATAGTTGCTCTTTAACTTATCTGCCATCTGTGCTAGCTACCTGTTTCACAGTCATATTTTATATCAGCCTGTTTAGAGTTTTCTTTCACCTGTGTTAGCTACCTGTGTGATAGCTACTTGTTAATCTTCATATCATTTGCTGCCTGAGTAGTCTGTCTGTTACACAGCTAGCTGAACCTCTTTACCTGTTAAGGCTTATACTTGTTTAAATTGAGTAGTTAATTTAAATTTGGCTAGCCTCCTATTCCCCCCCCTCTAGTCGGCTCCTACGATCCTTTCAATTGGTATCAGAGCAGGTTGCTCTTTGAATTGGCTTAACAGCAAGAGTTAAAGGATGTTGGGCTATGAGGGTAGAATTCCTGTCTTTGATGGATCTAACTATGCCTTCTGTAAAAGAAAGATGCAAATGCATCTTATCGCAATTGATCCAGATGTTTGGGAGGTTGTCAATTCAGGTTACAGGTTGGAGGACACCATAATGCCAAGCATCAATGACAAGAGAAACATCTAGAATAATACAAGGGCTGCCATAGCTATATTCATGGATCTCCAAGAATATGATTTCAACAAGGTCAGCACCATGGACTCAGCCAAGGAAATCTGGGACACCTTGGAGCAAATCTATGAGGGCAGCAACACTCTGAAGAAGTCTAAGAGAAGCTTGCTGGAATCAAACAATTGATCCAGATGTTTGGGAGGTTGTCAATTCAGGTTACAAGTTGGAGGACACCATAATGCCAAGCATCAATGACAAGAGAAACATCTAGAATAATGCAAGGACTGTCACAACTATATTCATGGGTCTCCAAGAACATGATTTCAACAGGGTCAGCACCATGGACTCAGCCAAGGAAATCTGGGACACCTTGGAGCAAATCTATGAGGGCAGCAACACTCTGAAGAAGTCCAAGAGAAGCTTGCTGGAATCAAAGCTTGAGAGGTTTGAGTATGAACATGGTGAAGACATAAACTCCTTGTTCTCAAGACTCACCATCATCACCAATCAGCTGAGGGCTCTTGGATCAAACATAGTAGATGATGAGGATGTCATCAAGAAGTTTCTGTCTATGCTGCCAAAGCCCTACAGAATTCTTGTGCTGATGTTGAAGAAGGATGGTTTTGATTAGATGAAGCCCACTGAAGTTTTAGGGAGAATACTAACACATGAGATGGAGATCAAGCAGGAGAGCAAACATAGCCCATCCTCCTCACTTAAGAAGAATATTGCCTTGAAGACCACTGCCTCAGCTTCACAACCAGAGAGTGAAAATAGTGAAGACCTTGATGAGGAGATCACCAGTGGAGAAGAAAATGAACTAAACCTCCTTATAAGGAACTTCACAAAGTTCTACAGAAAGAAGAAACAATTCGGCTCAAGTGACAAGTTTAAGGAAAAGAAGCTATCAAGGACAACAAGTGCTTTGAGTGTGGAAAAGAAGGTCACTTTGCTGCTGACTGCCTAACCAAGAAGAAGGACAATAACAAGTACAAAAAGAAGAAAGACTTCCATGGCAAGAAGAAGACCTTCAACAACAAGCATCCAACCTATGCCAAGAACAAAGCTACTGCAAGAGCTTATGTTGGGCAAGCTTGGGTATCTGATGATTCAGGATCAGAGGAAAAATCTGAAGATGAAGGTGAAGTGCTGGGATTGCCATCAGTATGACTGATGTGTCTAGCTGTGATACAGCCAAGTCACACAGATAAAAGATCAACGCCAAGGCTGATCAGTCATCATCCATCTCTGCTCCTATGTGCCTTATGGCAAAAGGACCAAAGGACACTATCTTCAGTAGAACTGATTGGATTATGGACAGTGGATGTACACAACATATGATTGGAGACAGAGAGGAGTTTGTAGAGATCACCAATGAGAATCTGCCCAGCAAACATGTGATCTATGCAGACAACTCCAAGGGAAAGGTAAATGGCATTGGTAAAGTTACCATATCTGAACATCACTCCTTATCAAATGTTATGCTTGTGGATCAGATAGGCTATAGTCTAATGTCTATGTCACAGCTGTGTGACACAGGTATGAAAGTCACTTTCTATCCTGATGAGGTTATAGCCTCTAAATTATCTGATGATTCACAAGTGTTCAAAGGATGCAGATCTGGAAAATTATATATTATGAATTTCAATGAACAGTCTGCTGTAGCTCCATGGTGCCTCATGGCCAAGACCGGTGTTGGCTGGCTGTGGCACAGGCGGCTAGGACATGTGGGCATGAAGCTTCTCAACAAGCTGAGCAAACATGACTATGTCATAGGCTTGGAGAAGGTGAAGTTTGAGAAGGACAAGCCCTGCAGTTCATGTCAAGCCGGCAAACAAGTTGGAGCTGCCCATCATCCCAAGACCATCATGACCACCACCACTCCTTTTGAGCTCATACACATTGACCTCTTTGGTCCTACAACATATGAGAGCTTAGGAGGTAACAAGTATGGCTTTGTTATTGTAGATGATTTTTCTCGCTATACTTGGGTGTTCTTTTTGAACGAGAAGACACAGGTCTACAAGAAATTCAAGTATCTCATAGTTAGAGTACAAAATGAATGAAAGGTGAATCTAGTCAAAGTCAGAAGTGATAATGGGAGCGAATTCAAGAATTCCAAGGTGGAGGCATTTCTGGACAAGCATGGAATCAAGCATGAGTTCTCAAGTCCATATGCTCCACAGCAGAATGGAGTAGTGGAAAGGAAGAACAAGACTTTGATAGAGATGGCAATGCCACTTTTGGATGAATACAAGACTTCACTAAGATTTTGGGCTGAAGCTGTCAACACGGCCTACCACTCCATCAGTAGGCTATATCTACATCCACTACTCAAGAAGACTCCTTATGAGCTGCTCACCAATTCTAAGCCAACTGTCTCATACTTCAGGGTATTTGGTTGTAAGTGCTACATTCTTAGAAAAGGCAAACACCTCTCTAAGTTTGAAGTTAAATTTAATGTTGGTATTTTCCTTGGTTATTCCACTAACTCCCATGCCTATAGAGTTTTTAACACCTCTACAAAGGTTATTGAAGAATCTATAGATGTGGACTTTGATGAATCTTATGGCTCCCAAGGAGAGCAAGTTGCTAATGATGTAGGGAGCAAGGATATTCTCAAGAAATCCACTGGTGAGATCAGACCTACTGTAAAGGGGGAACCTGCCTCACCAAGTGATCATGAACCACCTGCTCCACCACTGTGTGAAGACACTGGAAAGCAAGACATTGAGTTCGAGAACAACCTAGCCAATGATCAACTGGATGTAGAGGACCTGTCTCTGCCAGCTGTGTCACAGGAAGAACCAGCTGTGTCATAGGCAACATCAACAGCTGTGACATAGGTGGTTGACCCCGAACCCCTTGTGATCAGTAGGCTGCAGAAAGATCACCCTATAGACCAAATCATTGGTGCCATCCATAGGGGAGTGACTACTGGTTCTCGTATTGTAAATTTCTATGAATATTACTCTTTTGTCTCCAGCATTGAACCAGGAATGTCAATGAAGCTCTCAAGGATGCTGATTGGGTAAATGCCATGCATGAAGAGCTGAATTAGTTTGAAAGAAATCAAGTCTGGTCCCTGGTGGAAGACCTCAAGATCACAATGTCATTGGAACTAAATGGGTCTTCAGGAACAAGCAAGATGCAAATGGACTGGTGGTGAGGAACAAGGCCAGATTAGTTGCTTCACTCAAGTTGAAGGTCTGGACTTTGGTGAAACTTTTGCACCTGTGGCAGGACTAGAGGCAATCAAAATTCTACTTGCTTATGCTACACATCATAACAGCAAGCTATATCAGATGGATGTGAAGTCTATCTTCTTGAATGGTAAACTTTCTGAATTAGTCTATGTTGAGCAACCACCTGGTTTTGAAGATGCTACGAAAAACCTCACCATGTTTTCAAATTGCAAAAGCTCTTTATGGGCTCAAACAAGCACCTAGAGCATGGTATGATACACTGAAAGATTTTCTAATTCAAAACGGTTTCAAAAATGGGCTTAGTAGACACAACTCTTTTTACTAAGAGGAATGGAAATGACTTATTTGTGTGCCAAATTTATATCGATGACATAATATTTCGTAGTACTAACTGTTCAATGAGTGATGAGTTTAGTAAGATGATAATCAAGAGGTTTGATATGTCCATGGATGGTGAGCTGAAGTACTTCCTAGGACTTCAAATCAAGTAACTCAAGGAAGGCACCTTCATCTGCCAAGAGAAGTTCACAAAGGACATCATCTCCAAGTTTGGCATGAAGGATGCAAAGCCTATCCACACCCCATTGTCACGGACCCGGGATCCACATATGGTTAGGGGAACGTGAAGTCGCCAAGGACCGAAGGACTCGTTAGCCCGGTGGCACGGTACCTGCGCCGTAACGCACCTAGATGGAACGATCCGGCACCTGCCACGTGCGAGCCGGCCGGAAGCGACCAATCTTCCCAGAACCACATATAGATCCCTGACCCGGTGAAGGGGTAATACCGCGCGCTAAGATTGCGCTCCATGATAGTCATAGGAGGACTAGAGCCCGGGATATGCATCCCCTCAACCCAATCTAGCCACGAGGTGCGACTCTGCTCTGCCGTCGGCGCGAGGCGTGACGGTCGTAGGAGACTTAGCGAGTACGGGACGAATCCCCTGGATCGACTCCACCAGAGCTACACAGGACTAGTGGGTCGCTCACCTCTGCCATCACGAAATGCAATCCTAACCCGCAATAAGACCGCTGCACAGTTGCCCACATACTTCATCACATACACGCATTGTACATGGGCAACCCGGATAACAACTCGAATACCACATCGAAGCACTACAATATGATATTAACATTACTGTCCACGAAGTGAACTTAAAGATGGATCAGTCGGTCATAACCGAAGGTTTTAGTCAGGCTAGAAATATTTACAACACAGCGGAAAAAAGAACAAAAGCCCACAGCGGTGCATCAACCGCCGCCTAAAACTCAAACAGATCCCACGAGTCGAACGCTGACCAAGGAAGCCGGTGTTCTATGCATCATCATAAAACTCCGCAACGGTTGGCTCACCTGCACAAGTCTAGGAATATCCTAGGTGAGTACAAAAGTACTCGCAAGACTTAATCGTGCTTGATTAAATGTCCTACACATGGATTTACTACTGCAGAATTAAACATGATGCTTCTCAGAGTAACAATATACAAGTAGACATCAAACATAAGGGAATGAACATTACAGGTATAACAATCCAAGCAGATATCCAGTTCGAATCCAAATTCTAAACACAATCCGACACAATATCCAACTCACACTCAAATCCAATTAACCGAGTCCAGTCAATAAGATAGCTCATGATTCAACATCCGATCGATCCAAACAGGAAAGGAGCACGATGAAGTCGCCTCAGGTTGGTATAATGATGAAACTCCAACTTTATTCATCGTGCCCGATGAAGTCACTCAGGTTGGCATCGCGAAATACCAACTTTATTCATCGTGAACCTCCCTCGATTCTCAGGTAACACGGTGAAGTCACCTCAGGTTGTATTACAACGAAACACCAACTTTATTCATCGTGCCCGATGAAGTCACCTCAGGTTGGCGTCGTGGAATACCAACTTTATTCACCGCGAACCTCCCCTCGCCTCTCAGGTAACACGGTGAAGTCACCTCAGGTTGTATTACAACGAAACACCAACTTTATTCATCGTGCCCGATGAAGTCGCCTCAGGTTGGCGTTGTGAAATACCAACTTTATTCACCGTGAACCTCTCAGTTTTCACATCTCACTCGAACAAATTTAGGTGATTAGGGCAACTCTTAAGACTCTCGACAGGGCGACCCTTCCTACGCATGCTAGTTTGGGAATCCCAAACAGTGAGTTAAACAAGCATTTCATCACACGCATACGTAACAAGATGAGTCATGGGAACAACGACAAGAAAGAAATGCAACAAGCTCTGCTTGCCTTCGTCGTAGGGTTCGGAGACTTGGGTGAGCTCAACGATTTGCGGATCTTCCTCTCCGGGCTCTGTCGCAAACAACACGAGCCATCGGAAAGGAAACGATAAAATAAAATAAGTTCCAGCATGTATGCATGATGAACTAAATTAGGGATGCAACCTTGAAATGAGTCATGGCTGCTAGGGTCTTATGGTTACGAGGTTTTGTTCAATTTCAATTGCATGAAAATTAACGGGGTTGTCCTAGCAATTGAATGCATGGTTATTTAGGTTACATTTTACTAGGGTTAACATTGATACATATGCCAATAGGGGTTATACCTAGGATATCATCTTTGGAGAAAAACAAACTAAGAGAACAATGACTAAAGTAGGAGTTAGGCATTTTAATTTACATAACAGGAGACATGAATTGAAAATTGGTACGAAGGGAGACTATCTTTATACAATGAAATGCTGGTTACATGTAGTAACTAATTGGAACATTAATATTAACTAAGTAATAGAGGTCCTATAAAGATTTGAACATATAGGTGTATTTCCTTCAACCAAATTGCTCTTGGGAGGAAACACACAAGAGATGGAGACAACTCCTAAACTAAACTTTAAACTTGCCTCCTCCTAATTGCTAAACCCACCCCCAATACTCACCCTCTGCCTGCCCTAGCTTCACTGAGGAGGAGTAGCCCGGAAAGGCTTCCGGAGGAGCTCCGGGTAGCTGCTGCTGGGCTGAGCTCGGTTGGACCTGAGCAAAGAAGGAGGGGAGAGGTGAGGGAAGAAAGAGGGAAAGGAAGGCCGGGAGGAGGGAGGGGAGGAAGAGGAGCAAGCTCACCGGAGGAGGAGGCGCTGGCTCGCCGGAGCTGGCGCCGGAGTTGAAGGAGAAGGAGCTGCCGGTTGGGGAAGAAGAGCACGGGATGTGAGAAAATGAGGGGGATTTGGCCGGGGAGGAGGAAAAGAGGAGGAGGGGGGGTTTTCCGGCCCTTTTATAGGGGGGGCCGGCGAGTTCACCGGCGTGGCGCCACCGCCCATCGCCCCCAACCCACGGCCGCGACGTGGCGGCCGAGTTCTGACGCTCGGAGCTCACCCGGAAAACGACCCGGAGCATGACCCGGAATCCGGGCAGCCCGGACGTACCACCCGGAGGTTCCGGATGGGACCTCCGGCCTTCACAAAACCGCGGGCCGAACCCTTACTGGACTCTCCCGGAAAACCACTCGGAAACCAGCCGGATTCCGGGCTCACCCGGAGGTTTATCCCGGAGGCTCCGGATGGGACCTCCGGTCGCACCGGAATCGCTCACTCGCTCTCTGGACTCACCCGGAATTCCACCCGGAATTCACCCGGAATCCACCCGGAGGTTCCGGACTGCACTCCGGCAGCAACCCGACCAAACTTTTTCTTCTCTGGACCCACTCGGAAAACAGCTCGGAGGCCATCCGGAATTTCCGGACAACCCTGAGGTCGAACTCGGAGGCTCCGGAGTATACCTCCGACTGAGCCGACTCACTAACACCCGTACTGGACTCATCCGGAAATTGACTCAGAACCCACCCGGAGCTCTCTGGGTCACCCGGAGGTTGCACTCGGAGGTTCCGGACCAACTTTCGGTCAACACAGAGAAGGAAAATTCTCTCCAAGTTCATTTTGAGTTATTGGCGTTTTGGAGCTATAGGAACATATTAGCTTTAAGTGCTATGACTTGCCCAAATAAGTTGATTGGTGTTGATTTGTTGGAAGTTGGTTACCTAAGATGAGATATGCACATATTCTATAAAACATAACTTCTTAATTTTTTAGTTTTATGCAAGGGTTGTGAGTGAATGATGCCATGTATGCATGGGGCAAAAGGGAAACTTATTTATACATTAAAATAGGTGTTACACCCATGCAAACAAATGGACATCTTGATCTAAACATTGAAGGTAACTCTGTTGATCAAAAGGAGTATAGGTCTATGATAGGCTCCTTGCTTTATCTTTGTGTATCTAGGCCAGATATCATGTTGAGTGTATGCATGTGTGCTAGATTCCAAGCTAACCCAAAGGAATGCCATAGAGTGGCAGTACGCAGGATTCTGAGATATTTGATTTAAACTTCAGGGTTTGGTTTGTGGTACCCCAAAGGTGCAAATTTTGAGCTAGTAGGCTATTCTGATAGTGACTATGCAGGGTGTAAGGTTAACCAAAAAAGCACCTCAGGCACTTGTCAATTCCTAGGGCACTCCTTGGTGTCCTAGTCATCCAGGAAACAAAACTCAATAGTCATTTCCACTGCAGAGGCTAAGTATATAGCTGCTGGTAGTTGTTGTGCTAAGTTATTATGGATGAGACAGACCTTGAAAGATTTCAGCATATCTTTTAATCAAGTACCCCTCTTCTGTGATAATGAAAGTGCAATTAAGTTAACCAACAACCCAGTACACTACCAAAGATCCAAACACATAGAAGTGAGGCACCACTTCCTTAGAGACCATGTTGAGAAAGGAGACATACAGTTGTGCCATGTAAGGACTAAGGTGTGAATTGAATATCATTGATGTCTCAAACTTGCTATAAAAGATTTGCTTGGTGTCTAGCTCATATGCTTATGCTGTTTCTTTGTTTGTGCTTTTCATCTGTGTTCCCCACCTGTATCACAGGTATGTTCTGTGCTTAGAGTGTTTTTGGTAAAATGTTTGTGCCTATCTTCTGTGTACATTTCTTTTTCTTGTGTCGTGGTTTTTCTAAATCAACTCTTGTCAGTTTTAGCTTTGCTTGTTTAAATTTCTGGCAAACTGACATTGAGGAGTTTTCATAAGGACCCTCTGATAGTGCTCAAGTGCTTTCTCTCTTATTAAATTCTCTCTATCTTGGTGTTCTTTTGAACTCCGTAGGTCATAAGGACTCTTTTCACTCACATGTGTCATAGTTCATCCACCCAGCTGTGACATAGCCATGTTATAACCCTTCAGCCTATATAAAGCAACGCTCGCGTTTCCACTGAAACTCTGTTCGAGTGCAAAAACCCCAGACTTCCGCTGAGCGCTAATTTTTCGCGTTTTCGTCGAGATCATTTCTTTCGACCCTCGAAAGTTTTCCAACTCGTCAGAGAAGCTTTCCAAGGCACTCCGGCACCGATTCATCCATCCTTTGTCGAGTTTTCGATCAAAGTAAGCTTCAGCCAACCCTTCTTTGCGTTCAACCTAGTTTCTTGTCAATGCAATCGCTCGTGAGCTTATTTCAGTAGTGCATTGTCCTTATTTAGGGTTGTTTTAGCCTTTGTTTAGATTTCTAGATTCATCTAGCTCGAAACCTAGCGGCAAAACTTCGTTAAAATCTAGTTTTCATGAATCTGCCGTCCGCCTCTACGTGTAGCTGTGTCACCGCTAGGGTCTCAACTGTCACACAGGCACGCCTATTCCAAGGGCAGAGGCTTTAGTTTGGTTTCAAGTCCTTACCTGTGTCACCTTGACCTCACACAGGTGGCCCACACAGCTACTATCTTTTGCATTAAGGAACACCCCCTTTTCCTTTATTCTTCCTTATCTATCTTGTTTCCTCAGATGTCTTCAGGATCTGATAGAGAAGACAGTGGTCTCAAGTGGTCTGATCCAGAGGAATCAAGCAGAGAGATCATCATATCTGATTCGGATCAAGAAAGGGAAAGACTCAGGCAGAAAGAGGAAGCTCTTCAGAGAAGAAGAGCACAACAAAAAGCATACAGGCAAAGAAAGCTGAAAAGAAAGCTGCTGCTGCAGCATCAAAGCTGACAGTCAGTTCAGTGCAGCTTGTCCCATCCAAGAGGACAAGGTCCTCATCCGTTGCTGAACACACATCTTTGGGCAAAGAAGCTGCTAAGAAGCCAAAGCAAGCAATTAGGAAGGTCAAGAAGACCTCAATTGCAGATGTAGTGCTACCAAGAGACACACTAACCATCAAAGAGACTCAGGCTGAGCAAGCTGATCCATCTAGTCAAGAAGCAATCATTGCAAATGACAAGCTCATATTAGAGGAGATGGACAAACTCTCAGATCAGATTTGTGCAACAACAGATGAGAAGGTGAAGAAGCAACTTCTGGAGCTGTACACTGCCAAGAACCTTCAACTCTCAGTGCAGGCTAGGCCAATCTCAGTTGCTATCCCAGAGCCTACAGCTGATAGATAAGGTTCTTCTAAGTGAAATAGCAGATTTGCACTTTCAAATGCAGGCAGCCACCTCAGAATCTGCCAAGGCTGATTTGAGGCAGCAAATCCTTGAGAAGCAGACGGTGTTCTCATCCAGCTCTCAATCAGCTTCAGCATCAAAACCCATTGCGGTTCGATGTTCAGATGTCAGGGATCATCACCTTCTTTCAACAGATCACTGAGCTGTTTACCAGAATGAAGAACATTCCAAAAGGAGCTGCTAGGAAAGCTTTGCTAGAGGAAATCAAAGTCAAGCAAAAATTGCTGTCACCTGAGCTCACAGAAGAAGCTGCAGCCATGCCCGTACCAAGTTTCAAACGGAAGAGGTCTGAAACTGTAGTAATTGAAGATGAGCCTCAAGCCAAGAAGCAGTCTGATGATGTCTCTATCATCTCTGAGACCTCACAGCACTCCAAACCTTCGTTGAAAGATCAGCTGGTTCAACAACAGGAGGCTCTGAAGGCCTTGAAGAAGGAGATGTCACCACCTGTGTCACAGGTGGCTGACCCAGCTAAAGCAAGTGTGCAAACATATCAGAGAAGGAGTAGAAGAACCTCAAGCTCTACTAGTGTAGATACCCTCTCCTCTCTGGATGTTCAGAAACCAATATCTCCTTCACAGTTCCTTGTGTCTGAGACAGAGGAAGAGGCTGTAGAAGAGGCCCAAGCACCCACATCATCACCTAAGGCTAGGACAGATAAGCCTTCAGGATCTGCTCAGATTGCAAGTCCACAGCTGTCTCAACCAGCTGTGTCACAGGCAGCAGATGCCCCACTGCAAGCACCACAGCTGCCCCTGTCACCAGTGTCACAGCCAGTTGACACAGAAGTCACTTCACCTGCTGCTCAATCCCCAAAGTCCCCACCTATGGCACAGGCAAGTGACTCAACAGAAGAAGAAGAAAGCTCTGAGAGCATATCTGATGATGGCAGGGGTGTCTCAGTGACCCCTCAAAGAGCTAGAGAGCCTCAATCTGATTTTGACAAAGAGTATCACAATAACAATCAACAGAGGGTCTATCATGAGATCTTGTCAACTAAAGGGTTTGTAGATTGCAAGGCTATTGATTGGGATGCTCTCACAGACTCTAGGCTACGTGCTCTTCCATCCTTGATATAAGCAGCAGGCCTTGAGTTCATATGCAATCTTCAACAAGGCTATGATCCAGAAGTGATCAAGGAGTTCTATGCCATTGTGTGAGTAGAACAAGAAAATCAGGACATAATGATCTGGAAGACTAGAGGCCAGCTCCTATCCATTACAGCTCCAGAATTCAACAGCTTGTTCGGAGCACCAGTGGAGCCAAATATGCCAAACCTTTTCAAGTTGGAGTCAGTTCCAAATGAGATCAGAAGAAAATTCTACCCAAGGAAATTCTCCTTCACAGCCAATGCTCCAACTGATCATGTCTACTTCAAGGGCATCACAATCACTGCAAAGCATCTTGTGAAGACCCTCAATGTCACCATTCAGCCTAAAGGAGGAAACACAGATGTTGTATATTCACCTATCTGGCAAGTGTTGGTACACATTGCCAGGTTTATCTTTCATGAGATTGATGCAGTGCAAAAAGATAAGAAAGCCAAGTTGAGGTATGGCTCATATATCATGCATATGATTCTTCAGAGGACAGGTCTACCTGAGTCAGAGTTCGATATCTCTATCAAGACATCTAAGACTCAGCTTAGACCTCAAGCTGATGATCATTCCGATGAAGTTGCTATGCCTGCTCTTTTTGGAGATCTCTCAGACACAGCTGTGCCAGTCCCCAGTGACACAACTGCTCCCACAGCAACTCAGGCACCACCTCCTCAAGACCCTAGCTCCCACCGCCAAGTGCCCACCGGTGTCACAGCCGGTGATCCAGCACTGACCCAGCTGAGCTAGTGTCTGTGACACAGGTGCTTGATGATGGCACCCTCTCCTCCTCCCTGATGACTCAAGAAGCTACCAGAGCCTATCAGAACAAAGTCATGCCTGTTCAGTTTGCTACTCTGCGCAGAGAAGTGAAAGGTCTGCATATCAAAGTAGATTCCTTGCAGCAGCAGCTCATAGAGGTTCTCCAGCTCTTGAAGTCCAAGCCGACATGAAGTTTCTTTTTCCCTTACCCCTTTCTGGTGTTTTAGTGTCAAAGGGGGAGAAAAGTCACTACTACAGAATGCCTAATCCCGGACGTCTCATCTCAGATGGTTCATTAAAACCGTCTACGATGACATACATCACAGATGGGATTTTTCAAAATCAACATCGCAGAAGGGTTTTCTGTACAACCGTTTGCGATAACCGAGTCATCTGAGACGGGTTTGATTTTTTCAACCCGTCTATGATGATAACCAAGTCATCCTAGACGGATTTAGTTTTTCAACCCGTCTGTAATAATCCTGGCCCATAAAGGCCCAAGAAACACTTCGTATATAAGTTGCCACAGCTAACCCTAGCTCCCGTAAACATTTCTAAGTCCCTGATCTGGCGCCCACCCCATCCCTAGCTTCCTTCCCGATCCCTTCCGATCCGGCGCCACCCCATCTCCTCCTCCCCCGATCCGGCGGCCACCCCATCCCTTCCTCCCTGATCCCTTCCTGTAACACCCATCTTATTATATAAATAAGTTCTTGCGTTCGTCATGCATACATGGCATCATCTATGCACAACCCTTGCATAAACTAGAATATTGAAAAGTTACGTTTTATAGAATACGTACATATCTCACCCTTAAAATTCAATTTTTGTAAATTAACACTAATAAACTTATTTGGATAACTACCAAAACCCAGATGTATTTTGGGCTTATTTTTCAACAATAGCTTTATGTTCAAGTTTTAGCTCTCTGTGTTCATCCGGAACTTGGTCTGGAACCTCCGGGCGGAGCCTCCGAGCTGAACCTCCGGGCTGTCCGGAAATTCCGGATGGTTTCCGAGCTATTTTCCGAGGGAGTCCAGAGAGCATGTAGGTGATCCCGGTGCAACCAGAGGTCCCATCCGGAGCCTCCGAGATGAACCTCCGGGTGAGCCCGGAATCCGGCTGGGCTCCGGATTGATTTTCGGGAGAGTCCAGAGAAGGGAAATCGGTCGTTTTGTGAAGGCCGGAGGTTCACTCCGGAACCTCCGGGTGGTACGTTCGGGCTGCCTGACTCCGGGCTATTTCCGGGTGAGCACCCGAGCATCAAAACCCGGCTGCCACGTGCCGTCGTCGGTTGGGGGGCGGTGGGCGGTGGAGCCTCCGTGGAGAGCTCGCCGGCCCCTGTATAAAAGCTCCCCTAAGGCCCCTTTTCCTCTTTTTCTCCTCCCCCACCTAAATCCCTTCCTTTTCTCCCCTTTTTCTTCTCCTTCCGTGCTCAGCTCCCAGCTGCCTCCTTCATCTTCTTCAGCTCCGGCGCCAGCTCCGGCGAGCCAGCGCCGCCTCTCCGGTGAGCCAGCCCTTTTCCTCTTCCCTCCCATCTTTTTCCCGCATTCCTCTTCCCTCATTTCCCCGTTTCCTCCCTCTTTTGTTCAGGCCAAGCCGAAGCTCCTCAGCAGCCATTCCGGGCCATCCGGAATTCCTCCGGGCTGCTCCTCCTCAGTGAAACAAGGGCAAAAGTGGGCAGGGTGTGGTGTGCTTAGCGTTTAGGGTTTGAGGGCAGGAATAGCTATTGCTTTATTTCCAACCCTTGGGTGAATTGCTAAAGAGGTATATAGTCCAACCTTAAATAAATCTACTTTCAAATCCCTATAAAATTTCCTATTACTTAGTTCAACTACAATGTCCCAACTAGCAAATACATGTAACCAACATTTTATGGTATAAATATGATTCTCCATTTGCACTAATTTCCAAATCTTGTACCTAACATTATGTAAATTTAAAATGCCTAACACCTACTTAGTAGTTACTTCTCGGATTATTTCCTCCAAAAACCTTACCCTAGGTATAACCCTTTTGTTGCGCATATCAATGTTTAACCCTAGTAAAATTTAAATTGAATAAGCCATGCATTCAATTGCTAGGATAATTACTTAATTCTATAAGTTTAAACTGAGGCATACTTTTATTATAAACCTTAACATCCACAAACCACCTTAGCATTTCATGTCTAGCATTTCCATCATGCATACATGCTGGAAACTTATTTCTTTCGTTATTTCCTTTCCGGTGTCTCGTGTTGCTTGCGACAGAGCCCGAAGAGGAAGAACCGCAGACTGTTGAGCTCACCCAAGTCTCCGAATCCTACGACCAAGGCAAGCAGAGCTTGTTGCATTCTTTTATTCTCCGTAATTATGTATGCGTGTGAATGCTTGTTTGAATCGAATGTTGGATTGAGCACACTAGCATGCGTAGGGTGTATCGCTATGTTGAGAACTTCATTTATTGCCCGATTAACTCAACCTGTTGAGGTGAGATGTGAGAGCCGAGGGGGTGCACGGGAATAACGTTGGTATTGATTGGAGGTGAGGGCAACCTAGGAGTAAGTAGAGTTTTGTTGACATACCAACCAAAGGTGATTTCCCGTGTCACTTTCTTGTTAACGCGTGGACGTTACCGAGAATCGAAGCCGGGGTGTAGTTGAGGTAAGTCTCAGGCCCTGGAGCCTTGCAAACTCCTGGGGATAATGCACTCACTATACTCAGGGTAGTCGTATCGTCGGTAACGGTTCGAGAGATTAATTGAATTTAATTTTATGATGAACCTATAATTTTAATGGGTGTGGGCTACCCCTGTGTGATATTCCAATTATCTTGATCATCCTGGTATTCATGTGAATCCTGGAGCGCACCTTGACTCTACCACTTATGCTTATGTCATGAACTAGGTCACAACCTTTATCATGTATTACTTCGATGGAAACGCATCATGTTTAATTACTGTGGTAGTGAGCATGTGTAGGGCATGGAATCAAGCACGAATAAGTCTTGCGAGTACTTTTGTACTCACCTAGGATATTCCTAGACATTTGCAGGTGAGCCCAACCGTTGCGGAATTTTGTGATGATGCTTAGTCCGATGGTTTCCTTAGTCCGCGTTCGACTTATGGGAATGGTTTGGCTTTTGTGCAGCGGTTGATGCACCGCTGCGGGGCTTTTGTTTTGTTTCCGCTGCATTGTAAATATTTCAGTCTCGACTAAATTTACGGTTATCGCCGACTGATGTATCTTTAAAGTTCACTAAGTGGGCAGCTAGTTCTATTATCATATTGTAGAGTTTGTGTGATGACATTTCTTGCTGTCCAACATGTGCCCCCACCTCCCGTCTGTCATGCGTGTATGTTGAATGGGGAGTGTGGATGGTTGCACATGGAGGAACTCATTGTTTTCTTTGATTCAAGTGAAGTGCAAAGTGAATGTACGGTCCATTGCCAAAGTGAGTCATACGCGAAAAGCGTATGTGTTTCGAATCGTGATCCCTCAATCAGGCCGTGGTGATCCATACGCATTGCGTCGTATGCTGGTCACACGGGGCGGGGGTGGGCCATAGTCCGTCGCAGGTAGCGGCTATGGTCACCGTCTTCACTAGTTGTGAATTCCTTGAATTGAATTGAATTAAAACACCGGGTCCCTCACACTTCCGATCCGGTGCCACCCCTTCTCCTCCTCCCCCGATCTGGCGCGCCACCCCATCCTTTCCTCCCCAATCCGGGCCCCACCCCCCATCCCTCCTCTCTTTCGCTGGCGGCCAGATCCCACGCCTCCCCCATCCCTCCTCTCCCTCACCGACGGCCAAATTCGACGCCTCCCCATCCCTCCTTTCCCTCACCAGTGGCCAGATCCGATGCCTCCCCAATCCCTCCTCTCCCTCACCGGCGGCCGGATCCGACGCCCCTCCTCGTGCCTATGCTCTAGCACCTCTGCCGCCACGACACCAGATCCCACGGGTAGCCCCCGAGCCCGGGCACCGGCGGCCCTTGCGACACGACGGTGGCTCACATCTAGATGCGAGGCGACGACCGGTGGCTCGAGACGGCCAAATCCGGCCACACAACAACGTGCGGGACCTCCGGATCCAGCGGCGCGACATCGGACGGCTGGATTCGGCGGCGGTACTTCATCACCGAACAGGAGCAAGGGGCGACATGGCGACGTGGAGGCCGGCGCCCGCGGGAGGTGCCGGGTCCGGTGACGTGGAGGCTGGTGCTCACGGGTGGCGCTGGATCCGGCGACCTCAAGGGGCTTCGGTGCCGTTGCCTGCCTTTTTTTGTAATTGTTCATCACAGACGGTTCTCGTGGGCCGTCTGGGATGAGTAGGAGTCATTGCAGACCATCAATTTAAGACGGGCCTCAAAACCATCTAGGATGACGTTTTTAACCCGTCTGTAATGAGGCATTCTGTAGTAGTGAGCTTAGCTATAAGAGGGAGAAGAGCTTAGCTGTAGGGGGAGTGAGTGGCTTTAGGGGAGCAGAGTAGTGTTGTGTTTTGTGTCGTGTATCAAGACTTGTTTTTCCTGTTTCAATTTCTTATGTCTTGATCACATTAAGTTTTCTGTATTGATGCAGTTTACTTTATGTTCTAAGCTATGTTATTCTGTCATGATCAGGTGTTGATATGTGTGATTGGTTTTAGCTCTGATCTGATTTATGCTCTGAATCTTCACACATTTTATGCTTCATGTATAAATATTTGCTCTGATCATAACTCATGTTAATGAATGCTCTGAACATGCTTTAAACATGAACATGCTCTGGTCATGCTAATTGGGTAATGCTTTGATCATACTAATTCTTCTTTGTGCTCTGAACATGCTTTAAAAGAAATTTAAAACTGCATCATATCAGCTCAGTTCAGTTTATTGCTCATAATCCATTTAACTTTCTAAATTGATGAAGTGTAAATTGTGAGAAAATACTACTCATGTCTACAATTCAAATCTGTGCATTTGCATTCCAAAAGCAAATCTTTTATGCACAGCTTCAGGGGGAGTATATTCTAACAACTTGCATGTATCCTACTCATTTCATATCTTTAATTGATAATATTGAATGGGTTGCCACTAATCACCAAAAAGGGGGAGATTGAAAGAGCATCTAGGCCTCTAAATGGTTTTGATGGTTAATGGCAACTCAACTGGGATCTAACAGTTACCTTGAATGGGTTGCCACTAACCACTAAAAAAGGTACAAGGATGGTTACTCAGGTCAAGGAGATGGCTGTGCTAGGTAGCTGTGCCACAGCTGTGATGTAGCCGGTGCTGAGCAAAGAGTTGCTAGCAAGGTGATGGTTGCTTGAAGAGGTCAAAAACCCTGACTACAGTTGGTGGAAGCTGAAACCTAGATTTGCTAGTTTCCTTGAGTCCTTAGGTAACACCTGTACTATCAAGAGGATGAAGCTGCAAACTCATTTGCAGGTTCTTATGCTCAATGCTTAGAGTGTTAGATAGTGGCACTGATGCCTTGAGGTCAGTGGCCCTGTAACAACAATTATGCACAAGTGTGAAACTGGGTTGTGCTAGTACACTGCTGTGCTAGCTTCCTAAAACCCTAGAGCCATAGTTACCTGTGTGGCATAGCTATGTCACAGGCGAACAACCACTCTATGACTCAGGTACACCTCTGTGCCAGGGGAGAGCTTGAAAAATGCTAAGGGAACTGCACTGCAATGGTCTGTCTGCTGAGACAGAAAACTGTTGGAGGTTCTCTCATATTATGCATTAGAGTTTGTTGTGTGCGCTGAGGGCATGTAATGTGCCAAGACCAAGCTGAGTAGGGAGTCTACGTCAGTTAAGGTTTCACCTGTGTCAACCACCGGTGACACAGGTGTCGGTCTGCCTGAAGCCTTGTTATCGTTGTGCGTTGTGGTTAGCTGTGTCATCGGTGCTTGTCACAGGTGACTCACTTAATCCTACGTGCATGAGTGTAACGGTCAGGTGCCTGTGGACCCTATATATAAGGGATCAGGGGAGGTCTTGGACCTTAATCTTTGCTCAACCTTTGCAAACCTTTGTTTGTCGTTCAACCTTAGCGAACCTCTCCTCTAGAACAGAACCAAACCTTCATGTTAGCGTGTCCAAGTTTCTGTCCTGGAGAGTTAGAGCTTTGAGCAAGAGCAATTGGTTCCTCCAAGTGATTACTGTAGCAGATTCTGTTACTCTTGGAGTGTCTACTCCTAGACAGGTGTAGGAGTCGCCGGTAATCACCCAAGCTTGTGTGGGTTGGCCCGGACGTTTGTGAATGTGATCTGAAGTCTACCTGCCGCAAGCAAAAGGAAGAGACCTGAAGATTCAGGTACTCAGAGAACAAGCATGTTTCAGTGCTGGCTATCTCTTAGGAGTAGCTTCTCCAATGGAGACGTACTTCTCTGAAAAGGGTGGAAACTTCGGTGAAAAATCACGTGTCTCTCTGTGTGTTTACATTCTGTACTCACTTGCTTATTTTCCTGCATGCTTGTGTAACTCTCTGATATAGATATCTGATCTAGCTATAATCTTTACTCTATACCTGTGTTATCTAGCTGTGCCACAGTTGCTCTTTAGATTATCTGCCATCTGTGCTAGCTACCTGTTTCACAGTCATATTTTATATCAGCTTATTTAGAGTTTTCTTCCACCTGTGTTAGCTACCTGTGTGATAGCTACTTGTTAATCTTCATATCATTTGCTGCCTGATTAGTCTGTCTCTTACACAGCTAGCTGAACCTCTTTACCTGTTAAGGCTTATACTTGTTTAAATTGAGTAGTTAATTTAAATTTGGCTAGCCTCCTATTCACCCCCCCCTCTAGTCGGCTCCTGCGATCCTTTCACTCATGCCTTAATGTATGCTTCAAATGGTGGTTGGACAAAGGGTAGTTTAATTATTGTTTATTGCTGGTAATATTAGGCATTTATTTATTTCTTGCAAATTCGTAGTCAGTACTTTTGTGTTGCATAATTCCTATTACTTGCTTGAGATTTGCTACTAGTGAACCTACATGCTTCATACCTCAATTTTAGCTATTAGAACACCGTTCGTAGCACTTGTAGTATTTATTATTTTTCTATTTTTAATTATTTAAAAAATAGTTTTAGTTGGCTAGTGCAAGTAATTGCTCCTTTTAATTGTTTATTGCACCGTAGAGGTTCATAACTATTTGAGAAAACTAGGTGTGCATCTCAACTGTTGCTTTTAATACTTTTAGTATGATTTCAGATTTGGAACAAGTGAGATTAATCACCGCCATTGATAATGTGCACTTGTAGGTCATCAAGTGGTCAGTCTGATGACATGCTAACTCAGAAATCCCTTTCCCGGTATAAAGAATACTACAAGGCACAAGATCCAGATCCACTAGAGTATTGTTGGAGACAGGTAAAGTATTAGCTAACATGGTGGTAGAGTTTGTAGTGGGACAAATAACAAATATCCAAGATTGGTGCAAAATCTGAAACAACCAAGTTTCTAGTCGCACAAATAACTCCAAATCGAGGGAGAGAAGAGATGGAAGGAAATTGAAAGTGCATCTAGGCCCCTAGTTGGATTTTGAGGATTAATGAAAAAATGATTAAGGGACTAATGATCGTATCAAGTGTTGATCAAGTCTTACTCTAGAAGACATGGCATTGACAACCCCTAAAAAAGATTGAAGAAGATATGGCTTATATGGATTGAATATGAAGGACCTTTTCTAGCTCATTTTATTGGTTTAAAGAATCCCATTGAGTGATAGGCAAATTGTAGTATAAGATGGGAGTAAGTCGATAGCTAGGATGGATTACTCTCGTGTGATGCTTAGTGGGATCCAATTTTTAATCTCTAAAATCCCCTAAGTTCTCTGCACAAAAATTTCTTAGTGTGCTCAGAGGCTCTGGACTGGTCGGTCAGAACCTCTGAACAATGTGTGAGTCGAGTTCTTTGCTTGTCCAGAGCCACATAGTATGATGGCTCGGACTCTCCGGTGTTTTATCTAGATTCTAACAAGAAGCATATCTTTTGCTCGGAGCCACCGAGCAGTGTTCATCCAGACCCTCCGAGAGCTCAAATATCATTTTTCTAGAAGCATTTTCTTTTGTTTGGAGCCACCAAGTGGTGTTGATCCGGAGTATCCGAAGTTCTTCATGTCTTCTATCCATGAGCATTTCTTTTATCTGGAGCCTCCAAGTAGTTCTCACTTGGAACCTCCGAAAGACATCCAGAGAGTTCTCTATTGAGCCTGGTGCCTCCGAGCTCAGTTTGTCTGAAACTCCAAGTTGTCATTTTGCCTATTTCCAGAGGCATTTGTTCTTATTTTGGACTCTCCAAGTCATTTCTGTCCGGACGCTTCGAAGGAAAATCTAGCTTCTCTCTCATGTCCTGATCTCGTCTGCACCCTCCAACTGATGTGCGTCTGGACCCTCCGAAGAAGCTAGTCGGTTCTCTTTTTCACTAATGTTGAGGCTCCGGACACTCCAAGTGAGTTTTGTCCTTAGCATCCGAACCATGTTTTCTTCTTTGGACAGAATGTTGTTTTCTCTCTGATTCCTCCGAACGTATCTTGTCTAGATCCTCTAGGTGTTAGAATACCTTTGAAGCTTAAATCATTCAGAACCTCTGGGTGGTGTGGTGTCTTGCTCTGAGCAGCTCAAATTAGCCGTTGTCTTAAATCTCGAAGCCTCCGAGAATTGTAAAATGGTGCATAACTATCTATATATACACCCACCTACTCCGGCTAGGATTCTCTCTTGTTCGCCATTCCTTTGCTCCTGCCATTTGAGATATTCCCATCCTCACTTCTAAGTGCTATTCCTCGATAGGGATGAAAAGAGAGGGAAGGGTTGGATCTAGTTGAACATCTAGCAAGAGTTTCTCTAAAGCTCTGGTTTGTCTTATTACTCTTGGAGGCTGGCGCCTCCTAGATGGTTTGTCTTATTAATCTTGGAGAGCATTCAAGGAATTTGTGAATCGCCCCAAGTATTTGCAAGGTTGGAGTTTGCCTACCATAAGGTAAAGAGTTATCAAGCAAAGAGGGAGGCTTCGCATCGGCAAACATCTTTAGGGAAGAGCGTGTTTTGGTGCTGGCTTCGATCGTTCGACCAAACTTCCTCAATGTAGACATAGGAATTCACCAAAAGTGCAAACTTTGACAACAAATTGTTGTGCCCTTCGGTCATTAGAGTGCTATAGTGCCCTATTTTTGGGGCTACTCTCAACCGATGGTTGCTACATGACACAAATCAGATGCCATAGTACTTTTGCTACATGAAGTGCTACAGGGTTTTGCACTATAGGAATCCTACTATAGTACAGTGATTTGTATTTTGCTACAAAATGAGCTATTGTGCCCCCAAGTGAATCTTGTCCTTCAGTATTTTCATTTGACGCCTCAACCCCAAAGGTTGGATATTGTAGCCCTTGATGTACCTTGAGGCATGTCAGAGGAACTTCTTCCCTGTAATATGACATGGTGGCATTCCAAGCAGCTCTCGATGCCAGAAAAGCCAAGAAAGAAGGTGGAGTAAGAAGTCACGCAAGGAAAAGGTAGTTGTTCGGATCTAGAGGAAATATGATATTTTATTGAGAAAATTGATTTTTTTAAGTTGACGAGCTTCTAAGGATTTGCTCAAGTTGGTAAGCCTCTTGATGATTTTCCCTAAGAAACCTATTGCAGAAACAACCATTATATGCTAGACCCTTCAGTCTTTTGCAAAAATCACTTACCCAATGCTACCTCCCACGCACCTATATGGTGTACCTATCGCAACTTCTTCTGTCCACCAACGCATCTATCCCACCTGTGTAGGTCCTATCCCTTGACGAGAACCACCCCCCATGGATGGAGTGTGTGGAGTGATGTGTCGAGGTTATAGAGTGTGCAGTCATCACCGCTAGCATGGATGGAGCTCAGCATTATATCAAAGTCGCGGTCATTGTAGCAGCACACACTCCTATACCATACTGGGAGTGGCTCAAGTAATTGCCATTCCTAATCAATTCTAGATTGTTGGATTTTGTTTGGTTCATGTCGATTTGTTTTGTAGATTAGAATGTGAAGGTGTACATGAATTTTGGGTATTAAGGGCGTGTTTGGTAGCCTTCTTCAACCTCGGCCAAGCCTGCTAGGTGTAGTTTCAACATGTTTGGTTGCTTGTATACTCCCATGGGCCAGGCCCACTATTGGCTATTCTTATGGCCTATAGATATTTATATCCGCAAGCGCACAGAAAAGCAGTTGTACCATTTCACCTCAGAAGTATTCCAAGGTTTATCGAATCCAGGGGAAGCAAATAGGTGTGAGCAGAGATATCAGATTACCAATATATCATATATATGTATCCAATTCTCTGTCACTTAGAAAGGACGGTTCTTAGATAAGTAAGGGTCTTAGAAAGGACGGTTCTTAGATAAGTAAGGGTAGATGACAACCAGGTAGAGAGGTTACCAACCTACACAATTAATGTCTAAGAGAGTATGTAGCAAGCCGGAGTCTAGTAATAAAGAGATAATTTCTTGTAATAGTGGTTTTCAGTATTCTAGTTATCAAGTTGTTGTTAGATTAAGATTCAAAAGCTCTGGAATACCAGTATCAAGGTTCGGCGCTATCACCGACTAACCCTAACAATTAGAGGTGTAGCTAGACGAAGTCTCAGAAGACTCTCGGGATGTTCCCCCTTAGTCAGGCCCTGACTAAAGTGAGGATAGAGTTTGACAACACTTAAAAGCTATTGTCTCAACAGGATTGTTGTAGTGGTAAGCTCTAGATAAAGGGGGTTCCCTTTCACAAGAGGTCCCCTCTGTTAACCGTACTCCGAACGACAGTAAGCTAGCCCCTAAGCTACACTTTTTAGTCCAAGATAGTTTAAACCCGACTAATTCATCGGCCCACCTACCAAAGGGTAAAATGTTACCCTACTCACAAGTACTAACTTTAATAGCTATTCTGATAGAAAGAAAAGAATGCAGAAATATAACTTGACAAATAAATATACTCAAATGACCACTATATTGATATTGGAATATTAATACAAAGGTATGAAGGATACACGAAATCGGAAACGTACCAATTTGTCGAACGAAATTCCTTGGAACTTTGGCTCGTGGGCCGACTCTTCCTCCTAGCTACTACCTTATCACCTACACTACTATATCTATAGCTAGAAGTGAGGTGGCACCTTGAAGAAGAGAAGGGTATAAAGTGGTGGTTATGAAATGAGGGGGAGGGGGAGGATTTTATAGACGGGCCGACCTTATGTAGTTCGGCCGATCCTCTCCACATGGCAGGATCTGTGATAGGGCCGGCCGACCTAGTTAAATCAGTGGGCCGACCGACCTAGTCTAGTCCAGCTGATCCTCAATTAACGGTGAAGCTTGATCCCGAGATGGTGCGAAGGTCGGAGGCATGGCTAACTCTCCCGCGAAGGATCTTAGCACACACAAAATCCCCTAGGTGAATAGGTAAGCTCCCTGGGCATTTTTGGTGGGCTGTTGACCTACCTTGTGGGCTGGGCCGGCTGACCTAGCCAGAAGCCAGGGCCAGTCAGCCTAGGGGGTAGGGCTAGCCGGCCTACCTAGAAGGGTGGTCGGTGCCTTCCCTCTTTCGGTGTCCAGCGTCTAGTCGATGGCACTCTGTAGATAAAGTTTGGCGACGATTGGTGGGTCCAGAAAAGGTTCTCCGGATGACGATATTCATCTTTATTATATTTTTGGTATTTTTGGGAGAAAATCTTACTTTCTACAAAATAAGTGGAGGCACCAAAACTTGTAAAAATAGGTTAATATAGACATAAGTTTGTATAAAAAGATCATATTAACTTGCCTTTTATGAGATTCTTTGGGGTTAAATATCGAAAATATCATTCATCAACACCCGCATGCTACATAAGGAACCCCTAACCAGGCCCTGGTGAAATGCAAAATTTGGCCATTTTGAGCGGGCCAGGCTCCCCCAAGTGCAAGCCAGGTGCAAAGCTAGAGAAGGTGGGGGTTCACGCAGTGAGGAGGGAGAGCGCGAGAGTTTTAGGGTGAACTCCCACTGCTTCGCGCCTTATCTATTCCCCTCCCTCTCACCACACTCTCATCTCCCTCATTTAGCGACGTCCTCTCATCTCTCTCATTTCCAATCCCTGACTCCATCGCTTCCTCTCCGGCAACCACCAGATAAGCAATGTCCTCTCTAGTGGGTGGTGGTGCTCGGTGCCCCCTTCGTCTCCGACGGTTACTGCTCGTCAGCACCTTCTCCTTCCTCTATGGCAAGCGGTGCTCATCACTCTCTCCTTCCTCTCCTACAAGTGGTGCTTGCTCCAAATGGCTGTAAGCACACATAACCTCTGTATGCAGTACAGATCTCCTTTTCATGGATGCTTAGGGCTTCGACTGAAATGATTAATTGTGTAAAGATGCATGCTTTAGGCTTAGATTTATGGTCCGATGATGTTCATGATGCAAAAATGTATGCTTTAGGATTAGATCTATGGGTTGATGATGCTTATAAGGCAAAGATGAATGCTTTAGAGTTTCATCTATGGGTCGATGATGTAGATGCAAAGATGCATGCTGTAGGTGGATCGATGCATATATTTGTTACATCTGTTTGTCGATGCTTATGTTTGTTATATATGTTTGTCGATGATGTAGATGAGGCAAATATGTGGTTTGTGCTTATGTTTGTATAGTCAATGTTTTGGATATGTGTTTGCCAATGATGTTGAGGAGGCAAATATGCATGCTTAAGGTTCTGAATTTTGTGTATAACTAGTCAATGATATTTATGAGGCTTGTTGTTAGTTGCCCATGATTACTAACGTGGTTGTGGCAGCTAATGACGCTCATAGGTACGGGTGTCGGTTTGAAGAAACTTCAGTCTAACACATATACTTATGATCCCACTGGCTACCACAATAATTGTTATGAGATAGTGGGGTATAGGCAAAGTGCTTGCTTATGTTGTAAATTAAATCCTGATATAGTTTACAACAAGCCAAAGATCTTTTTGAGGCTGGTGAATTGATTAATATTAGTTGCCGATGATTAAAAAAATGTCAGGTGCCTTGCAATTGCCCTCATATATGGGTATAAGTCTGAAGAATCTTTAGTTTTACACATATACCTATGAGCCGATTGCAAGCCATTGTGCAACTTTTTGCAACTGACTAGTTATTAGGAGGTACTTTGTTATATGGAAGAGATGTTTCTCTGATAACATCCTATGTTTTCCTTCATGATAGGTAGTGGATAGGGAGGTGATTGAGTTTTTTGAGAATGGTGTTAGTTTAGAGGGGCTTGTGGGTTAGAAGAGAGGCCACAAGACTGTGAATAAGCTAGAGGAGTAGACTCCTTGCCTCTCTACCTTTCTCCTTAGGAGGTTGAGTCGTCTGACTAGAAGAATGGACTCTGCTTGAAGTCATCCCTTGTCAGGTGTACAACCACTTGCGCTTGTAGAGAAAGAAATGGCTCATATCGTGCAAAGTGAAAGCAATAAATGGAGCACATTGGAATGAGCATAACCACACCATTCAAATGGATGAGGACCGGCACAATTCCCATATTAAGGTGGCTTGCTTGCTCATTTCCTTCCAGTATTATTAAGTAACCACTCTTTTACATCATAACTAACATTCTGTCTCATCTTATCTCCTCTTAGGAACACCCCAAGGATGCTAAGCATTTGAACATGCCAATTATGCATTATCCACAGATGGAAACCATCTTAGGAAAGGCTCTAGGATCCCCTAGCAAGTTGGAAGACACATGCATGTCCTTCGGGGATGAAACTCTGCTTATACTTGATAGTAATGAGCATAATTCTGAAGCTAACATATCTGTGGGCAAAAACAAGAGGTAGATGTCATCCACCATAGAGCAAAATATGATTAGGAGCCTAAGTAGTACGCTCCAGCAAATTGCATTTTCCCTTAAGGAGACAAAGGTAGAAGAGGTGCACCATGACCTCTATGGTGCTAATATGTCATAGACTGACTTCAGTTATAAACAATTAATTGTGGCCCTCACTTACCTTGTTGGTTAGCAAGGCACAGAGGGTCAACTTTCTGATCATAACTCCTCCTAAAAGGGAGCTATGAATGAAGAACATCCTTTCCAAATAGTGATGCACTAGTTGTATATTTTGTGATGGTGAACTAGTACCATTAGAGAGAGTGTATATTTTGTCATGGTGATGCTGTGCACCATTTGGATGTGTTGCTGTAAGACTAGTAATATGTATTGATCAATCAGTAATGCTTGTTGGATGCTTTGTTTCATATGCAGTCTTTGGCCTGTGATGAATTATGTATGTGACAATGTGATACACCCTCTTCAGCTAGATGAAATAGTAGGCAACCAAACACCCATTTTTATCTGATAAGAACTCCTGCCACCTGACTCAAGCTAATTTTGTTTGATTTTTGTTTTTTCTGTGCAATGAGGGTGTAAATGATCTCCTTAAACATTTCTGAGGCCAATCGCTTTGTCTGATTTTGCAAGGATCAGCTAAGTGGAGCAAAGTTGAGGCGAATGTGCAGGCCAACACCTCCAAAGGGATAGGAAGACCTCCTAGGGTTGGGCACTTCCATGAGGATAAGGTTCCTAGTCACTTTTTTAGATTGGTGTTTGGAGTCAACCATGCACAGACTAATAAGCTCTACACATTATCTTTAATTGGTAGCGTAAGATTACAATTATTAATTCTATGTTTACTGAATTCCTTTTGGTCTAGGAAATTCCTCCTTCATTCGAGCAATGGATTAGTGGCCCACTTCCTAGAACCATCAAGCTGTAGAGTGGGAAAGGATGCACCTGGTATGTGCAGCTAAGACAGACTGATGACAAGGTTGCAATGGAGGTAGGTGGTACCCCTTTGCAGTTTGCCATGACCTGCAGCTTGGAGACTTCATAGTCTTCAAGTACACTGGCAATTCTACCATGAAGGTTATCATATTTGATCACACTTGCACTAAGAAGATTGTCACCTGTGGTGATCATCCTACCTTCCTACTCCATGATAATTGAAGTATTGTGATGATCTTATTATCTCCTGAACTCTAGAGAGGTAGTCATATATTCACTAAACCTCTCTGTTTATTTTGTTAATATCCTAAACTATTATGCTAAGTAGAGATTGGTGCTTATTTTCTTAATGTCCTAAACTCTGTTGCTAAGTAGAAGGTGGTATTAATTGTGCTTTGAAGCTATGATGTGTCGGATCATATGTATGATATGTCTGAAATAACAGAAGGAGAAAAACGTTTGAATTGAAGAACTATGTGGTAACCTCACCATTTATGTTACGAGGTAAGCACAACGTGCTAGATGTAGACAACCAAACATGTTGTGTTTGCACCTAGCCAGTCCAGCCAACACCTAATACAGGCAATCCTTCCTGACTCACACGAGCTTGTCCTCCGCTGACTAGAAAATCTATACATAGTACCAAATATGTCCTAAGTCAGATGTCTCGTTTCTATCCACACGCTTGCATTTGCTTTTCGCTAAGGTCAAGTAAGCCATTTCCTGAGGTGAGCGAAGGAATAAGCGGTTTCATTTTGTAAAAAATCCCTTTAAAACAGATGATCAAAAAGATCACCGACTTTAGAGCATTTTATTAAGAGCCTCGCCAACTTAGGCTAATCCTTAAAGCCTTGTCAACTATAGGACGAATCATCAGTTACCTCTATTTTTTGTAATGGGTCTCACGGTCGTATTGGGAGATGAAATGTAGACTGGAGTAAAAAAGGCTCAACAACCATTTATTGGTTTGAAATTTACTCTAAGATTTATTGTGCTGAAGTCCGAAGCCACTCTCTCTCTCTCTCTCTCTCTGGGGAAAAAGAAGATACTACACATTAGAAATTCATCGGATGCCAACTACAGACTTTTTAAGGAGAGAGAAAGGAACTAGAGCGAGGGCGAACATTAGTACTCTACGCTCCAACGCCTTTCTCCGCTCACCCGCCCATGACTTGTTCGACAAAATGCCGCCACCGTTTGGTACAAGAAACACCACGTCATCAGCTATCGCCGACCCAAGTCTGGTTCCACCGCGCCGCCGCCGCTGACGACGTGCGCCGTGACCTCACCTGACCCACTTGTATGCCTCATCAAATATAAGGCCAACACGGAGGCACGCAGCGCATCACCACCCCCAACTGCTCCCTCCCGATCCCCACGCCACTCTCGAGTCTTGACCTCTCTTCCCTCCTTCCTCCCACCCACCGATCCATCCAAGCGTCAGCTTCTACGCCCGCGAAGAAGATGAGCTGGTGGTGGGCGGGCGCGATCGGCGCCGTCAAGAAGCGCCAGGACGAGCACGCCGCCGCGGTGGAGCCCTCCTTCCAGAGCGTCGCCCTCGTCATCGGATCCACCGGCATCGTCGGCACCTCCCTCCTCGACATCCTCCCGCTCCAGGACACCCCCGGCGGGCCCTGGAAGGTCTACGCCGTCTCCCGCCGCCCGCTCCCGCCGTGGTCCCCGCCGTCCTCCCCCGCCGTTACGCATTTCCACCTCGACCTCGCCGACTCCGCCGCGGTCGCCGAGGCCCTCGCGCCGCTCGCCGACATCACCCACGTCTTCTACGTCGCCTGGTCCAACCACCCGACGGAGGCCGAGAACCGCGAGGCCAACTCCGCCATGCTCCGCAACGTCCTCTCCGTCGTCGTCCCCAACTGCCCCGCGCTCGTCCACGTTTGCCTCCAGACCGGCCGCAAGCACTACGTCGGGCCTTTCGAGGCCGTAGGCAAGATCGCGCCCCCGGACCCGCCCTACACCGAGGACATGCCCCGGCTAGATTGCCCCAACTTCTACTACGATCTAGAGGATGTCCTCTTCGACGAGGTCTCCCGCCGCGACGGCGCCGTCAGCTGGTCCGTGCACCGTCCCACCACAATCTTCGGATACTCTCCCCGGAGCGCCATGAATGTCGTCGGCAGCCTGTGCGTCTACGCCGCCATCTGCCGCAAGGAGGGTACCACGCTGCGGTGGCCTGGGTCCAGGGTCGCTTGGGAGGGATTCAGCGATTCCTCAGACGCGGACCTCATCGCCGAGCACGAGATCTGGGCGGCTGTCGACCCATTTGCTAAGAACGAGGCGTTCAATTGCAGCAATGGGGATTTGTACAAGTGGAAGCAGCTCTGGCCGATGCTGGCCGATCATTTCGGGGTGGAATGGGCTGGGTACGAGGGAGAGGAAAGCAGGTTCAAGCTTGCCAAGGCCATGGCAGATAAGGAGGCAGTGTGGGCGGAGATTGTCCGGGAGAACGAGCTCATCGTGACCGAGCTCCAGGAGATCACTAATTGGTGGTTCGTCGATGCAATGTTCGGTGTTGAGGGCGAGCATTTGGATAGCATGAACAAGAGCAAAGAGCATGGATTCCTCGGCTTCCGGAACACGGTGAACTCCTTCAACACATGGATCGACAAGATGAAGGTTCTCAAAATTGTCCCCTGATGCTTTTATTATGGCCATTGGTTGTTTACATCATGCCACATCTCATTTTCTAGCTCAATTGTCAAGTTTCTCTTGAACTTAGTTTCATTACAAACGTTTCTGTGTTTCAGAAGGTTATATGTTGTACAATGTTGTATTCTAGAATAAACTGGAACCAAATAAAGTTCAACAAATTGTGAATGAATTATTCTTGTTCGGTATTTGTTCATTGACATTGTTTGAGCATTTAACGTTGAATGCATGTTCTCCATATGGGCAGTGTTCATCTTTGAATTGACTCGCCATCATTTTTCCCCACCTCTGCATTTTTGTAAGGCTGAAGTAGTAACTATCGTGTTTAGTATTATTAAACTGTTGCTTTTGTTAATAAATGTTATGCTTGAGATTCTTCTCTTCATTGAGAAGGCACAAGAGGGAATCACATCAACATTTAAAGGCATGTTATTTGTTTCCTTATCTTTGTTGCTTTTTAGTGCAATTTTAGGCAAACAGAATAGGCAGCAAGTCCTTTCCGGCCAAACATATCCAGGAAGTTGATCTCCAGATTCAATACTGCTATTGTCACGACCCCAAATTTCGGAGCCGCGACGTGACACCCACGACTGTCCAGGAGTTTTTCAGTCGCGGGGTGCAGAGTTGATACATTGCCAGCATCGCATAAAACAGTCCACATATATTACAAATAGTAAAATAGGTTCGACATGAGTATATCTTACATACGACTGGAGCATCTGAGCTCAAAATTTCATCACAAAAGAAACTTAAACCACAGGCACTCTGAGCGCGGATGAGACCTAAAACTCGCATTCGTCGGCATTGAAATCATCCTCTGCAAGAGGTTCTTCACAATCATCCTGCATATCTGAATTATGGGTGCAGTAATGAGTACGCGACGTACTCAGCAAGCCACAACGGAAAGCCGTAATACTTAACTACATGCATTGAATTGCAAGGAAGGGTGTAGGGTTTGAATATACCATTTGGTGGATGCATAACTCTATTTGAAAACACACCATTTAAATCATAAACATAGCAATCTCTTGAGTTTAAGCACCACATCAAGTTACCATCGGATGCCATTCAAACATCACAAAGAAATTCTACTTGTGCTTCGCAACGAGTATCACCTCTCAACACAACTCCATTAACCGGGAGTACGGCGTATTCGAATACCATCTCAATTGACTCTGCAGAGTTGCCCAGCTTTACCCACACGACATCTAGACCTCTTTTCGTCATGCGCAATTAACACACTCTCATAAGTGTGCCGACAGAGGTAAGATGACAAGGCCTTTTTATCTGTTCTATCTTCTGAAGTTTCTACCCAGGAACACTTCGTCACTCGCTCTCCCGGGAGTCTAACAGGCCAATGTCAACTTCAGGATCCGGGATTTGAGTGGGTTCCAGTTGTGAGTTTCCCCAACCTGTGGGTCACCACTTCATCTGCTACTGAGAGATATTCCCATCACTAGGAACTGTAGCTAGCCTATAGTTGTTCATCGGGTAGAGCAGATGTACTAAGCCGGGCTCGACGAATCGAACATGTGGTTGAGCGATTTCTTATGTTTCTCACTATGCACAAGGGTCTCGTCCTTAATTGCCCTGAGCGGTAACTCTCCCGATTACCCTCATTTCACGGTCAGGGGAATGGCTGCACATTCAACTCGTGAAGGCCCCACCTCGTGGTCCCTACCGTCGGCATTTCTATTTTCAGAAAACTACATCCTCCGAGTTTAATTAACATACCCGACATTGCCATTTTACCGTAAGGACCAAACCCTATGTCGATAATACCTGTGGCTATCCTACAAGTTTTCAAACAATTATGGCTCGCAATCATTGACAGGGCTGTGTAGGTGGTAGGTCATAACTATGTTATCATGTCATTCGAAAATACTACATACGAGATTATCATGCAAAAAGTAATAACTAAACTAGCATCATTGCGAATAATAATATGGCGAGTAGGTTCAACATGAACAAGGTTGTGTTGTGACTTGCCTCCTGCTCCGGGTTCAGCTGAGGGGAAGTCTTCGGGATGTCCTTCACCTTCAGGATCCTGTCCTAGCACCGAATCACCACTATTGATCCCTAGATTGCAAGAAATCCAAACACACATGTATAAGTCCGGGCTCCATAAAATGAGCTAGGACATAATATAATTTAATTGAAATTAATGCTGAAAATAAGATATGTAGTGCTCTGGATTGGAACCAAGACGTTGAGGATCGAAAGAATTGGCGAGAACGAACTTTTAGGGTTTTCGGACGAGGGATTGGAAAAGGGGTGGAGGAGGTTTTTTGAGGATTTTGGGTATCAAACAGCAGGGATTTGAATCAATGGATTGCGTAATTGGGTTCGCGTCGTCGAGACGATCGAAACGGTGTACCATAGCGATTTTTAGGGTTTTCGGATGCTGCAGAAATTAAATAACAGAGAAGAAATGAAAAAGAAAAAGAAAAAGGAGGGGAAGGCGGGCTGGCCGAAATGGCCCGAGCACTCGGGAGGGGCCCGGTCGGGCGCTGGGCTGGCCCGCGAGCGAGGAGGCGGGGAGGGGAGGCGGCCTGCACGGCGCTGGCCCAAGAGGGAGCTGGGCCGGCCTGATGCGGGGAAGGCCGAGGCCTGCGCGCGGGGAATGGAGCGGGCCGGCAGAGGGGAAGTGGTGGCCTGCAAGGGAGAGGCGCGGCGGCCTGCTCGGGCAGAGGGAAAACAGAGGAGGCGGAGAAGAGAAGGTGGCCGCCGGCGACGGGGCCGACGATTGGCGGCCGGAGGAGCTCGCCGGAGCAAGTTGGCCGGTCGGGTAGCATCCTCAGAGATCGGGGATCTCGTTTCCGAAGAAAATGGGAAGGGTGCTTGAGGGGTTTTAGGGTTTGCGGTAAGGGGGAGGGAGCAATGGGGTAGCCGCCGGCGATGGGGAAGTGATGACTCACCGGGGAGACCGCTGGAGCAAGATTGGAGCTTCGGGGAGCTTGCTCGGGAGGCTAGGGTTCCATTTTCAAAGAAAATGGGAGTACATCCCATGGGGATTTGGGCTGGCGACGAGAGGAGGCGGCTCGGATGTGAGCTCGCCGGAGAAGAAGGGAAAGGAGAGGAATGGCGGGCTCGCCGGAGCTCGGGGAGGAAGGGGAGGATGCTCGGGAAGCTGGGGAGTTCGGGAGCGAGGGAGAGGTGGAGGGGGAGGCTGCGCGCATGCTCGGAGAGGGGCGAGGCGCTCGGCGGCGGTGGACTCTCGGGTACCTCGTCGGAGAAGGAAAGGGGAAACGGGCGGAGCTCGGGAGTTCTCTGGGCGGCGACGAAGAGCTCGAAATGCACGGGAGGGAGTGGAGTGGGGAGCTCGGTGTGCTGCGAATGGGGAAGGAGAAACCGAGGACTTCGGTGCTTCCGGTTTTGAGCTTCACGCGCGTGAGAGAGAGGGAGAGAGATTGCGTGCGGGAGTGCTCAGATCAGCAAGCGATGGCAAGGTGGCGCGGACTGCAACGAACGGAGGTGCTCATGGCAGGAGCTCGGCGCCGCGTGGCGGTTCTCGGGCACGGTGTCGCTGTGGAGAATGAGAGGAGGGGGAAGAGCAGAGCAGAGAGAATGGGCAGAGAAAATGGCTGCACGGGATGGGAAATTGGAGATGGGCTGAACAGAGAAATGGGCTGAGGGAGGAAAGAATTGGCCCAGAGCAGGATTCGGATTTTTAAAACTTTTAAACTTTTGCAAAAATTTTAGGGCTGTTACAGTTATGTTATCACAATACAAAAATCAATATAACTTGCAATCTTCAGTCTTTTTGGTGTAGTTTTTTCTTTTCCCGGAAAGGAAAACCAACTTCTTCAATTCAGTTTTTTTCTTTTTAGAATTTAATTTAGCTGTCCTTCCAAGAAAAGTTCATTCAACACAAAAACTACTTTAAAATAAGATGGTGGCTTCATTTTCCCTAGGTCCTGTTTGGATGTGGGATATTTCTTGAATCCAAGCAGGCCTTTAGGCTTATAATTCACAACGTTGAGAGGAGTTCAATTGATTAAAGTTCTAGTCTCTAGCTGAAATCAAACACGTCTGTTTGCTTGTTCTGAAGTATTGTTGTTGTCGGCATCTTTGACAACTCTCACTTGTTGGCTTGAAATCTGATTTGGGATCGTGTTTTCTGTCCGACTAGGTAGAAAGAAACACGGAACAGCTAGCTACTCAATAATAGACATCGATCTGAGCTTCAAGTATTATATATTCTGTAACAGAAAAACTGGTGGTTTGTTTGCATAGTTCTTTTCCTTTCAATAGAGACGACGACACATCCTGATAAAGTTGGGAGTTTTTTCTACAACTCGAATGTGTCACAAGAGTTGGTATCCAATCGTTATACTGTGTATGTTTGATCCTGGATAGAAAAATGGCGCTACAGATTTTCTGACGTGGATTGCTGAGCGCAAGGAAGAATTGCAATTGTAAATCGACTCATTGATCCTGCGCCACGTAAAAATTGTTCACTAGCCTGGGCCTAGCCCACTGCAAAGCCTGGTCAGTTTTGCGCTGGGTGGCCTTGAGCAAGGTAAAATAATGAAGGAAGTTGGGCAACCTGAGATAGGCCTCATGGGACCTGGCTTTTATGTGCAAGCGGCCCGGGCCTGGTCATAACATCAATTTTGCAAATTTTCTTAAAATATGGTCATAATATGAATTTGGTATGGACCAATTTCGATCAGGTCTACTGTTCATGGGCTTTTTTCTTTCAGCATCCAGGCTTCAATCCTGCATCTCAAATTCACCATGAACCATGCTTAATTTGTGTTGTCCTAGTGTCCAGCCAATGGGTGCAAGTCCTTCCATTCATCCTTTTTTTTTGTTGGGAAAAGAGAGCTCTTTCAATTAACAATTCTGGTAGCAAGCATTACAATCACTAAAAAAAGATATAAAACACTTAGGCACATGCTGACGCCACAAGGCGCAGGTAGTCAAGGCTCTAGAAAAACTCGCTAGCTCATGAGCTTCCATGTTGCACTCTCTTCTCACTTTACAAAACTCGATGGCAGCGCAGGCCAAGCTATTAATCTCTAGAATAGCTCCCGAACACTTCTATCTATCCTCAAACTCAGAGTTGAGGGCTTTGATCACAAACACGCAATCCTTTGGCAACTGGAAATCACTTGCCAACCGATCGAATACCTTCCAGACTTGCTAACGCCTCAATCTCCTCCGCATCAGCCTAGCTATGGAAAATACGGCCCGAAGGCAACAAAACCTTACTAGCATCGTTTCGCACAATTACACCAACACTAGTTGCTCCCGTCATGGCAACAAAACAACAATCACGGTTGAACTTGATCCAGTCGATAGGTGATTTCTACCAGGAATCATGAACACAAGGTCTAGCCTTTGGAATAGAATTGCTCACATACAACTGTTGCTTGCCTTTGTCATCAACATTTTTCAATTGACCTAGGAAGAGTGCAGACGCATAGCTCCGAAGGAAAACAAACAGAAGCAACAATTGGAGAATCGCCATTCTCATGCACAATTCCATTTCTCAAATGCCAAGCGCGTATGCCACAACGTGAGAACAGTATTTGATTTCACTTCTTCACTTGCATTCTCGAACAACAAGAGCAGCCAGTCCGGATCAGAGTAAGAGAAGGCATACACCGGGGGTAAACACCAAACCTGCTGCATCGCCTTACGGAGTGCTTTCACCTTTGAGCACTGCACAACCGCACGATAACTACCTTTAGCAACATGACCATATATCACACGAGTATTCATTATCTCAAGAGTTCTACATTTATGTCTGCGGTAGCTAAGCAATCAGTCGCAAGGTGCCACGCAAAGATGCGAATCTTCGGATGAACACTAGCAGGCCAACTATTGCGCTACGATCTCGATCAACTGAATTACTGCAGCCTCTACCGTATGCAATACCCAGCTGCTCAGCAAGGGCATCCTTATAAGCACTATATATGGACAGTGAAACAACCCGACCTCTTATGATGCCATGCTATAAAATCTTCATGAGCATGACTAGATAACCGGATTTTCAGAATGTCCTGAACGTCATGACCATAGAAATATGCCGAAGGAGATTCATGTCCCATTCTTTCACACTCTTTTAAAAGTTGTGCAGCCCACTTGAGCCGTTACCTACACTTCAAGGCCGCCACTGTGTGTGAATGCCGACGAGGTAACCAAGGATCTCTCCATATTTAACTTCTTGCCCATTACCAATCCGCCAAATAATATCCTTCTTGAGCAGTGCTAACCCATGCTCAATGCCCTACTACGAAGGCCAAGCTGTCAGAATAAGCTGTCTCGATTTTGGACGAGGCGCCACACTTGACGAGCCAATAAAGCTTTACTAAATAACCTCTTATGACGAAAACCCAGCCAGCTATAGTATTTTGGCCTGATCATATCGTCCCAAGTTGGCTAGTGCACTTTCCTATGCCCTTCTTTATCCCCCCATGAGGAGCTTTGAATCATCTTCATATAATCTTCATATCAACCTGCTGATTTGAGTAGATAAAACTTTGATGATCTAGCTACACCGTAGTACGACGATGCGCCTTAGCAATCGCTAAACCAACTCCGAACGCAATTGACGATGTTGAGAACACAATCAACCTTGAACACGATGTTCTAATCCCTACAAGTAATCAAAGAGCAAGTAAGAACTATGAAAAAGAAATCTAAAATTACGGATATAGATAAAGTATAACGATAAATTGGTGTTCCGATAGCTGTCGCTATAATTGGTTGTTGAACACAATCAACGGACGCGAAATTGTAAGTGGTAAACTCTTATCTAAACAAAACCTATGAATTACAAAAGCCCTAAGGATATATTTATAAGTAGAAAGAGGTTATCTGGCCGAAAGGACTCGAACAGCCGAAAGGCGGTTCGGATGGCTTAAGATGGTTGCTAGGCCGGTCTAACCGGCCAAAATTCTCTATGGGCTAAGGTTCACGTGGAGGCCTAGGCTCTCCAATAGCAATCCAGACTGACATCCAGACTCTCCGGATTGGGGTTTGAGACTCATTGAAATCATATGAATCACCGAGAAACGAAAGTACCTGATAATCGTGCACGAGTTCTAGTCATTAGTTCTTGTAGTGCCTGTACTTGAGTGGGTGTATCTGCAAGAGGGACGTCCTCATCACTTTAGCTGGGTACTAAATTTTTTCTATATTTATTTTAATGAGAAAAAGACAAAAAATATTTTAAATTCTTAAGACTTGTAAAAATTGTAGAAACTTCTTATGAATTCCAAACGGTGATTCTTTTTTGTAAATTCAACTTTTATTATGTAATATTTAGTGATATATCTTTCATTCATGTCGCCATTATGGAAAATTTCTAAAATTCCTAAAGTTCTCATAGACTTTTATTTGGAATTCAAATCTTACAAATTTCATATATTTAGTTTCATAATTTCTTATATTTTAGATCTGAGAATGGATCAATTTGAATTATTTATGAAGTGGTTAACTTGCTTTAAATGACTATGTCAGCTATGTTTAACATGAGATAAATTGTTTGTATAGTCATTTATTATTCCATGCCATGCTTAAGTTAATTAGAATAAACATAATTAGCATCTTGCGAGTATGAAGTACTCATTGGAATTTCATTCCTGTATTTGATCCTAGTGTAGGAGACTATTACGATTCCAATCATGTTGGTTCTGATGTCTAGTTGCATAGTTTGCCCTTCTCGGTCAAATGCTGGTAATGTATGGCCTTTGTGAGATGGATATGGATACCATCTCGTATGTTTTCACTTTGTTTCCACTATTGTTCCATGTTTTGGTTTTGACGTGAATGACATTCGGGTCATGTTAGTTGGAATATATTTAACAGCCCTGTGTATGAGATGTGAATTAAGTATCTTGTATCTCTTTTTTTAGAGTTTTGTTGTGATATTCAAGTTGTTAATGTAGCATCTCATACACCATGCGTGTATGTGGCGTACCCAGTTTTAAGGCCAGATAATCCCTTGTGTTTACTGTACCGGTCCCATGATCAGTAGCCGGTACACACAAGTTAACCTGAATATCATTGTCATATACACAAATTTCAGTAATGGAGATATAAATAGACCCTCAGGTCGAGGTCCCTTACCTGTAACCCAACGACTAGAAATTTGCAGCGGAAATCAAGCGGTGATGTGGCCCATCAGTATGCCATACCCGACAGGCAACTGACTGGGGTCACGCTCTAGCTTTCGTGAACATAATCATATCTTCGGAGTCGACGTCTCTTTCGTCTGGCCAAATCAACAAGCCAAGTGAGTACATTAAATGTACTCGCAAGTATCCCTAGGAAGAGTCTAACGGTCATATTTCATGCAAGGTTTGCTCAATAAAAAGGCTCTACCCTAAGTTGAAGATTGGGCGAAAAAGTAGTTTTCATTTGAATACAATGGTAATAGATTCAAAAGCATTTCCGAAAGCAAGCCCGTCTCTGACGGGTCAGTATCTGGTGCTAAAAATTACATTCTGACAATCGTCAACTAGAGGCTGATAACCCGTGTATTACCTCAAGCAATCCTTAAAGCCTACACGTGCTGCCACCTCGCAACACGGCTAGGTTTCACTTCTGCAGTTCCTTTCTACCAGCCTGTAGCTCAAACTGCACACTGTGGACACGTCATGCCCATGTCCTTAATCCCATTTTCAGATTTTACAACCAAAACTTAGTCTAACCGGTGTGTGGCCTTTCCAAGTTGTGTCCATAACCGAGGACGCGGCTATTCGAATAGATTTTAATACTCTGCAGAGGTTGTACGGCTTTACCCACGAGATGTAAGTCCCCCTTGTTGCCATAGTCAAATAAGCACTCTTTATAAGGGGTGCCGGCAGGGTTATTACAAGGAGACATTTCTCCTATTTTCATACCAGTGCTGGACCCGCTAGATAAGATCTACCCAATCTCCGCTTGTGCTCAGTGGAACCCGACCTCACAACCCGAAGTGGACTTATCTTTGTGTCGAACCTCTTCCCACGTAATCATGTGGAGGCCCTCTAGGGATGCCAATCTACCTAGCACTTTCTTCCTACTGCCTATGGGTCCAGACACTAGCACTTGACGGGATAATTAGCCAAGTCCTACCCACAAAGGACATGTGGACGTACAGGGTGAACTTGGTCGAGCGGCACTTAAGCTTGGTCCTTAATTGATTCGAGCAAGACTGCACAACATCACCTCTTTGCCAGGTCACTACATGCTACCACCATTCTTCTGATCTCCACTTACTGTTCTCACCCGAATCAAAATTATCCTCCATTTTATTTGGGGTTTTTGGCAAACATCACTTTGAAACATTCACCTCGGAAGGTACTCGTCTTCCCGAAGGTTTTAATCCCATAACCAAAGGAGTTTTGCATAAATCGAACAAAATTAGAATTTTTTTCTCTATAGCAGGTCTAAGCAAGGCTATTGCTTATGTCCTTAATATTCTGCTGGTCGTGTGATGACCGGCTAATTATTACTAGGGTTACAAGGATCAGATTTTCGGATCTATGTCATATGCAACTATTGGGTATATCTAGGTCTAACATAAAATATTGTTGATACACACATAGCATGCAGAGTTGCAAATAAAATATTTAAATTTTGACATATATGGGATTCAACATGTTCAAAGTGGGAATGCTTGCCTGGCAATAGTGGTTGTGCCTCGAGTTTGGTCTTGATACGACAACTGTCTGGAATTCCCCGCACAAGACTTCGTAGCGTCAGTATCTACACGTCGGAAGGATGTCGTGTAAATCATCGGTGTAAGGTAAAAACCAAGGGCATCAATGTAAAAACACGAAGAATCAACTCATACAATCACTACGCGTTTGGTTAGTTGATTGGTTTTAAGAAGCTTCAGTAAGTTAGAAGTGAGTGCTTTTAGGTTAACACGACGAAGGTACCCATTTAGGGCTTTCTGTCGAGCTAGGGTTTTTCTTAGCTTCTATTGCACTAGGGTGAACGTATATTAGGGTTTCATTTTTCCCTTAGCGTTTTTACTATAAAAAGGAGTTGTATCTAGGATTACTCCCTAGTATCAAAATGTGATAAGGATTTGGTAAACCTAGTTATATGCTCGGGTAACAGATTTATGACTTCTTTGGTTTTATACCAGGGTCTCGGGGGAATATGCCGATATCATATGCTCCGTAGTTTTTAAAGTAAAGTGTTTCAGCTTTCAAAATTTTCTTAGGGTTAGAGGGGGCAAAATAGTTTGAAACATTGTATGATGTAGAGGAATTTCTCAGGACCCACATAACATACACGCTTTGTGTTTTGGATTCCTAAAGCCTAAATTTAAATTCAAAAAGTATATATATATTCAAAATTTTCAAAACTTTGCATGGGTAGGTAGTTTGCGAGATTTTAGGAATTTAGGGAAAAGAATCAATTGATTTGAATGGGTGTATATCGAGATATGACTGTCCGTAGCTTTACTATACTGAGGTTGTTCACAGATTAACAGAAAATGGGTGTAAGGAGATTGAAAGGACCTCAGATGCCGACTAGAGGGGGGTGAATAGGAGGCTAACAAAAATTACTTCTTTTAACTAGATTGTTTAGATTAAGCCTTATGCAGAAGCAAGGATTAGCTAGCTGTGTGACAGGTGTGTGACACAGGTAAGTTGCGATGTGTAAATTAGCATGCAGCTGTCACACAGGTGCCTAGCACAGGTGGGCTAATGACTTAGCAAAATGATGAGCAATCACAGTGTCTGTGTAACAGGTAGCTGACACAGGTGTGAGATATGATCTATACCAACTGTGAGACAGCTAACAAGACACAGGTGTAAAGGTGATCTAAGCAGATAAACAGAATATCTATATGAGCATACAAGCAAACAGATATAGCAAGAATCAAGGAGTAAAACAACAAGTACTCAGGAGACAGAGTGTTTTTCACCGAAGTTCCCAGCTCTTTGCAGAGTGGTACGTCTCCGTTGGAGAGGCTACTCCGAAGAGATCGCCAGCACTGAATCGTGCTTGTTCTCCGAGTACCTGATCTCAGGCCTCTTCCTTTGCTTGTGGAAGTCCTTTTGCTTGCAGCAGGTAGACTTCAATCACCCTCACAGACTACTGGTCCAGCCCACACAAGCTTGGGTGGTACCAGCAACTCCTACGCCCGTCTAGGAGTAGACACTCCAAGAGTAATAGATTCAGCAGTAACAACTCTTGGAGGAACCAATGCTCTTTGCTCAAGAACTCTAACCCTTCCCGAACTGACACTTAGGAAACTTGGCTTTCGTTCGGTGGAAAGAGGCTTTGCAATGGTCGAATGTGAGTTACTGATTGGCTCATTGGTTGAGGTCGAAGACCTCCCCTGGTCCCCTATATATAGGGTTCACAGGCACTTGACCGTTACACTGTTGCCACGTAGGATTAAGTGAATCACCGGTGTCAGCCACCGGTGACACAGCCAATCACTCCGCCCAACTATAACCGGCTCAAGCAGACCGATACCTGTGTCACCGGCGGCACACACAGGTAAACCCTAAACTGACGCAGCCGCACTGCTCAGCCCGGTCTTGGCACATGACATGCCCTCAGCGCACACACTCTCTGAAACCTATAAGGAGAGAACCTCCGACAGCCCTCCGACTCAGCAGACAAGCTATCGCAGCGCAGGTTCCTTAGCGTTTACAAGCTCTCCCCTGGTACAGAGATGTACCTGAGTCATAGAGCGTTAGACCACCTGTGACACCGCTGTGTCACACCGGTGACTCTAACCCCTAGGGTTTTCTACTGCTAGCACTGCAGAGTGCCAGCTCCAACCAGTTTCATACTTATACAAAACTGCTGACACAGGGCCACTAACCTCAAAGCATTAGTGCCACTGTCCAACATCCTGAGCATTGAGCAACTAGAACCTCCACAGATCATCACTGCTTCATCCCTCTTGATAGTACAGGCTTTTCCTATGGACTCAAAGAAACTAGCAAATCTAGGCTTTACCTGCCCACCAACTGTAGTCACGGCCCTTGACGCATCAAGCCACCATCACCTTGCTTGCAACTCCTTGCACAGCACCGGCTTCTTCACAGCTGTGGCACAGCTGCCTAGCACAGCCATTCCTTAGTCCTGGAAACCACCCTTGTACCCTTTTTGGTGGTCATCCTTTCCTTGATGACCCTTCTTCCTGGAACCTACAAACCTGCTTACACTCACTGTAAACGTTAGATTCCAGTTTGAGTTGCCATTAACCATCAAAACCAACTTGGGGCCTAGATGCTCTTTCAATCTCCCCCTTTTTGGTGGTTAGTGGCAACCCATTCAACAAATTTGCATATCAATTTGAATAGAAGGTATATGTGCAGGTTGTAGAGAATACACTCCCCCTGAAGCTGTGCACAAGAGATTTGTTTTTAACTTGCCAATGCACAGATTATGATTTTTGGATATGGGCAGCATTTTCTTACAACTTACACTCTTATCAGTTCAGAACAATAAGTGTGTCAGAGAATAATGAGCTGAACTGAAATATTTTTCTCTTGATGCATTTGCAAGGACCAGAGCATATGAAAATGTGTCAGAGCATCTGAATATATATCTTAGAGCATATGAGAATATTAGAGAGCAGATTCACTATGGATATATGTATCAGAGCCAAACAAATTACTGGTCATATGTATCAGAGTGCCAATGGGCATATATATCAGAGCGAGAGCTCTAACATGAATATGTGAATCAGAGCATATGTTTAATATGAATATGTGAATCAGAGCATAAGTCAATGAGCATAGGATTAATCATGAGTATATGAATCAGAGCAAGCAGACTAATCAGAGCAAAAACAGTCTAGACCTATGCATCAGAGCATTGGACATATGCATCAGAGCAACACACTTGGCACACTGAAATATTTCAGCATCAGAGTAAAAGTGAGCAAGATAAGACTTAGTATTAATTGTAATCAAGGCAGAAGAATCAGAAATAGAACAAGCCTTGAGTACACCAGAAAATAATTTTCTTTCTCCCCCTTCCTCTATTCTCTCCCCCTTTGTACAAAACTCTCTCCCCCTATGTCTCCCCCTATGTATGAATCTCTCCCCCTTTGACACTAAAACACCAGAAAGGGGTGAGGAAGAGACACATTCAGAGCTTTGACTTCAACAGCTGGAGAACTTCTGACATCTGAGCCTGCAACTGATCAACCTTTGATTGCAGACTGGAGACTTCTGATCTGAGCTGAAAGTTCTCTCGGCGCAGAGCTGCAAACTGTGTTGGCATCACTTTGTTCTGATAAGCTCTGGCTGCTGCTTGAGACATCAGAGAGGAGGACAGAGTGCCATCTTCAGCCACCTGTGTCACAGATACTAACTCAGCTGGGTCAGCTGTGGGAGTATCAGCGGTGACACCGGCGGGGACTTGGACTTGAGGCACAGGCACGGAGGGAGCAGGCGCTTGAGGAGCTGTTGGAGCAGCTGTGTCACCGGGAGCTGACACAGCTGGTTCAGGGGATTCGCCAAACAAAGCTGGAACAGCAACCTCATCAGGATGGTCATCAGCCTGAGGCCTGAGCTGGGTCTTGATGGTCTTTACTGTCATGTCAAAGTTGGAATCCAGAAGACCTGTTCTCTGAAGGATCATGTACATGATGTACGATCCCATACCTCAGCTTAGCTTTCTTGTCCTTCTGTACAGCATCTATCTCATGGAATATATATCTGGCCACATCAAAATGAATGTTCTTTGCTATGTGCACCAGCACCTGCCATACTGAATTGTATACTGCATCTGTATTTCCTCCTTTGGGCTGGAGGGTGACATGAAGGATCTTGACTAGATGCTTTGCTGTGATTGTGATCCCCTTGAAGTACACATGATCTGAAGGAGCATTGGCAGGGAATGTAAAATTCCTTGGATAGAATCTTCTTCTGTCAGCATTGGAGACAGGCTCTAGCTTGAACAAATTTGGCATACCAGGCTCGATTGGTGCATGAAACAAGCTGTTGAATTCTGGAGCTGTGATTGAGAGCAGCTGGCCTCTTGTCTTCCATAGCATGACATCTTGATTTTCTTGATCTACCCAGACAGTGGCATAGAATTCCTTAATGATTTCTGGGTCATAATCTTGTTGAAGATTGCATATGAACTCCAGACCTGAGGCTTGGATGAGAGATTGAAGACTCCTCAGTCTGGGATCAGTTAGAGCAGACCAGTCTATGGCCTTGCAATCTACAAATCCCTTGGAAGCAAGGATTTCATGGTAGACACCCCTTTGAAGATTAGTGTGAAATCTGGGGTCTGAGCAAGATGCATCCTGAAACTCCTTGTCTTCATTGAAATATGGGCAAGCTGACCTCATTCTTATGAAAGCACTTGTGCTCATGGAGGCAACTTTGCTTCTTGATTTCTGGGGATCACTTTTGGGTAGCTTCTTGGCCACAGCTCGGGAGATGAACTGCATTTGATTCGCCTCAGTCCTCAAAGCATGAGAGAAGATGTAATAATACTTAGTTTCCAGATCTTCTTCTCCAACTGAGAGACTGGGTGAGCTATCTGCTTGTTCAGCCTCTTCTCCTCTTCCTCTTCTTCGTCAGCTGATTCTGCACTTGGAGATGATCTCTCGGCTTGGTAATCTTCATCTGAATCAGCTCTAGCTTCTCTCGGCCTTGGAGGGGTAACAGACACACCTCTGCCATCATCTGATGAGCTCTCAGAGCTTTCTTCTTGCTCAGCTGACTTACTTGCCTGTGCCACAGGTGATGACACAGGTGCTTGAACTGAAGGGGCTGGGTCAGCTGGCGGTGGCACAGGTGATTTAGACAGGTGAGGCTCTTGGGCCTGAGCTTCTTCTGCCTGTGACACAGCTGGTTGAGACAGCTGTGGACTTGTTGGTTTGGCAGCTTCCAAAGGCGTCACAGATCCAGCCTTTGGTGATGGGAGCACATGGGCCTCTTTGGTTGTCTGTTCTTCGGCCTCAGACACCAGAAATTGGGATGGAGACATCTGTTTCTGGACATCCAGGGAGGAAATGGATTCTACACTTGTAGAACTTTGAGATTTTCTGCTTCTCCTCTGGTATGTCTGCAGACTTGACTTAGCTGGGCTAGCCACCGGTGACACCGGTGGTGGCATCTCCTTCTTCAATTCTTGAATGGCAGACTTCTGTTGATCAAATTGAACTTTTAAGGATGGCTTGGAGCTCTGAGTCATCTCAGAAATTATTTCGACATCTGCATCTGGCTGCCTCTTGGCTTGAGGTTCATCACTGATCACAACAGTTTCTGATCTTTTCCTTTTAGGAGCTTGAGTAGGTGCAGCAGCAGGAGGACTTGCTTCAGGAATCCGGGAGGTTTCTGCAGGCTGCTCGACATGAGCTTCAGTCTGTTCTTCCACTGAGGCTTCAGGTTCTCTGACTACGATGCCAATAGGCTGAGAGGCTTTAGAGAGTCTTGCTGCTTTCTCTTGTCTGAACTTAGCAGCCTCTGACAAGGCTTTCTGCTTTCTTATACCAGCAAGAGTGGCAGTTCGGGCTAGAGCCTTGCCACGTTCTTCTTCGGAAGCTTGCACTGCTATGAGAGTTTTATACCTCTGAAAGCTCTCTTTGCTTTTGCCTCGAGCAGCTTTCAGTTTCTTCAATTCAGCTGCTCTCATTTCCTTTTGTTTGAGAAATTCTTTAAGCTTTGCTTGGCTCTTTCTTGCTTCTTCATAAATTTCTAGCCTCTCTAGGGCTAAGGCATCGTGTTTGGCCAATTCTTCTGAAGAGAAGATGGTCAATGGACCAGCTGAAGTTTCTTTTTCAGCTTGCTCTTTTGCATCTAGCTGTTTGCCAATCTTTTGAGCTTTGATAGCTTCCCAGTGTTCTTCAGCCTTTTTCATCCTTAGAGTGGCCCTGAGCCCTATTGGGATGTCATCCCCAATATCTGAATCTGAAAGGGTTGCTTGAGAGACTGGTGGCTTTGAACCTCTCTTAGCTGGTTGCTTCTGCTTCTTAGCTGCTTCCTTTCCCAAGGATGTGTGCTCAACAGCAGCTGAGGATCTTGTCCTCTTGGGTGGAGCACGCTGAGCTGAACTGGATTTACCAGCTTGAGAAGCTGATTTCTTTGCAACTGCTTTCCTCTGCCTGTAAGCCCTTTGGCTTGCCTTTCTTCTTTCAGCAACCTCTGCTTTCTGTCTCAGCCTCTCTCTTTCCTGATCTGAATCTGAAATGGTAATCTCAAAGCTGGATGCTTCTGGGTCAGACCACTGCATCCCACTGTCAGCTTTCTCAGATCCTGAAGACATCTGTAGAAACCAGATAGATAAGACAGAATATAGGTAAGAGGTGTTCCTGAGATGCAAAAGGTAGTAGCTGTGTGAGACACCTGTGTGAGAACGAGGAGACACAGGTGAGGGACTTGGTAACAAACCGAGGTCTCAGCCTTTTGAATAGACTTGCCTGTGTGACAGGTGAGACCCTAGCGGTGACACAGCTACGTGCGGAGGCGGACGGCAGATTTTAGAAATCTAGAGATTTACTGGTTTTCGGTGGTTAATTTCGAGCAATATAGGTTCTGAAAGATTATCAGGAGCTAAACCAACCCTAACAACTAACAATGCGCTAATGGATTAGGCTTTAGAGCAAAAACATAAGCCCTAAGCAAGAACAGGCGCAAAGTAGGGCTGGCGGAAGCTTACTTTGAGCAAAGATTGATAATGCGCGGATGAATTGATGCTGGAGCTCTTCAGAAAGCTTTCTCCGATGCTTCGAAAGATTTGGAGGGGCGGAAACGTCGATTTCGTCGAGAATTTGGAGTTTTGGCGCACGGCGGAAGTTTGGGGTTTTAACGTAGAACGTGGGTTCTGTGGAAAACGTATCGACGTCTTATATAGGCCGAAGGGGTATAAGGTGGCTGTGTCACAGCTGACAGAGGAACCTGTGACACAGGTGAGTAGACAAAATACCCTAGGGCCTACGGAAATCAAAAGCATTCACCTGAGACACAGATGGATAGCTCAGGTGACAAGTATTTCATCCATAGAACACCAAGACAGAGAGAATTTGATAAGAGAGCAAGCATATGAACACTATCAGGAGATCCTTATGCAATCTTCCCAATGTCAGTTTGCCAGAAAATCAATCAAGCAAAACTAAAACTGACATGAGTCGATTTTGAAAATAGGTACACAATAATGTGCACACACAGCTGAAAGATCTCTACACTATGCATAAAACACATACACCTGTGACACAGGTGATCAACACAGATGAGCATGTAAGGCATATAAATGGCAGAACATATGAGCTAGACACCAAGCCAATCCTTTTTATTGAAGATTAGAGACATCAATGATATTCAATTCACTCCTCAGAGCACAGAACCTAGTCTCATCTAAGGGCTTGGTGAAAATATCAGCTAATTGTTTTTCAGTCCTTACATGGCACAGCTGTATATCTCCCTTCTCAACATGATCTCTCAGGAAGTGGTGCCTCACTTCAATGTGTTTGGATCTTTGGTGGTGCACTGGGTTGTTGGCTAACTTAATTGCACTTTCATTATCACAGAAGAGGGGTACTTGATTAAAAGATACGTTGAAATCTTTCAAGGTCTGCCTCATCCATAATAACTGAGCACAACAACTACCAGCAGCTATATACTCAGCTTCTGCAGTGGAAAGGGCTACTGAGTTTTGTTTCTTGGATGACCAGGACACTAAGGAATGCCCTAGAAATTGACAAGTACCAGAGGTGCTTTTTCGGTCAACCTTACACCCTGCATAGTCACTATCAGAATAGCCAACTAGCTCAAAATTTGCACCTTTAGGATACCATAAACCAAAGCCTGAGGTTTGAATCAAGTATCTCAGTATCCTTCTTACTGCAACTCTGTGACAGTCCTTAGGATTAGCTTGAAATCTAGCACACATGCATACACTCAACATAATGTCTGGCCTAGATGCACATAAGTAGAGCAGGGATCCTATCATGGATCTAAACTCTTTCTGATCAGCAGACTTACCTTCGATGTTTAGGTCCAGATGACCATTTGTTTGCATGGGAGTATGAATAGACTTTGCATCCTTCATGCCAAACTTGGTGATGATGTCTTTGGTGAACTTTTCTTGTGAAACGAATGTACCTTCCTTGAGTTGTTTGATCTGAAGTCCTAGGAAGTACTTGAGTTCTCCATCCAAAGACATCTCAAACCTTTTGGTCATCATCTGGCTAAACTCATCACTCATGGAGCGGTTAGTACTGCCAAATATTATGTCATCGACATATATTTGGCACACAAATAAATCCTTTCCATTTTTCTTAGTGAATAGAGTTGTGTCTACTAAGCCCATTTTAAATCCATTCTTGATCAGAAATTCTTTCAATGTATCATACCATGCTCTAGGTGCTTGTTTTAAGCCATAGAGTGCTTTGTGTAGTTTATAGACATGGTGTGGTTTCTTATCATCTTCAAAACCAGGTGGCTGTTCAACATAAACAAGTTCAGAGAGTTTACCATTCAGGAAAGCAGACTTCACATCCATCTGATAAAGCTTGATGTTATGATGAACAGCATAAGCAAGGAGGATCCTGATGGCTTCAAGTCTTGCTACTGGAGCAAAGGTTTCTCCAAAGTCCAGACCCTCCACTTGTGTAAACCCTTGAGCCACAAGTCTGGCTTTGTTCCTTACCACTTGTCCATTTGTATCTTGCTTGTTCCTGAAGACCCATTTTGTTCCAATCACATTATGATCATTGGGTCTTTCCACCAGGGACCACACTTGATTTCTCTCAAACTGATTCAACTCTTCATGCATAGCATTTATCCAATCAGCATCCATGAGAGCTTCCTTTATGTTCCTGGGTTCAACACTGGAAACAAAAGAGTAATGTTCACAGAAATTAGCAATTCGAGAACGAGTAGTCACTCCCCTATTAATGGCACCGATGATGTTGTCTACAGGGTGATCCTTCTGCAGCCTGCTGATCACAAGGGGTTCGGGGTCAACCACCGGTGTCACAGCTGATGGTGTTGCCTGTGACACAGCTGGTTCTTCCTGCGACACAGCTGGCTGAGACAGGTACTCTGCATCCAAGAGATCATTGGCTGGGTTGTACTCGAGCTCGATGTCTTCATCTCCAGTGTCTTCATTCAGTGATGGAGAAGGTGGTTCTTGATCACTTGGTGAGACAGGTTCTTCCTTGACAGTAGGTCTGATCTCACCAGTTGACTTCTTTTGAATGTCCACATTCCCTACATCATTAGCAACTTGCTCTCCTTGGGAGCCATAAGACTCATCAAAGTTCACATCTACAGATTCTTCAACAACCTTTGTGAGAGTGTTGAATACTCTATAGGCATGAGAGTTAGTAGCATAGCCAAGGAATATACCAACATCAGATTTAGCTTCAAACTTAGTAAGGCGTTTGCCCTTCCTAAGGATGTAGCACTTACAACCGAATACTCTGAAGTATGAGACATTTGGCTTTGTGTTGGTGAGCAGCTCGTATGGAGTCTTCTTGAGTAGTGGATGTAGATATATCCTGTTGATGGAGTGGCAGGCAGTGTTGACAGCTTCAGCCCAAAATCTTGGTGAAGTCTTGTACTCATCTAGCAGTGTCCTTGCCATCTCTATCAGGGTTCTGTTCTTCCTTTCCACTACTCCATTTTGCTGTGGAGCATATGGACTTGATAGCTCATGCTTGATTCCATGCTTGTCCAGAAATGCTTCCACCTTTGAGTTTTTGAACTCAGTCCCATTGTCACTCCTGACCTTGACAAGGTTTACCTTCCACTCATTTTGTACTCTGACAATGAGGTGCTTGAATTTCTTGTAAACCTGTGTCTTCTCCTTCAAAAAGAACACCCAAGTATAGCGAGAAAAATCATCTACAATGACAAATCCATACTTGTTACCTCCCAAGCTCTCATATGTAGTGGGACCGAAGAGGTCAATGTGTATGAGCTCAAAAGGTGCGGTGGTGGTCATGACATTCTTGGGACGATGGGCAGCTCCAACTTGTTTGCCGGCTTGACATGAGCTGCAGGGCTTGTCCTTCTCAAACTTCACCTTTTCCAGGCCTATGACATAGTCATGTTTGCTCAGTTTGTTGAGAAGCTTCATCCCTGCATGACCTAGCCGCCTGTGCCACAGCCAGCCAACACTGGTCTTGGCCATTAGGCACCATGGAGCTGCTGCAGGCTGTTCTTTGAAGTTTACTGTGTATAGCTTTCCAGACCTGCATCCTCTGAACACTTGAGAATCATCAGATAGTTTGGAAGCTATAACCTCATCAGGATAGAACGTGACTTTCATACCTGTGTCACACAGCTGTGACACAGACATAAGGCTATAGCCTATCTGATCTACAAGCATTACATTAGATAAAGAGTGATGTTCAGATATGGCAACTTTACCAATGCCATTTACCTTTCCCTTGGAGTTATCTGCATAGATCACATGTTTACTTGGAAGATTTTCATGTGTGATCTCTACAAACTCCTCTCTGCCTCCAGTCATATGTTGTGTACATCCACTGTCCACAACCCATTCAGTTCCACTGGAGACAGTATCCTGCAAGATTAGTTATGGGGTTTAGGGACCCAAACTCGTTTGGTTCCCTTTGCAATTTTACCATATGCAGAAACAGCAGTTAAAGAGTTAGAAGATCTGTTCTTATAGTTGATAGCCTGAGCAACAGATGATATGACATGAATTCTTTTAGGCTTGCTATCACCTGCAACCTTAGACAGAGAGGTTAGTTGGCTGTGTGAGCTACCGGTGGCACTGGTGGTTGCACAGCTGTGTAAGACACCGGTGACACAGGTAACTGTTACCTTTGGAACCCAGATCGCAGGCAACCACTTTGTCAAGTGCCTGCGACCAACATACTTAGCCACAACCTTCCCTTTTCTGTCCATCTGCAGTACATAGGATGGGTTGGATGGAATGTTTACTGCATTCCCATTACCCTTCTTATGACCAACAAACTTGTTGTCATATGTACTTGTCTGCCTCACAAATTTTTCTGCAAGATTAAAGTTAGTAGCAGCAGGCAGTTTATCTTTATGAGCAGAAGGAATGTAACCCAAGCCTTTTCGGCCATCATTCTTTCTGAGCATCTCAGCTTTGATCAGCTGATAATTTTGCATGCCAATATTGGCAGTGCATAGGCCTTTCCTCATTAGCCTTTTTAGCTCTTCAAGCTCCTCTTTGAGCTTGTTGTGCTCATCTGCATCCACAAGGTTAGTAGTAGTAGAGGTTGATGCCTCTTTTGAATCATCAGTGACTCCACCTGTGGATGTTAGAACATTTATACGGCTAGCACAGTTCAGGCATGATTCAATAACAGTAGGAGCAGGCAAGGGAGCATCAGTGCATATAGTAGAAGAAATATCAGTGCACAAAGAATGTTTTTCCTTGAGCTCCTCATGCTCCTTTATCAGAAGCTCATGAGCTGCCTTGAGCTTTTCATGAGCTATTTCCAGGTTTTCCTAGTCAAGCCTGAGGTTTTCCCTGTCATCAGTAACCTCATCATAAGATTCACTCAGCTCCCTGAGTTTATCCCTTAAGGATATGTTCTCCTTCCTCTCCTTGCCATAGGCCTTATCTGTTCTTTCAAGGATGCCCATTAGTTCAACATAATCAGGGAAGTCATCCTCAGTAAGTACCTTAGAACCTTTGGCCATGAGACACAAAGGGGCAGAAGTGGATGGAAGATAGTCAGCTTCAGCACTGACTCGGAGCTGTGTGACCTGGCTGTGTCACAGCTGGGTATGTCAGCCATGCTGATGGCAATCCCAGCAACTTGATCTTCTTCTTCAGACTCCTCTTCTGAGCCTGAATCCTCAGACACCCAAGCCTGTCCAACATAAGCTCTGGCAGTGGCCTTGTTCTTGGAGTAGGTTGGATGCTTGCTGTTGAAGGTCTTCTTCTTCCCATGGAAGTCCTTCTTCTTTCTGTACTGGCTGTTGTCCTTTCTCTTGGTTGGACAATCAGCAGCAAAGTGGCCTTCCTTGCCACACTCGAAGCACTTGTTATCTTTTGACAGCTTCTTCCCTCTGAATCTGTCACCTGATCCAAGTTGCTTCTTCTTCTTGTAAAACTTTCTGAAGTTCCTTGTGAGGAGGATGAGTTCACTCTCTTCTCCACTGGACATCTCCTCATCAAGATCTTCACTGCTATCACTCTCAATCTGTGATGTTGAAGCAGTAGTCTTCAAAGCAATATTTTTCTTGACAGCTGGAGAGGAGCTTTGCTTGCTTTCTTGCTTAAGCTCCATCTCATGTGTTAGAATCCTTCCTAACACTTCTGTGGGCTTCATTTGCTCAAACCCATCTTTTTCCTTCAGCATGAGAACAAGTGTTCTGTAGGCTTTTGGAAGCACTGACAAGAACTTCTTGATCACGTCTTCATCTTCCACTCGGTTGGAGCCTAGGGCCTTCAGCTGGTTTGTGATAATGGTGAGTCTTGAAAACAGAGAATTGATGTCTTCACCATGCTCGAGCTCAAACCTCTCTAGCTTTGATTCCAGAAGGCTCCTCTTTGACTTCTTCAGAGTGTCACTGCCTTCATAGATCTGCTCCAAGGTATCCCAGATATCCTTAGCAGATTCCATGGTACTGACTCTGTTGAAGTCATGCTCCTGTAAGCCCATGAAGATGGCAGTGGCTGCCCTAGCATTGTTCTGAATATTCCTCTTGTCAACGATGCTAGGTGTTCTGGGATTCTCCAAGTTGTAACCTGTATAAACAACATCCCACACATCTGGATCGATAGCGATAAGATGCATTTGCATCTTTCTCTTCAGAAAGCATAGTTAGTCCCATTAAAGACAGGTATTTTACCCTCATAGCCCGACATCCTTTAACTCTGGCTGTTAGGCCAAATCAAAGAGCAACCTGCTCTGATACCAATTGAAAGGACCTCAGATGCCGACTAGAGGGGGGTGAATAGGAGGCTAACAAAAATTACTTCTTTTAACTAGATTGTTTAGATTAAGCCTTGTGCAGAAGCAAGATTAGCTAGCTGTGTGACAGGTGTGTGACACAGGTAAGTTGCGATGTGTAAATTAGCATACAGCTGTCACACAGGTGCCTAACACAGGTGGGCTAATGACTTAGCAAAATGATGAGCAATCATAGTGTCTGTGTAACAGGTAGCTGACACAGGTGTGAGATGTGATCTATACCAACTGTGAGACAGCTAACAAGACACAGGTGTAAAGGTAATCTAAGCAGATAAACAGAATATCTATATGAGCATACAAGCAAACAGATATAGCAAGAATCAAGAAGTAAAACAGCAAGTACTCAGGAGACAGAGTGTTTTTCACCGAAGTTCCCAGCTCTTTGCAGAGTGGTACGTCTCCGTTGGAGAAGCTACTCCGAAGAGGTCACCAGCACTGAATCGTGCTTGTTCTCTGAGTACCTGATCTCAGGCCTCTTCCTTTGCTTGTGGAAGTCCTTTTGCTTGCAACAGGTAGACTTCAATCACCCTCACAGACTACTGGTCCAGCCCACACAAGCTTGGGTGGTACCAGCAACTCCTACGCCCGTCTAGGAGTAGACACTCCAAGAGTAATAGATTCAGCAGTAACAACTCTTGGAGGAACCAATGCTCTTTGCTCAAGAACTCTAACCCTTCCCGAACTGACACTTAGGAAACTTGGATTTCGTTCGGTGGAAAGAGGCTTTGCAATGGTCGAATGTGAGTTACTGATTGGCTCATTGGTTGAGGTCGAAGACCTCCCCTGGTCCCCTATATATAGGGTTCACAGGCACTTGACCGTTACACTGTTGCCACGTAGGATTTAAGTGAATCATCGGTGTTAGCCACCGGTGACGCAGCTAATCACTCCGCCCAACTATAACCGGCTCAAGCAGACCGATACCCGTGTCACCGATGGCACACACAGGTAAACCCTAAACTGACGCAGCCGCACTACTCAGCCCGGTCTTGGCACATGACATGCCCTCAGCGCACACACTCTCTGAAACCTGTAAGGAGAGAACCTCCAGACAAGCTATCGCAACGCAGGTTCCTTAGCGTTTTCAAGCTCTCCCCTGGTACAGAGATGTACCTGAGTCATAGAGCGTCAGACCACCTGTGACAGCGCTGTGTCACACTGGTGACTCTAACCCCTAGGGTTTTCTACTGCTAGCACTGCAGAGTGCCAGCTCCAACCAGTTTTATACTTATACAAAACTGCTGACATAGGGCCACTAACCTCAAAGCATTAGTGCCACTGTCCAATATCCTGAGCATTGAGCAACTAGAATCTCCACAGAGCATCACTGCATCATCCCTCTTGATAGTACAGGCTTTTCCTATGGACTCAAAGAAACTAGCAAATCTAGGCTTTACCTGCCCACCAACTGTAGTCACGGCCCTTGATGCATCAAGCCACCATCACCTTGCTTGCAACTCCTTGCACAGCACTGGCTTCTTCACAGCTGTGGCACAGCTGCCTAGCACAGTCATTCCTTAGTCCTGGAAACCACCCTTGTACCCTTTTTGGTGGTCATCCTTTCCTTGATGACCCTTCTTCCTAGAATCTACAAACCTGCTTACACTTACTGTAAATGTTAGATTCCAGTTTGAGTTGCCATTAACCATCAAAACCAACTTGGGGCCTAGATGTTCTTTCAGAGATGATGTCGGTAGCGCATACGGGAAAGGCGTATTCAGCTTGAGCAGGTGGTTTCAAAACAAAGGAGGGAAATAAAAGCGCCTTCTCATGTGGAAAGCGTACTAGTTTGATTACGCTTTCACTTACCGGGCTGATGGGCTCGACCTGGCAATGGCTGCGTGGTTTGGGGAAGCTTAGCGAGCTATGGAGAATAGATGTGCTGAGGAGAGGAGTAGAAGAGGTAGCTGGTGGCGGCAGCGCTCGTCGACGCCGGAGTGAGCTGCTGGAGGTGGCGGAACTACTGGGGTCCGGCTCGGCAGAGGAGAGGGACAAAGAAGGTGGACTCGGGAGACACCCAATGGGAAGACGGAATGGAGAAGGAGGGGCCAACTGGCCGGTGCTACTCAGATGAAGAGCAAGAAGGCAGAGGGCTTAGTTTGGGGAAATAAAGATGAAGCCGCTCGGGAGTGGTTGCAATGGAGCTCATGTGCCAGCGGCAGGGAGTTCGAGGAAAAGAATGGGGAGTGTATGGGGGGAGCTGCTCGACATTGGGGAAGGGAGTGAGCTCGAATTGGAAGAAGGGAGAAGCATTGGAGCTCAGGGGTGGACGAAGAAGAACCCGGGGAAGGTGGAGCTCAAGCTTGCTGGAGAAGTAATCAGCTGGGGCAGTGGATGGAGCTCGGCCGTGTTCTTAAAGAAGAAGAGGAGCCGGCGTTGGTGCTTGGGGTCTGCCATAGAGGAACAAGGGAGAGAGGAGTTGCAACCGGAGCTTGGTTGTGAATCAGAGGAAGGAAATGGGGAGGGGAAGTCCGAATTCGGCTTGTGAGTAGCTCGGTTAGCAGGAGTTGCAGAGGGAACTCAGGCAGCTCCGCTGGAGTAGAGAGCAATGGAGAAGGTGAGTGAGAGGGAGGAGGTAAAGGAGCGGAAGCTTGGCTGCTATGGAGGCAGGAAGAAAATAAAAGGAGTGGAGCTGGGGCAAAGGGGAACCCGTGGAAGAGAGCTTAGATAGCTCAAAAGGAGGGGAGGTGAGTGCAGATTTTGGATTGAGGATCAGGGGAAAGGAAGAAATGAAGAGGGAAGTGGAGCTCTCGGGACTGATTCAAGGGCTCGGCTTGAGAAGCAAATGGGGAGAAATGGCGCTCGGGTAGCTCAGGCATGGGGATGAAGGAGAGATTAAAGAGGGAAAGAAAAGGAGTAGCTAGCCGGTGCTGTTACTACAGCATAGTTAGGCACTGAAATGGGCAGGTACTGGTGGCGGTGTTGAGCTGCCATGGATGGAACAGTGCTCGACAGAGGAGGGAATACTCGGTGGAAGGAGAAGGAGGTTGGGGAAAGAGATGACGTGTGAGCCGGTGGGTCCACTTGGTAGAGGTTGGGGAGGTGTCGGTTGGGACCCTTAGATGTAGACTTAGCAAAAGCAAGGTAGAGTTCACAGTAGGGAGGAGGAAATGGCAGTGCTACTCTCGTTGGATGTTTTGCTGATTTTTCAAGGAAAATAGTAGACCAGGCTAGGAGTCTTGCAGTTAAAATGGATTCAATAACCCAGGGAGATGCATTTCAAAATTTATGAAAGCTTTTGGATGCACGAATTAGTTGGATTTAAGCTAAAGTTTGAAGCTGCGTTTGAAAACTTACAGTTTAGTTACCACTAACGAGGAGAACCTCGTGGATTCCTTTTTATTGGAATTTTTGGGAGGCCGTGAGAACCGATAATAACATATTTAAAGTTTTAGCGTATGGACAAGAGTGTCGAGGAACTAAGGCAGGGAGCTAATGGTATATATGGGCACACGGGCGACATGAGGAGGAAGATCATCATATAGCAATGGTGTCTCGAGCATTATAGGAATATCTGGCTCTGGGTTAGATTTAGGGTTCTTGCCGTTGCCCGGAGAAAGGTAATTAGGGTCAACATATATGTAGAGGCATATACGCATGTGCTTACGTTTAAGTGATTGATGTGGATACCACCCATGATTTCAGTATGGTTCGAGGAGAGAACAAGGAGCTAGGGTTTTGGACCTCTCCTTAGCTCGTAAGGAGTGAGCTAGAATTCCAACTGTATATACCGACATACACTTGAAAATTAAGCGTATATAGGGTGGCGACGAAGTTAGAGTAGACATAAGAGGCCGGGGTGGGCTAGGTTTTGGGGAATATCACCGGTATACTCATATATATGCATAGGATTGTAGCAGAGCCGAACGATGAATTAGGGTTTTGATTCGTAGCTTGGGAAGAAGGGGTTACGGTTTTGCGTATATGCATATATATAAAATCAGTATATATGTGCACATACTCATGATAGGACATGGTGAAGTAGATGGTAGAAGATCATGGCATTCAGAAGAGGTTCATGACGTATATATGTTTCAATTTCGCAAAAGTACCGTGTGGGCACTTAGCGGCAGATGTTGGTCTAGGTTGCACTAGCTAGGCAAAAGGGGAAGGGATGCCGAAGGTGTGTTCGTGGCAGGAATGCAAGGGCGAGTGACCACGTATGGAGACAAGGTGTAAAGCAATGTTTGTATACCTTGCCGGATAGAGCTTCGACAAAGCAGAGATTAAGGGAATAGGAACAGAGGTGGAAGATTTTGGCTTGTCCCACTTTAGGGTTTAGCAGAGGCATGCTTTGAATAAAAGTTTTAATCTGGTGTATTTTAACTGACATTATTAGCGAAAAGTTTTTGTTTGCCCTAATTTTCATGTTTCGGAAAATCAGGGTGTGACAGTGTATGATATTGAAGTGTATAGGACAGACGTAAAGAATTAGGGATATTCTTTCGTTTCGAGAAGCATGATGGTTTCCAGTTGAGTGACCTGCTTGCTGTGATGCGTTGGCCGGCTAGGCAGGGTGTGAATGGTTATATCGGGCTTTCAAGCGACCCATTAGCATTAGGGCTATATTAGAGTCAAGGTATAATTGTCGGCTCCCCGAAATCATTGTGTTTACCGGACTTAAGAATGTCACTAAGACTTTATAGGACTTTGAAAATTGTATTTAGTTCTTGTTGTGATGTGTGTGTCTTTGTCTAACTTAGGCAACGATGACACATATATATGTCTGAGGTGCGTATGAGATGTTGGCCCGGTGTCGGATTACCTAACGATGATGGATGCATTTGTTCTTATACATATGGTATGTTGAGCAATTACTTTTATATTCAGACAATACATCATATATGAGTGGGTTGTAATTCCGGAGTCCTGACACACATCGTAGAAGATTCGGAACATGAGCTCAAAAACCTCATGTTCAATTTCTTTGAGAAGTACAAGACAAGATGAATCTTTCTTTTCCCTGTTCTGTCTGTAATTAAGAAATATTTTTTTACAAAATTTCTAGAGGGCATTTAGACTTTCAAACTTTGTAAAATTAATATACTTTTTATTCGTGTAGGAATCTATAACACATGATACTTAATTTCTGTGTTTTTCTATTTCTGTATTTTTAGATTTTGCATCTCAAACGGGGCAGGGTCTTAGTAGAAGCAGCAGCGTCGCTGAGACCGAAAGCTATGCTGTAAACTTAAGAAAATTAATTTTAGCTATTGGATAAAGGATCCCAAGCACACAACATAAGAATCTACTACTAGTCCACTACCAAGTGGCGTTCCTTCTAGGGAAGGCCGTGCCTGAATGCTGCTCCTGTTAGAAATATGCCCTAGTGGCAATCATAGGGATCATATTTCATTGTATCCATGATTTATTAAATGTTCCTTGAATAATATCATTTTTATTGATTGGCAAGTATGTGACTTGTTTGTAGAACTCATATTAACCTTGAATGATTATTCTAAATTGGTCCCTAGTCGGAACTCATGTGAGGACACATATGAATAATAGACTAGCATATGTATTGGTTGATGATCATGTTTCACGGGTCATGGATATAGAGATGTCGAATCAATTGTATGAGCACATGTTAGGGAACATGGGGTTGGACAGACTCAACTTAAGACACAATGTGTGTGCTATGTCCTTTGACCTGAGATTGTCGTATGTACTTGATATGTGTAAATGACTTACTTAGGGGTTGTCCAATGCTACTCTGTAACTGGGTAGTCATAAAGGCTGCCTTCTTGTTTGTCATGAAGCATGATGCGAGTCATGGTCAATCGAGATTGGATTTGCCCCTCTCTATGATGAGAGAGATATCTCAGGGTCCCTCGAGTGATCGGATCCAGAAATGCATGGCCGTACTACTTAAGGTTAAAGAGTTAACCTAGTAAAGGAATCCGAGACACACGATCGAGAAAGAGCTGTCAAGTTCGAGTTTGAACTTGACAAATATCGTGAGGCAAAGGGAGTTGCATACATAATATTGTGATGGTTCGTCCGATACGATCTTTACGTACGTTTGGGAGTTGGCACGTCCTGCTAGGGGCCGCTACCAATTAGTGACCGAGCAAGAGTACTTGGTTCATGTCTAAATGTGCGTGAACCTATAGGGTCGCACACTTAAAGGGCATGAGCTTAAATTCGGATTAGAATCCGAATTAGACTAGGCATTGAGCCCCAATGGGCCTCTAACATAGAAGCCCATTATGGGGACGTCTATATAAGGAGGAGAACGGACGTGTTATGGTAGGCCAACTGAGAGTTCCCGAAACCCTAGCCATCATCCCTCCCACGCCTAAGGTTGTCCGTTCGGATCTAGCAATCCGGACGAGCGACATTCCTCCCCGAACGTGTGGATACCTTGGAGGCATTGCCGCTGTGACGCTTGGACGATCCGTCCGAGAGAACCGCGAGGAGGAGACGATCTGTTCGAGGGAACTGTGAGGAGGAGAAGGTAGTACGACTATAGCTGCTTCCGCTGCATCGACTCTACTTCCTCTACGGTTCTGCGCAACAATGGGTAATCTCGTGATCTACTGCCACAGCAATTCCTGGTTTACGAGGTAGAAAATTTTGTTTTACGCTAATGTAGCCTACCCGTATCCCACTAGCTCCTGTTTACCTCCTGTGACATTTGTCTTCTGCCACTACTACAGAATGGCTTATACTAGACAGCCCATCGCAGACGGTTAGAAGTGTCCGTCTAGGATAGATCACATTCTAGACGGGTGGGAAAATCGGGCCGTCTGCGATGACTTTTGTCAGGACCGCACTGTCTTGGATGATACGTCATCCGAGACGGGTCAACACGAGCCCGTCTCCAATGACTCATCACAGACGGGTATTTATTTCAACCGTCTGCGATGAATATGTCATCCGAGACGGGTTTTAGAAAATAACCCGTCTGGGATGACACTAAGTCATCCGAGACGGGTCTGGGGCTATAGGCCCGTCTGTAATGACGCCGGCCCAGTAGGCCCGTTAGATACCTAGTATATATATATCAAAAAACCCTAACTTTTCGTTCTATCCCACCCCACCCCTCACTCCCTTTTTTCTAAGTGTCGCGGCCGGCGCTCCCCTCTCCCACCCGCACCCGACAGCTAGCCGTGCACCCACCTCGCGACGCCACCGCCCATCCTCGCCGGCCGACGACCGGGCCGGCCACATCCCCTCCGCTTCCCTCCTCCTCCTCCCCCTCTTCTCCACCTCCTCCCCTCCGCCCTTCTCCAGTTCTCCTCCTCGCTCGTGAGCAGCACCGGCGAGGGCGGCCTGCTCCGTGGCGTCGGCGGCCGGATCCGGCAAGGGGGGCCCGCTCCGTGGCGCCGGTGGCCAGATCCGATGAGGGTGGCCCGCTCCGTGGCGTCGGCGGCCGGATCCGGCGAGGGGGGCCCTCTCCGTGGCGCCGGTGGCCAGATCTGGCGCGGGGCACGGGGTAGCGGTGACGGCGGCAAGCAGCGACGGCGGCAAGCGGCCACGGGGCAGCGGCAACGGCCAGATCTAGCGCGGGCCACGGGGCAGCGGCGACGGCGGCAAGCAACGACAGCGGCAAGCGGCCACGGGGCAGCGGCGACGGCCAGATCCGTCGCGGGGCATGGGGCAGCAGCGACGGCGGCAAGCGGGCACGGGGCAGCGGTGATGGCGGCAAGCGGGCACGGGGCAGCGGCGACGGCCAGATCCGACGCGTGGGCACGGGGCAGTGGCGATGGCGGCAAGAGGCCACGGGGCAGCGGCAACGGCCAGATCCGGCGCGGGGCATGGGGCACGGGGCAGCGGCGACGGCGGCAAGCGGTCTCAGAGCGGTCGTCGCCGGCGTGCGGCAACCACATCTTTTTTTATTTTTTGTAAATCCACATCCGAGACGGGTCGAGCCCTCCGTCTGGGACCACCAATCCGAGACGGGTCCAAAAACCGTCTCAGATGATGATTTCGACCCGTCTCTGATATACCATTCTGTAGTAGTGCTACGATCATTCAACTCGTTGCCTCATGCTCTCGTGGAGCTAGACCGGTCCCTGTTTATGCATTTAGATGGCAAAACCAGCACCTCTGAAGAAAAGTTGGCAAGCGATTTGGTTTACAAAAGAAAAGTTCGCGTAACTAATGGCGTATATTTCATATATTTTTTCCGTTAACCACTAGCAGTAGCTGCCTAGGTGGCCAGAAAACGATGCGAAGAAGAGAACAAAATATAGAAGGGCCCGCTGGGGAATTACCGCTGCTAGCCACAACGGCTCTCGGTAGGAAAGCAACATAGCAGATGGCCCCTACCGTACGTACGACCAGGCCCGGCCTGGGGCAGGGCAGCAGGCCGACCGCCCTGGCCCCCCCAAGATCAGGGGCTTCGGCCCAGCTATGTATGTATGTATAGTCATGTGTGTTCTAGACTAATAACAAACGGCAAAAGAAGTCCAACCGGTAATGGCAATAGTCACTTTTATACGTCTCGTGAGGCCCATCAACTAACTCCCATCGTATATGTACACGAGGCCGCCTCATGCAAGCATCTCTCCGCTCGCACGAAGTGTTCTAGGCCGCCTCATCCCTCCCATACGGCTGCCTTTGTGTGCCGTGATGCACTTCCTCCGTTCGAAATTATAGATATGGCCTATAAATTTATGTGATCTTGTTAAGACATATCAGGTGTGCATGCAGTCAATGATCCTCATTTATTTCCGTCTCTCTTTGACTTTTATGAGTAAACACACAATAGCATATCTCTTCTATTTCCAAGACATAAACATGTGGACATCATGTCATTTCTCTAATATTCTCTTGGTTTCATGATATTTAAGTTTTGACCATATATATTTTTAAAATATTTTATTAATAGCTATAAAATTACAATCATAAGAAAGTGTTTTGAATGTGAAACGGTGCCAATTTTATATCACATAACCTAGATATTATAGAATTAATTATTAATTAAGGCTTAAATTAGATAATCTAAATACGTTTATGTACTTAGAGACGGAGAGAGTAATTTAAATAACCTGAATAAAGGTTTCATGTTGTTTTATATTTTTTTTGCCCAGGGCCCCCAGTGTGCCAGGACGGGCCTGCGTATGACCTCCATGGCCAACCAGACCATGACGTAACAAATCTTAAATACCCATCACGAGGATTCGTTATTGGCGTACGCCCGGCCGCTGGTAGTTTTGCCTCTTATGCATGTGGCCATGTACGATCAAGAGCAGGCAGTTGTTGCTCGCCCGCGCAGCCTAGCTGTTAGAGCCAGGGGCACTCGTTGATGGCATCCATTCATGGTCGACAGATCGGTCAGGCACTCGGACTCAGGGCCGCTGTGTGAAAATTAACGGCCGTATGTAAGAATTCGTTGTCATGCGAGTGCAAACAACGAAAACTATTGCCAGATGTCGTTGTCATGACAGCCCATTTGGCTGCTCTCGCCGGTGGTGCTTGTGGTCAGGCTAGAGTAAGCTCGTATCATTCTAACATACTCCGTCTCATTTTAAACATAGGCAGAGTCATTCTTTTAAAATTTTAACTATTAATATCTTTAAAATATTTAGATTAGACTAATCATAAGCGTAGATTTATCTTCAAAAGTACTTTTAGAGTATATAATTTTATTAGAATTTATGAATATATTATAGTATATATAACTAGTACCGTGTCCCCGCAATTGCGCAGAAACCCCCTTAATATCTTTAAATTTTTGGACTTATTCATGATATTAGATTAGTACGTCAAGCTAAACTCACATACGGGTCGTTGATATTAGATCACTAGGTAGACTTAAAGCTTAGGTATCATTTTATGAGGTGTAAAATTATGAATATCTATCCATCGTGGGCTATTAGTAATTAATGTACACTAGATCAATACCAAATAATGTTTACGTACACTAATCATAATATGTCAGTTGTGGTCTATTACTAATAAGTGTCCGCCAGATCATTGGTTGGATGACATTTCGGTGCAGTTATAAAAATTTATCGGTTGTGACCTCATTTTTATGAGGTGTAAAATTATGAGTATCTATCCGTTGTGGGCTATTAATAATTAATGATCAATGCTAGATAATATGTAGATACACTAATCATAATTTTTCAATTGTGGTCTATGACTAATAAGGGTCCGCCAAATCAATGGTTGGATGACATTTTGGTGCAGTTAGAAGATTTACTGGTTGTGTTCTGTTTAGTTACAGTTATGAAGATCTATTAGCTGTGATATGTTTAAGTCCAATTATGAAGATCTATCGGCTGTGATCTGTTTAGGTACAGTTATGGTGATCTATCGGCTAGGATCTGTTTAGATACAATTATAAAGATCTATGATCTATTTAGATACAGTTATGAAGATTATCGGTTGTATTATGTTTAGTTACAGTTATGAAGATTTATCGGTTGTAGTCCACTAATAATAACAAGATCCACCAGATCAATGGTCGGTTGTTTTGTCTTTTTTAAAGAATTTCTGATCTAACTTTTTTTTAATTATGTTTTTAGTATATAATAAATAGATAGATGATCAAATTGTGTTTTAAAGATCTTATCGAAATGACTACCTTTAAGAAACGGAAGGACGTGTATGCTTACAAGCTAACTATCTTAGTTACCATTTGATAATGAGAAATTTTATTAACTAGTGGAGTTGCCTGCGCAATATAGCTAGATTTCTTGGTCTTATATAAAAATTTTGTAGTATTTTTTACTTATTTATATAGTTACAAATTTTTTTCGCTAGTACTAATCTACTGATTTAGTCCTGCAAAAAGTAGGTGGTGCAGATTCTTTTTGTTTTCCTCTAAAACTCTCGATCAATGTGAGAAAATCTCTAGATATTTTGACAAGTGTGGCAATTTCTATTTCAATCTCTTGGAACGAATGTGGTACCGTAAATCTCACTCAATGTTTATAGATATAAAGATGCTCCATCGACAAATGAGATGAAATTGCTCCCCACGAGTTAATTATATAACTAAGGAGCCTAGGCCTGCTATAATAATGAACTTCAAAGTTTCTGGAGTTAGTTGACGGTCGGACGTGTTCAATCATGGCAAGTAGCATAAACCTAACTTATCTTTCCATTTGGAAAGAACGTTCCTTTAGGCTGCACTATCATGTGAAGGCAACAATACCGCATTTGGAGTGCTCAACTATTCTAGAAACTTTTTCGTCACCGTATTAGTAACGCACTACACTTTTCTTGCACATGAGCTACACATTGTTCCTGAAGAGCACTGCAAAGGCAGATTTTAAAAAAAGTAGTAAATATATCTATATACATCTATAAATTATACGTGGGATTTAAGACATCTCCTTCATCTCAAGGATAGAAATTTGCAAAACCTAGAAATTCTTACAATGATCGGAAGAAAAATAAACGATCCCGCGTCCATCGGTGGTCCCTACAGAATTTCGATGGTTTAGATTCAATCGGATCAGATGCTTCACGTATCAGGAAAGGTACCTATGTGCTTCACGGGAATTCCATCCAAAACTAACGTTCGCAAATTAATCACTGTGTCTCGAGCTAAAGCTACGCCAGATTTAGCTAGCTTGATCGGAAAACGTTCGGTTACTTGGCTAACATTGGCCACAACGGCAATAAGATGGATAGCAAAGGGAGTACAACGGTTGGTATTTTAACTCTTCGGTTTCTTCAATTGGAGGGTCAAACGCAATTAACATGAAGATGCTAAAGTACATGTGCACTTTCCGTCTAATCCCGTCCATCTATCTATAAGTTTTCTTTTTTTTATCTCCTATTAGTCTACACTGTTCGATTATAATCATCTAACTAATATTATTTTGATGGTCTGCCATCTAAAGTTAATGGATATTATTCACCATTGTCATTCACTTAAAGTTGATAGATAATTTACCTATCATTGTCCTTATTTAATTAGATAGTCTAGCTATACCATCCGACGAAGCCCTAATCCTACCTACGCTGATCTAGGCCACGTCGCCCTCCCAGCGCATCGCCTTCTCTTCCACTCTACAAGTGACACGGTTGTCGACGAGAAGTCGGCGAGCCCCGATGGCAGCAAAGGCGTGCGAGACGCGCGGCGGTGGACCACAGAAGTGGGACCACAGATCAACTCAGGGACTCTCCTAGCCACTCGGGCATACTCGATATCTCGAGTAGAGGACTTGGAGGATATCAAGAGCCCGAGCAGACGACATCCTAATCGAAAACCTAAATACTACTCGAAATACGCCCAATGTGGAGTTTTCCCCAATTAGGCTGATTTTTCTTAGAATCGTCGAGACCTTATTTCACGTACTAATGGGGGACCTGATGATGAGTAGTACAATTCTATTGCATACGAAGATAGTATCTATATACAATACTCTGGATACCCGGAGCAGCAGACGTATTCATGAGGGACTAGGAGATAAGAAAACTATCCACAAGAAGCTGGATACCCCTTAAACAAGAAAGTCAATCCCTACGTTTAAGGATGATTAGAGTTCTAGTCGGAGACGACTCTGTACTCGGTATAGGATACCCTATATAAAAAGAACTAGAAGGCTCTGCGGAGAGAGGCATCTAATTTCAGCTATCGAGCCGACATCAAGCCCTAGCAGATCAGCACAAGGAGACTCTCGACTAGTTGTTATCCTTGTACTCTGTCTGAAGGATCAATATATACACAAAGAACGTAGGGTTGTTATTCTCTGTGAGGCCCGAACCTGTCTAAAATCGTTGTTCTATGGTAAATCTCCAATCTTATGGTATTCGTAAAAAAAAGAGTGAAGAGGTAGGAGACACCCTGAGGCCTTATCGAACCACGCTATTGTTGACACAACCCCTAGAAACTTTGGTGGTCTCACTCCTTTGATCAGGAGGGACTCTTACAAATTGAAATCCAGCAAAATTGTTTTGAAAATCTTCCCATCCAAATGGGCCATAAAGAATGACAGAGAACAACAAAGCTAGCCGTGCAAATTGCACATACCACTCTGTTAGTTATTATTATATATTAAAAGTACATGACAGGTTAATTTGAAAAAAGTAGAATAGCAAAACATCCAATTATCAATTTGGTGAACCCTCTTTTTTATAATGTATCACAACCGATAGATCATCATAATATATACAAACATGTCATATTTGATAGATCTTCATAACTATACCTCAACATATCATGTCCAATAGATATTCATAATTATACATACACACATCACAACCGATAAATTTTCATAACTGGACCTAAACATCACAATCAACTAGTTCATGATCTGAACTTTAATTACGTGTAGTGATTTAACATCATGCAGAACCCCGCCGGATAGGTATACACGACCGAGCATCCGACTCGATACATATTAGGCACAATCTTGCATACTGATACAATATCACATACATGTAATCTAGCGATTTGAACTTTAAATCCACGTATTGTGTCATGTACGAACAATGTATAAAACTATCAACTCAGTGTAAATGGCCCGTGATCTGGATTTTAATCATGCAAACTGATCATAACATTGGTATTTTTACAAATAGCATAGTAATACATAACTATATGACTCCAAAGAATTAAAGATGATTAAAGACGTTTCTATATAATTGTGAGGGCCACCATGGTAATTAATGGAATAGCATTATCGATATAAATATGAATAAATTTTTAACAAAACACAGGCAGCGACCCCTGTCCCTCTCTATCTCTCACTATCTGTGGAACTGTGACCTCTCTCTAAGCGAAGCAAAAGAATCCGCACAATCTGAGCACTACTGCACAGGAAAATACACACGGGAACGAGAAAAGGGGGGCGCACGGCCAGTGGGACATTGCCACACGCATCAATTACATCGGATCGCACGGCCTCTCGGGATCTAGGCGAGCATCGCCACCACGCCAAGCGCCACCAGGATCATGCCCGCCATCTTCTCGGTGGTCCTTCCTGCGGCACTCTGCAACAAGCAATGGCAGTATACATTTGGTCAGTTTAATGCGACTGCTGATAAATAAAACAACGCCCACGAAACAAGGACTCCTTGCTGTTGTTGTCGACGGTCTGAGTTGACTAAAGCTTGGTTGCTACCGGTGGTCAGCTCTAAATCACATGGTTGAGTAGAGTATTGACATGATCTCCAACTTGAGCATCAATTTATAAAAACATATTCTTAAAATAAAATAAATATACAACATGAAAATATATTTTACGATGGATCTAATAACACTAATTTAGTGTGCTAGATTTTGATAAATTTTTTAAATAAATTTTAAACCTAAAAATATTTTGCTATCACAAATCCTAAAACAACCTAGCTCAGCGGAAGTACTACTACTGCTCCATTTAAGGCCTCTAAATAAATGCGTGGAAGTCTTAAATGGCAAGTTAATTATGTCGGGGTACCGGCCACTCGATAACGTAGAAGCATGCGCATGTCAGGCTGACCCAACAGTGCAGGCTATCAAGTCATAAATCGGCTTGAGAGATCATAATAAGTAATCGCTCTGTTTCTTTTAGAGGATTATCTACAACATGGGTGATTGAAATTTTTTCAAGTTTAGTCATTTTTTTCCTCTATTGGATCTCATTCATTTATGATCGATATTGTATTATAAAGCACATTAAATGGACACAGAATCGTCAGAAATTTGTTAGAATTTCAGGTGATTGTGTGCTACTAAAAATTGTTCTTTTAGCTTTTCAAACTTTTCTTAAAATACCTCTACTTCTACATTTCCAATGCAATTTTATTCATTTTGTTCTTATTTTATTGTTCATCAATGTCATCGAGAAAAGGAGTCTATTGCCTTTGAAAGGAAAAAGATGTGCATCAAAATGATTGTTGGATAATCTTACATTTTCGTTATATTCTTAATTTTTTTGTCTAACTCTAAAGTAACATCTTTTTAAAACAGAGTAATTAATCAACGGAGCGAGTTGTAGGTTCGTGATTAGATACGCACATACTGCTAACTTCTTTTCTCTTTCCTTGCAAAAGAAAAAAAACTTCTTTTCTCTTTTGTCGCCAGAGGCACGCGCCGAGGCAAGCTAACCATAAAATGGAAAAATGGTAGCCATCAAAGCAGTTGCCTTGCGGGCAGCGGTTGCTCCCGAGGCAGACACAGCCACTCCCCTTGGCGTCCGTCGGTGCACCGCCAACGGCTACATTCTGCCACCGACGGCGACGCGCACACTGCAAACGTTGTTTCTTCAACTACGCTACTTGGACCGTTCAATTTGTTGACACACGAATCAACCACCATGGCACCATGCGTAAGCGTCCGTACTTGCCTACCACCACTGATTGCATAGTAACACCACTCTGTAAAACTGCGTATTTGATATGTTTGGCGTGCATTTTTTTTCTGACCACTGGAGGAGATCAATGTAGATTGCATTGCTGGTGAGCATGTAAACGTACCGCGGTGTCGGCGGCGGTGGAGTCTTCGCTGGGCCCGGGGGCCTCGGCGGCGGAGGTGGGCGCCTCGGAGGTCTTGGCGACGGGGGCCTCGGCGGCCGGAGCTGGGGCGGATGCCTTCTTCTTCTTCTTTTTGTCCTTGGACGACGGCTTCTTCTTCTTGGCGGGCGCGGGGGCAGGGGCCTCGGTGGGCTTAGTCAACGGGGCTGGCGCAGCGGCTGGCACCTCGGCTACGGGCGCGGGGGGAGCGGCCACCGGTGCCTCCACGGTGGGAGGGGCTGCGGCCGGGGCAGGCACGGTGGCCTTGGCAGGCGGTGCAGGCGCGGGGGCCTTTGCCTTGGGCTTGGGAGGAGCCGCGGCGGGGCCTTGACCGGCGCCGGCGTGGCGGGGTATTGGCGGGCCCGGCCGCCGGGGCAGGGGTGGCTGGGGAGAGCTTGGGCGCGGGGGCCGCCGGGGTGGCGGGCGGCGCGGCAGCGGGGGATGTCGCGTCAGCAGGCGGGGCGGGAGTGGCGGTAGGCGTGGCGGCCGGAGCCGGCGTGGCCTTGGAGGACTTTGGTGGCGCGTTGGCCGGGGCGGCCGCGGGTGACTGCGCGAGGGAATGCGTCGCCAAGAGGCAAAGCAGCGCGGCGCAGAGGACGGCAGCCCGCGCCATCGCGAACGTGAGTGCTTGATATGTTTGGTTGAGTAGGCAGTGGGAGTGGGAGTCGAAGCGCAAGCAAAGCGGTAGTGGTGGAAGCGGCACGGGGTGGCACGGGGGATAAATAGGCGGGGAGACGCGAGTACGGGAGGCAGGGGGCGAGTGGCGTTGCACGGTGGTGGGGTGCGGCCGAGCGAATTGGGTCGCGCGGTCACGTGGTGGGACGGGTCGCGTAGGCCGCCTGCGTCCGCGTCGCCCGCCGAGTAGGCGCTGTAGCGTGCCGTTGGAGCGGTAGGTACGGTACGGGTGAAGGACCGCGCGAGCCAGGCTGCAGAGCGCGGGGCCTGCCCGGGTGCCGGGTGCCGGGTGCCGTTGGGGCGCCTGTCGGCGGTGTTCGCGGCCCAAATCAGCGCCGCTCTCTTGACGCAATCAGTCATGGTCACCTAATCTACCATGCCACACGTCTGGTTCGTGCGACGGCCGTGTGAGCTGTGAAGCCGCTGCATCCCGCGTGTGCGACGGTAACATGTGCCGTTCGGTTGTTGTTAATTATACTATGGGGTGTTTGGTTGGATTTTTCAGTAGTTTTTCACTGGAAAAAGCTGCAGTCCAACTAAACGGCCAGCTTTTCAGCAGCTTTTGCCAACGGTAGCTGTAGGCTTTATAGTGTAAATTCAGCTGTTTGGAAAAGCTGCCTTCTGTCAGCTTTTTGCAATGTGCTGAAGCTTCAGTGCTCATTTTCTAAAATATTGTAGATAGTTTGGATAAACCAAAAGTCATATGGTCATTTTCTCGCAGCCACAGCAGTTTTTCCAAACAACCAGCCAACAGTAGCTTTGTCAACAGCCACAGCCCAACCAAACAGGCCCTATATATACTTGTGAGCGAGTATGTTTGGGTTTACAGGGACTGGAGCGGCATCGCGTCATGGCGGTTGCTGGAGATGGTATAAGTGTATGCGCGTGGCATGTTTTGCTTGTGCAAGGGCAAAGATGCAACATCCAATTAACAGTGACGGGATCCTGCATGCTACTTTACTGATCCAACAACAGTTCACACGTGAAATCCGGGAAAGCGCAAATCACTCGGCCCGGAAGGTTTGGACACCTTCAAAGCATAATTGGCAGCCAATCATACCTGTTGTCTGGCGATCTAGCATACCGTTATGATACGTGCGCATTGCTGCGATGCGTAGTATTACAATTTCCTCCATTAATTATCTCCTTGCTCCACACCGTTCTTGAAAAGGTTTTAGTTAACCAATGCTTTGAAGAAAGGGTTTTATATTAGTTTGGCGCCAGCACTCAGTTAACATGGCAACGAAAAGGAGGGGGAGAAGCCTAATCAAGTAATCAAGAGGCGTTCGAGAAACTCTTGCGCAGTTCTGGTATTTGGAGGAGATTTGTTCCGATTCCGATCAGGTGATGCTTCGTTGGCAGGCCATGCGTCATCAAGGACTGGGCGGCAAGTAGCCAAGTATGGCACATTGGTAATGCATGAGAGCTACAGTCATAACCAATTAGTAGCTGCTGGTTGCTACAATGTCATTGTTACAAAAAATTAGTCACTGAATGGGAATTATACGTTTATATATTGACTAGCTAGCTGTTAGAGAACTGTTATAAGCTAGGCCAGTTGGTGCACGCATCATTACCATGTGGACCAAAGTGGAAAACAAAAGGCATAAGGAACCAAAAAGAAGCTCGTCAGAAGGATCGACGGTAGTTAAACCATTACTGTCAACGGGGAATATGTAATGGAGTGACAGATGGTCAAAAAAGAGGCATCGCTTGTGTCCACACATACTCAGTCACTATTTTTGCAATAACATGACCCTACATTCCCATTTAAGAACCACTAGGCTTCTGTTCAACAAAAGCTCTGTTCGATCTGAAAAATTGATGTCGTGGACCGTTGGATGGTGTTTAGCTCGTCTGAAACAGTGCTCTCAAATTAAGCATGCAGTTTCATTGAAATGATATGTTTTCAGAGGATTTATTGATAAACTATTGTCGTAGGTAATACAACATAGGAAAACATTGTGTAAGACAAGCGGATTGTTAAGACTCAGAATGGACTGTAGATTGATAATTTAATACAAGGTTCAAATGCATCTGTAGTCTCTTATGCTTGCTGTAATGCAAGTATGTTATCATGCATTATTAGTATTTGAATTTCTTTTATGGGAATAAGTCTACTGTTGTTAGGTACAGAATTCGTAGGACACAGTACAAGACAAGAGAATCTAATAACGTCTGATGGCGACACGCAAGCTGCTCCTCGTGTCTCAGCTGTTCATTTTCTGATCGAGTACTTCGTATGTCCAGCTAGCTGTTCGACCGAGCTAATTATTTAGCGCTGAAAGCTTCTCACCAAATATGCTTGCACCAACAGTAGAGGGAACAAATTAGATAGGGAGACGGATCTTAAGTCCTGAATTGTTCTGATGAGACGTGCACGCAAAGATCGATAATTCAGAAGGGCAAGCAAGGCCAGGGGCCCTTGCACAGTCAGCTACATCAGCTACTTGAAGTTTACTCTGAAACGGCATTTCTAATATTGACTTTTTTTTTGTAAACAACTTTGATATGGACTTGATGAATAATCAGATCGGTAAGTCGCAACGAACACAACGGAAGTAGGGATATCACTTTCCATCCAGCAGTCGATAGACCGACGTTTAGTTTTAATTTGTTACATTATTAATCATATGATTTGGACTGCGTGCGCTTCTTTGCGCAAAGTCGTTATCATAATCTAGCTCCACCAAGGAAAATGAAAGTGCTGCCTATTATTCAGTCCGTTCACCGACAGTTCCCGAGCATTATTTGGGCAGTTAGGTCTGCCGAAATGCTACAAAAAAATTTCTCGAAGGAAAAATGCCCCAAAGGGGCTGTTTTGCATTCATAAGCAAGTGACGTTACAATTTTTTGGCCCCTGAGATTCAAAAGGGATTCAGAGCAGAGCAAGGTTCTTAGGATCATTATCTTGTATTCTTGATTACAACATGAAGTAGATTGATGTCTAGCTTCCCTCGCTACAGAGTCTGCAATGCCGTTGTGCGGCCTCGGTATGTGCTTGAAAGAAGCCTGAATTTCTGCAGCAACTTCTCTGGTGAGAATAGCGGAAGTCTGGACAGCTAGAAGCATCGGCAGGAGAGATAGCACCAGGCAAGTGGCCTGCATTTTAACAGTAGAAGAGGTCACCTGAAAGTTTGGTAGGTCGAATGTAAATTCTAATAAACACTAGTTCAGACTGTTTGGAAACCAATGCGAAACAGAACGAGAGTTTAGAGGAGGGAGTTAGTAGAGGGATTAGGCATAAGATGTTATATATCTGGGAAGAATTTGAGAGGAAAGTTTCTTCCCCTGTTTCGTTAGTGGAAAAATTATGTGAAATTAGTTCAGAGATGATAATATAAAGTATGATGAAATGTCGAGATGTTCTTTAGAGAATATTTTCTTCTCAATTCCCATAAGTTATGATGAAATGTCAAGATAATTCTCTATAGAATAATTCCCCTCTCGATTCTCACCTCCTCCATGTTATTAGAATGATAGGAGTTTGACCCTCTCAACTTCCACTCTCCCCTAAATTACCATGTCCATTAATTAAACATGTGATTTTATGACTCAGGACCTCTAAAATCTTATTTCTTTTCCTCAATTCCCTTCGACCAAAGAGCAGTGGAAGGCATTTTCTGTTTGATTAAGAGTTTGATTAGATGAGTGAGCAAGAGTCCAGCAGTTGGAATGTCGGTGAGAATGGAAGTTTCTGTACTCTCTGAAACGAAGATCATTCATTGATTTCCAAATAAGCGAGTGGAGGTACAAATGATGTGTTTGGTAACCTGTATGTTCCTGACATGGCTATCCCTCCTGAGACATGCTGAGTTGATACCATTGTGCTGTGTTTGGTAGCCTGTACGTGTTCAGACATGCTGAGCTGAGATGTTATTTGGCTGCCTGTATGAGTTAGGACATGTTAAGCTGAGAGTGTGTTTGGTAGCTTGTATCTCTCTGAATTTGGTTACCTTCTCCATATGATGGTGATGATACCACCATACTAGCTCTTGTACTGATAAAATGATTTTGCACACAATTTTAGCAAGATTTCAGCGGCAATTTTGCACAATTTTAGCACCAATCAAATACCATAAATCAGATTTCAGCACAATTTGAACAAGTCCATATTACATATATAGTAGTTCAACATCCATAACCATCCATATTACATATATAATAGTCCATCATCAAATCTTACTTAGCAAAATAGTGTCCATACTTCACCATATAGGAGGGGTTACATGTACCATCTCACACATGCATATGTCTCATGGTAATACTAGTAATTAGGAGATACATTCTCAAATTTGAGCAAATCATACCAACTCACAAAAGATCAAGATTTTTTGCTATGAAACGCTCAACGAATGCAACACGGACATCCTCTTCTATTTCTATGAAATTAAGGCATTTCCCCTTATTTTTCGTCAAATGATCCAAAACAGCCAGGCGATGGTTAAGAGGGAAAATCTTGAGGTCCATGACGACTTTGTACAAACCAACTGGTCTGTCTCCATGCACTGTGTACTTGATAGCATCTGCCATTTCACGCACAGCATCAGACATGTTGTTAAACTGAGTGGACTCAACTTCATAAAAAAAAGAGGACCTCTTCCTCTTTTTAGTTGAACTAGATGGGGAAGGAGTAGTTGACGAAAGCCCTTCAACACAAAACTCGAACCCGGTAGCACCAACATCCCCTCTAAATCCCTCATTACCATCTTTGCATGTGCTCTCCACGTCAATAGGAACTCCCAAAGGTTCATTGGACCCCATTGCAAACTTCCTTGTAGCTTGTCTAGTGTTGAAAATGGCTTCCATATATGCAAAACTGGCACGTTAAGGAACTCAGCATCCTTAAGATGATCCTGCAAATAATAGATTTGAACCTAAAATCAAATTGATAGCATAAAAACAATTAAGTTGAACATGTATGTACAGACCTTGGTGTGACCCAAGTAGTGTTACTCTTCTAGCACAGTCATGTTGTTGTCATCTTTCCACAGTGCCCCACTAAGGTCTCTTAGCTAACTAATTTTCAACCATCTTGCACGCCACTTGCGAAGGTGATTGTGCACTTGCGTGCTAGACACATGACTTGTTATGTATTCACTCAAAGAATTTGCAACTTGGTTAAGGTGGATCTCCTTGAATCCTTTGTCAGTCTTCACACCTTTTGCAACTATTTCAACAAGTGATCTCAACATGAAAGTTGACATGGGTGGAGTCCAAAACAATGCCTTCTTAGAAGAAGCCCCGACACCCTCGGAGCCATCCTCACCATGCTGAGCCATTTGCAGCAACATACATCAAAATTACACATTTCAGCAACAATTATCTTTATTTCAACAACAAACATTAGATTTCAGCATCAAAAAACACAGTTCAGCAACAAATATCATTATTTCAGAAACAAATATCAGATTTCAGCATCAAAAGACACATTTCAGCAATAAATATCCTTATTTCAGTAACAAATATCATATTTTAGCAATAAATATCCTTATTTCAGCACCAAATAACATAGAATCTAACACATTACACAAAATAGATTTGATACATTATTTGAGTACATAGAAATTATAAATGATACATCAAATATGTGTTAAACCCCTGTTCGCCCACATCTCATTTGCACATTCATCCCTAATTTGAGACCAAGAACTATTATCTGGAAGTGCGTCATGGTGATTTGCACTTGTGGGGTTAGGCTCCCACATGGTCTCAGACGGAACAAAATCATCCTCGCCATATTGAAGGACCCAGCTGTGGAGAATGGTACATGCTAGTACAACTTTCACTTGGGTCTTGTAAGGATGGAATGGCTTATTATAAATAATCTTCCATCGGTTCTTGTAAGCAGCAAAAGCTCTTTCAATTGATGTCCTTAAAGAGGAGTGCCTTAAGTTGAACAACTCTCTGGCATTTTGAGGATAATTTCCTCCACCATACTCCTTCAAGTGGTACCTTATGCTACGGTATGGTGGAAGAAATCCCGGTCTCACGGCATACCCAGCATCAACGAGATAAAATTTTCCTAGCACATAAGAACCATTAGCTATGGACCAACATTACCAATTAAATTTAGCTATTAGGCTTTAATTTATTACCTGCAGGAACAGTCAACCCATCATCCCTCTCCAGAGCATTTGCAAGTATAAGGGCATCATGGGCTGACCCCTCCCATCCGGCAATTACGTATGTGAACTTTAGAACAAAGTCGACCGCAGCCATGACATTTTGGGTAGTAACACCTTTTCTACCCCTAAAGGCAGCCGCGATCTTTATTGGGACTCTAGCAAGCATATGAGTCCCATCAATTGCACCAATACAGTCCTAATTAGTAAACACAAGCTCTTGTTAATATATTTTGAACTACTGAATTAGTGGCATATGATACTTTTTAAAATATTTTACCTTGAAGTAAGGATAGAAGCGGCTGCTATTCTGAATTTTTGGGTGGATTTTAGTAGAGGGAGGCCAAATCATCTCATCTCGCAACTCTCCAATAGCAAATAGTACCACCTTAAAGTACCTACTAATTGTCTCAATAGATCTTCTAAATGTCGGCTGTATAGCCCTAGATCTATGGTTTTGGCCGACTACTAGAACGAACATGGCTACTTGTTTCTTAATAGAGGTATGGATGCTATCTTTCAACAGTTCTCTCTCTAAACAAATTACACAACTGGAAAAAAGAGCTCTTTTCATTCTAAGTTGGTTTAAGCAATTTGCATCACTAGAATGATAGATATATCTCAAATTTGACTCCCTAGCTATATCACTATCGACCCTAGGGCCACTTGTTATCCTAGGGGTATTTTCCCTATCTCTCCTTAGGATAAACATCATGTAAGCACACATCACAGCAACTAGGCCGGCTCCTCTCACAATCAGTTGTTGTTATTTTCTAGCAAAATCATCCATCTAAACAAATACAAACATAGCAATGCATAATTTGTAGTACTATAGCATTGGAAGAATTCAATATGACAAATAGAAACATGCTAAAAATTGATATAAGCAAGCATCATTGCATATGAACTAAAAAGATTTATAGTCAAGGGTAGATGTAATGTTCTTGGCTGCATAATTAGAGATAACAACACTAGCTCATTTGCTACTTCATTTGCGTATAGCTTCCCATATTGTAACTTTCACATATGCTTATCACTCATGAAAGTTGTACAACATCTCAACTGCACTATAAAAAAATATATGCGCAATACACCCAAGGTAGTATATATATCTCCTTCTCTCTGTTAGCTTTGCTATTAACAAGGGTATAGCTCACTGTATATACAATACATCTAACCCAAAACTGAAAAAACAATAGCTGTTGTCTTTGCTAATAGAAATGCTAACAGATGAAGGTGACTAACTCTTTTTGTACATCTAACTATGGATAAACACCCCTGAATCCAATGCATTTCCTTCATACCTTGTAGAAAACAATCAAGGGACGTTTCAGTGCTTGCGAATGAACAATTTTGGTTGATACTTTTGCCTAAATTGCTCCTTTGCATGTCTTTGCTTATATTGTTCTGGTTGTTTGAGCTATACCAGTGGCCGACAATCACCCCAATGGCCATCATCCAACAGACTACTATCCACCCCAACGGCTGGCAATGCAAGGCTCAACAGGAAGCACGTACCTTTCCTACCGGGCGGAGGTGGCTTGGCTGTTCCAGAGGCGTGGGTCAGTGGGGAAAGGACGAGGCAGTGCAGCTCTAGCTGAGATGTGATGTGGAGGCACGGCTCCAGCAGAGAAACAACACGGTGGCATTGCTTCGGTAGCGAAACGACGACACGGCGTGGCTCCGCAGGGACACAATGTGGCGGCGCAGGTTGATGGGAGATGACAAGGCGGGGCGCAGGTCGGCGGGGAGATGACGAGGCGGCTAGTGAGGAGGCGCAGTTCGGCGGGGACACGACAAGGTGGTGGGGCTCTGGCAGGCAAAGGCGACGGATGGTGTGGCGTGGGGAGGTGCTGGATCTGTGGGCTAGAGAAAAGCGAGAGTGCTAGGCAGCAAGGTGGGGACTGGATGTCAGGGCCCCGAAATTACATATGACTTAGGGAACGGATTATCGCCAAAGACCAAGCAATCACCCATTCAGTGACACGGTACCTGCGCCGTGCACACCGAAATAGCATGATCCGACACCTGACCAACGCATCATACGATCACCTGAGCCGTATGCCTTCACCGTTGGTCAAGCCGGTCAGAAGCGATTAAACTTCCAAAAGCCACATACAATTCACGAAGTCCTGCGAAGGTTTAGCGTCTTTCTCGAGTTTGACTAACAAAATGATTTCGGAGGAGCTCGGCAATGATACCCTCACTCTAATCTAGTCCGAAGACTAGTGAGTCGCCCGAAGGCCCGGTACCATCATCCACACCCTATCTAGCCGGCCAGCATATCACAGCAAGCGGGTCACTCAACCGATAACCATTCTGCTAACCGAACAGGGAGAACGACTCTAACTCTTCACGGCATACCCATACACTTCAATTTCATACACGCATTGCGTATGAGCAGCCACCAAAACAACTCGAATATCATCACAAAACTTTACAAAAGAGGAGTTACAAATAATAAAACCATCCAATACAAAGGATAGGTCCTTACTTCTACATTATACGACTTACATGTCATTTCAGCGGAAGATAACAGAAAAACCGAAGATGATGACCCTAATCATATCCAACACTTATACAAAAGCAACATCATGACCAAGATGAGCAAGCCTTGCAACTAAATATCCAAATCAGCATGACCGAAAGCAATTCAACAAGCTACCAATCTGGGACTACCTGCAGGAATGGAATTCCCGAGTGAGTACTTTCGTACCCGCAAGATGCTAATGTGCTCATTCCAGGTTAATCTTAAGCATGGCATGGTAATTGAATGACGACAATAACAAACAATTCATTTGAGCAAAATCAACAAAAAATACCTATCCTGACATAGGGTTTAGGTGCCTGGCGACACATCTAACCTGACATAGGGTTCAGGTGCCCAATACGCGATTATCCTGACATAGGTTTCAGGTGCCCAATACGCGATTATCCTGGCATAGGGTTCAGGTGCCCAACGCGACAGGTTTCTTGACATAAGGTTCAGGTGCCCAATAACATAGATTTCCTGACATAAGGTTCAGGTGCCATAGGTTTCCTGACATAAGGTTCAGGTGCCCATATTCCGACATAGGGTTCGGGGCCCATGTTTCAACATAGGGTTCGGTGGCCCATAACGCGAAAATCCTGACATAGGGTTCAGGTGCCCACGACACGACCATATCATACACACAAGCAAACCTACTCATGCTAGTAGCTCGATGCATCATATACATCATATCGAAATATTCGAACTACACGACATTAATTAACCAATGCATAGCAAAAGATAACCATAATATTTCCAAGAAGTGAGCATGCTTGCCTGGTCGTCCGAGATCGTAGGCTTGATAAGAATCAACTTCAAAATCACCCGCATTTCCCGATCCTATTGAAAGGATGCCGAAAGACCCGAAAGGCGACAAAAGGCATAATTCAAATTCAGCAAGAAATAAGAGAATAAAATATATGAAATGCATCCTAGAATGTAGGAAATCCTATTATGAAGCTAATACAATTAGAATCGTCTGGGTTGGAGTCCTACAGACTAGGTTATAGTGTTTTTAAAGTGGTCGCGGTTAAGCTTGAGGGCGGTTTGTAGCTTTTAAAGTTATTTACGGCGGTAGTATGTGAGAGCTTGATAACACGATTATCTGCTAATCCTTAGATAAATTATGACATTGAGCATTTTAATCTTTACTATTAAGCTAGATTCTCTAATATTCCTACTTAGTATTAAGCATATGGACAATTTGATTATTTCTAAAATCTATAAGTATAGCATTATGGACGACAGTGGCATTATGAAATTTTACAAGTGTAAAGATGAATGTAGATGAAAGAATCATTTCACTTGGAGGTCGAATGCATTTTCTACGAAGTATTGTATTCTAATCAATTTTCGGTATTTCCTGTCTTCTTCTCGATAGAGGAAAATAAACTTACATTAAACTAGAATGCTTCTACTGAACATGGCATATTTGGTTAATTTAAAATAAACAATGGTCAATCTGGCTCCACTATAAATTAAGAAAATGTTTAATCTTTATTGCAGATCATTAGAACGGCGCCTTAAGAATGCCTGATAACATTAGCTACTAATTAGCTACTCACTTGCTATCAGGTCACTAGTATACTTCATGGTTTGAGTCCACTGACCAGATACATGGTAGCTCACGATTTGATTTGTGTATTCATCAAATGAATTACCCACTGGTTAACGAATAATTGGAACATTTCAAAATATCCAGAATTAACTAATTGGGCTAACTATCAGATATTAGTGTAACTAAAGAACTAATCCGACATGGTTACGACAACTGGTTATTAAAGCTAGGGGTGCATTGATATGTCTGAACCTTACTAATGGCTAATGATTAAGCTTGTTAGTTTTATTCCTACGGCGAGACACACTGATTAGTTGATTCTGCATCTAGTAATTTCAAGCCTAGCTTTAACTGATCCTGTCTTAACTACGGTCTTGTCTCTGGATGTGTATGAAATCAGCAATATGTTAGATGGCAGCCAACTTCCCGGGAGATGGATTAGGGGTTCAATAATCAGTGCACTTAGTTAGCTTTCCTAATGTCTTAGCAGGAGTCATGGCGTACGGGTATCAGTTAGAACTTCGGATGGTTAAAACATCTAAGTAGGAATAACTAGATCGTTAAATAGGATCGAGTGCGTCTGGATCAGACTTAATATGCATTGGATGGTTAGTATTTCCTAACAACCCAATCATGGCTTGTTAAGGAGGTGCCAAGGTAACTAACATTTTAAAATTTTGAGTTAAAGTCATGGAGGCACAGAGACGCGTCATTTGGTTGGTTAGTTCATTAACTAAAGTAGTAAGAGTGTCTGAACAAAATGCATTGGGTCACAGTCCAGTCAACACGGTTTACTGTCACCCGTACAATCATTAGTGTAATCAAGTATTCATCGGTGTATACTAACCACTCGTAGCTACCAGAGATGCCAACGTTAATCAGGTTGCCGTAAACCATCATTAGCTTCACCCGCGCGTTAAATTGGTCAGACCCTTTTGACTGACTCTTAACCAGACTTAAGCGCACAAAACGGCATTAGTTGAGGTACTAATCTCTAGCTATTTACCCTGGTCATCAGTGCATTTAATACTTCATCTAAACTGTTAAGAATGTTTTAACCGAACATGTTCATGGCATTATATTAGTTAAGTTACTTGGCCATTAGCTATCTTACCTAGTTTATTGCTTTATCACTCGTACTAATCAGTGATTAGTTATCCATTAGGGCAACTAAACAGCGGTTAGGGTTAGTACCGTTATTAGTTAGCAGTTTGTCGGGCAACACGTCGGTTAGCCAGTTGGGCCGATGGGCATCGCAAGAAGTAACAGACGGGATTGAGTGGGTGCTCACCCGCGGCGGTGAGGAACACGGTTAGAAGTTTGAGCTTGGGGAGAGGTCCACGGTCGGCTGCTGACGACGACGGCCGGAGCGCTTGGAATGGCCGGAGTTGTGCCGCGTCGGTGAGAGTTTGCTACCCGTGCCGTCGGATGCTCGTCGGAACCGAGGCGGAACCGGCGGGAGCGGCTCGTTGGGGAGCTCAGACGTAGCGGCGGTGGCACATCCAGAGCAAGGCGGATGGAACACCGGCGGAGGAGGGGAGCACCGGGGAGGCTCGACGCCTATGAGCCGCCGATGATGGCGGCGAGCCACTTAGGGCGTGATGGCAGGGTCCTTGAGGAAGGATAAGCACGGTGGTGGCGGCGTGTCGGAGCAACCGAGGGCAGGGCTCCGGTGTGTGCTAATGGGGAAGAAGGAAGCGGCCGGCGCGCCCGAGGAGCCTTTTTGTACCCCAGGGCGGAGAAAGGAGGATGGGGTCGCTGGCAATGCTGTCGTGCAACGCGTACCCGGCCACACGGCAGGAGGGCACTGCGAACGGGTCCCGCGAGCGGAGGACTCGGTGCGGTGGCGCCTTGAGGAAGAAAGCGAGCGCGGCGCAGGGCACTGGCCCGGGGCCTGCTGCGGAAGGAGGAGGGAATATTGGGCCCGTGGCCCAATGCGAAAGGGAGAGGGGAAGAAAGTTTTCTTTTTATTCTTTTGTTCTTTTCTATTTCATTTTGTTTGTAAGTTTAGAATTTGAATAAGCAGTGAATCAAAGAGATTTTTAGAGAAATTGGAAAAGGTTCTATAAAACCTTTAAGTTTCTTACACTTCACTAGATTTTTGTAAAGTGAAGCAATCACAGTTGCTCTAACTTTTGATTTGGAAAATGCATTAAGGGAAATTTTGGGCTAAAGTCCAATTGAGCAGGTCTCAAGCTTTACCCAAATTTTGCTACTTAATCTGGCTCTTACTCCCTTTGATAGGTCTTAAGGAAAAATCTTTAGGTTGAGCTATACAAGTAAATCTTAATTGAACACCAAAGTGTTTAGGTTGGTACTTTGAGGAGCTTATAAATTTGTCGAGACACCTTTCATACTTAGCTCTCTAAATTTTGGTAGAGTTGATTCCAGAGCAACATTTTAAAGTTTTGAGGTGAGATACAAGAATCTACATGTATGCATGAGTTGAAATTGGGTTTTGGTTAAATGATCAAGATCGATCTCAAGACAACTTATTTATTTTCAAAGTGGTCTTTACACTGGATGGGCGGGCGGAGGCATGGGGGAACGGAGGGCAGGCGGCGGCGACGTGCGGGCTAGACGGGCGGGCGGAGGCGGAAGGAGGGTGAGCAGACGTAGCGCCTCAACCCTACTGATGCACGCGCAGAGCAGAGTGGAGTAGCGAAGCCCGATTTTCGAGTTTCTACTGGGCATGGCTGAGAAGGCTTTTTTGCATGAGGTGGACATGGCCCAGATGATGACCCAGGCTACCAAACAACTCCAAACTGGTATGAGGTGAAATATTCTCAGAGAATATACTCTACCAAACACGTCCAAAAAAAACTGAATGTCTCCTCAAGTGTGTACCTGAGTTGATATGAGTGTAGAAACCAGCGAAGTTTTTCTTTCCTCTTGACTGAAACCAGATGGCTTTTGTATAGCGGTAAAAGAAGAACGGGTGTTGATCTGTTCCTAGATTCCACATCTGTCACAGCTGGAGATACCCTGTTTATTTTTATTTTTTGAACGAGGCAGATACCCTGTTTATCCTACGATATCAGCTATAGGGATAGTGAAGTCCTGGGAGATGTTACCTGGAGGAAGTTAACTTGTATCCTTATCCAACCAGGACTTGGTGAGATTATTTGACTGCTACCAGAAAATAGGCTATTGGGCTGACATTTGGGCAATGAACAGTTTAATATGGGCTATTAACCATGAATGGCCGACTAAACGGATACAGCCCATTATTCGTTCACACTCTCACGTGTTCGATCTCAGTTGGTGGCGCGGGTGTTCCGAAAGCTTTGGCCTATGGACCCCCTCTACTTTCCTCATGGCTTTTCACTGCGGAGCGCCTGGCGCAAGATTTGCTGGCTATCCTTTAATTTCGGGATACATTGTTTGAGTAATTCAATACAAATATCATCAAATCTCCTCGTAACATGTAGTAAACATCTAGCTTGTAAATCGTCATATGACATAACATGTGAGTACGCTGTTAAACTTCACTATATAGACAGAAACATACGATTTGTGCATAGTAACCAAAAGTTACGAGTCATACTTATCCTCTGAATTTACAATGTGGAAAAATACAAAATATTTATATTGGTTTGCTTAGGGAATTAATTACCTGAGTGGATAGTTGTGCAATGACATTTAGTATGGATCGGGAAACCATGATATACTACCTTTACGTCATAATAGATATTATTTTAAAATCCTTAATAGTCAAACATTCTATTAATGTAGAAAAAAAATGGCTAAACTCTACAACACCAAATTAAGAATACTAGGTCCATCATGAAATATACTTTCGTGGTATGTATTTATTTTTATTCGAAGAAACATAGTTTTATAGAAACTGATGATCAAAATGTAACCTTGTAGATTGCGTCAATATCTAAACAACATATATTGTAACACAGAGGGAGTACTTAAGAGGGTAGGAGTATAGTAATAAATGTTGTGAACATTCTTGGAAGTATAGAATGTCATGTAACTTTGAACAAAAATGAATACCTAAAGTGTGACATATTTTCGAAAATAGAGAGTACAGCATAGAAAGAAACTACTGATTGGTGATAATACCCTGTTCAAAATAATTGAAAAAACACTTCAACTAAAGATCTCATGCTAGCATCCCAACTTCCCAAGGCAGAACCATATCTATTACCTGCAAACAAATAAGTAAGTTACGTCGAAATGATGACGTAAAGCTATTTCTTCTAACATTTTTATATGCAAAATCGGTGATAATTGTCGTAACATTAATTAATATCATCCAACCTAGCATTTTCAATGCATATAGTAGCAAGACCATTGAAACCTTTCCTGTGACATTTCTTGACCTCAAATAATTTTTCTATAATTTTAAGTTTGACAAGCTTATTCCAGATGATGCTTTTGTCATAGGTGCAATCACAACTGATGCTAACTCACACATCAAATGAACAATTCTGAGAAAAAGTATTAGAAAACTTAGTTCAACATTATCAACATTATCCAATTACTTCAGATTTTTGAGCTAAGCAAAAACCTGAATATACCTTTAAACACTCCAGGCTCATCAAATATATTTCTCAACGAAGCATTTGCCATGTTGATTGCTTGATGTCCTTCAAGTCTAGAGGATCAATTTTAGTGTTTCAGTGAGATAGTGTCAAACCCACTGGAAGGCGTCGAAATGATCACTTGGTCAAAAATCTGAAATCACACTTAAAAATAATAAAACTTAAATATTGAGAAATATAACTACCTTTCTCAAATAGCCGTAGATCTCAAGGATGCAAAAGATAATTGAAATATGCAATTACTTGAACTAGAAAACTAAAATTATTTTTAGAATAAATAAAAAAGATATTAAAAGTTCTAGGAAAGGTGTTCTAATAACTAAAATTGAGACATGGGGTATACATGTTTAATAGTAGTAATTCTCAAGCAAATAGTTAGGATTATGCAACATAAAGTATGGACTACGAATGTGAAAGTATTAAATGAAAGGCTAGTATTAACAAATAGAGATGAATCTACCCCTTGTCCAACTACCAATTTGAGGTGTACATTACGGCATGATTCGGAACAATACTAATAAATTCACTAGCGAAATACAAGAGAGGACTACACGGTTGACTGCTCTAACCATCCCCCATGCTTACCAACTAATGCATCCCTAAGTGTCACGCATGGCCAATTCATGAAACACAATAAAGTACCACTATTAAAGACATAACATGCATAAGGTTAATCCTAAGCTAATAATTGATTACGTGGAAGATGGATGGTAATCATAGTAACAATTTGATGGTCCTGATGGATGGACATCATAAATAAATAGAATGCTATATAACTACTACCATACACCCTGTAGCCTCGATGGGCTACTCACACATCATGCAATTCGTCAAAAGCAAAGAATAGATTTATTCATATTGGAGGTACCAATGAAACAAACCAAATTTGAAGGTTCCGATGAAGTAGATGAAGTACAAAGAGGGTCTAATCTATGGAGCGCTTGCTGTGAGTGATGATCTATGGGTGGAGATGAAGGTGGTGATAGAAATTGTGGTTGCCGATGATGTCTCTCCGATCTGTCCCAAGAGCTTCTCCTCTCTTTTGACGGTCTATATGAAGGCAAAACTCCGTAGGAGCTCTCACAAAGGTGAAATAGATCTACATGCATAAGGGCGGCCGCCGCTGAGGCATGGTGGGCCCAAGCAGCAAGGGGAGGTGACTACTGTGCCGCTCCCTTTGGTCGGCCCGCCTAGCCATGGCTTTGTCGTTTGCCTCCTTTCGCATGAAGTTTGCCCCCTCCGGAACATTCCTGAATACATTCGATTTTCTAATTTTTGTGGTATTTTTCCTGCATATATAAAAATACTCTAGAAAAATAATAAAAATATAACGAAAGACATTATTAGAATCTAGATCTCTTCTTTTAAGGACATAAGGCATACAAGATGGAAATGATTTTTTTATAATCACAAGTCCGCCATAACTAAAAGGTAATTAACTTTGAAAGCCTTCTTAGTTGTTAGAATCTCTTCTTCTCCATTATCACTTTCATCATTTTTATAATAACAGGCTGTTTTATTGGAAATGATGGTTCTATATTCATACCAATTGTAAGGCCTTTGGCAATATTCAAACAAGATGCAAATTGTCATTTCTATACTTATCAAAGTATTTCACTATGCCTTCATTTTCCTAAAGATAGAGTCGATGCACATGGATGGAGATTGCAGTTTCTTACTCAGCATCTTTACAGAAAGCAATATGCGATGCCAAATAACCATACCAAATAAAAACTCAAAAGCGCCAAACACATAAGATTTAGATGATTCAAATAAAGCTGACCTATTTGAGGAGTTTGATATCTAATAGCCTTGACATTTGATGATGAGTAATATCGTATACCGTATGAGAGGTGGTATCTATATACGTATTCCCTGGATACCCGGAGCAGGTATCGCGTTCGCTAAGGATTCCAGGAGATAGGGGACCTCTCATAGAGGACAGAGACTCCCTTTAAACTAGGAGATCTTATCCATACGTTTAAAGAAGCCAGTTTGGAGATAAGTCCATGTCTCTTACTACTCGGGAATCCCCTATATAAGGACTCGAGGGCCTCTCAAGGGGGAGGGGAGAGTTTTTTGGAGCGAGCCGCACAAGTCTCAAAAGCGACCACAGAAGACTCTAGACGTTTAGCCCTAGTCGGAGGAGCCCCGACTAGATTAGATCTCATCTAGGCTAGCCACTGACCACTTTGTAAAGATACTCTTGATTCAATATATTCCAATAGGACGTAGGGTTGGTATCCTGACAGAGGCCCAACATGTATAAAAGTCTTGTCTGTGTGCCTCGGTACTGCTAGACAATGGTCCCAGGGGTCCCCACCCTTCACAAATTCTCTGTTTCACAACTACCGTAAGATCGACGGTTTATCAATCGTCAACAACATTTTTGATTCGACTCTCCCAATGAGTATTAGACAAATATCTCAAAGTTAAATTTCAACCATGGCCAAGTAGAACTTTCATATTTTAGTAGACCTGAAAGCAATATGAATATTTGTCCAACAATTCCAAAAAATGAAAGATCTTTATCATAAGAATTTTTCATATCACAAAGAGTAATATTAAGGCTATGACAAGCAAATGGCATATATAAATTTCTTGGATTTATATGAAGTAGCCGTTTTTGTACCCCTTGGTGTTTCCGTTAATATTAAAACCATTATCATGACCTTGAACCCTTACATCATCAATATTAAGAACACAAGACTTTATCACTTCAACCAATTCCTTCGAAAGATCGAAATCAGATGAGTTATCTACCATCAAGAAGCTTAGAAAGAGCTCTTCTATTTTTACTTTGTTATTTGACATATTAACACATTGAACAAGTAGAGTTCTTTACTCTTTATGGCTCATATGTAGAGTACATTATAGGATTATGGAGAAATATTTGGCCTTTTTCACAATCTTTATGATATAACTTGTAATACTAGATGCCAAAAGAGAAATCAACTCATTTTGAATTTTATGAGTATGGTAATATAATGAATTTCTTTGTTTTCAATGCGGCTAAGATGATCTTGCATTATTGGCTCAAATTATGCTATCATCTCAATATATGCTAAGAAATTACCATTATGCTCGTGATAAAGTTTCTCACTAGATCTTGAAAAAACCAAATTATGTTTACAAAGTCATTTTACAATGGCAACTATTCTTACTAAAAGTTGTTTCAACCATTCGTTCTCCTTTGTAATTTGCTCTTGCAAATTGTTGTCAATGGCCCAATTCTTGCCTATTTTAATTCATAATTCATTCCAAGTGTTGTTCTTAGTAAAATGCTTAACACCATTTTCGTGTCACTAAGATGCTTTCAATCTCTCATTCCATCGGTTGCTAATGCACTCTCATTATTATTGAATCTGAAAAGCTTACATAATACACCAACTATTTGCTATCATGAACCTCTCCATTGCTCAATGTTTATCATAATTAACACAAGAAAAATGCCTAAAATATTTATCTAAAGGGAATTCAAGATTTTCTTTTCTTATAGGCCCCTTTTCCACTAAAGTGTCCCTTTTTTTATCACCTAGATTACCTCAATATCTTGGATAAAAAACATTCACATTAAAAGTTGGCCGCTCTTGTTCGTTGGCACTCAAAGTTCATGTATTAGCTGTATTAGCTAGATTTCCATGCATATTCAAATTATTATCATCCTCCTCTAAATTTTCATTGGGTTGTACTTCAACAATACTGAAGGCAATTCTTGGGAACTCCTAGCAGTACCAGAACTTGTGTTTTTCCTACAAAATTTAATGATGGCTCCTTATTGGAATTATGTCAACAAATCTTCTCATTTTCTCTATTTTTTCCTTTTTTTGTTTCTAGATGGGTACTTTAAAGTTCTAGATTACATCTTACTACTGCTAGGGAAGTGGTGGGTAGACTAGCTCAAAATTAAAAATTCTACCATGTAAGCAAGGAATTACTACAAGTTATAGATTGTAGAATTACTGCTAGATGTACAGATCCACAGCGGATGTAGATTTGGTGTAGTGGGTCAGTGCGATTTGAAAATGCAGCTAAGCTCCCTAAGTGATATTTGATGATTAATGACAAAAAGACTAAGTGACTAACGTGTGCATAAAATGACCATGTTTTAGTCCCAAGGATATGATGTTAACGACCCCTAAAAAGTTAGAGAAGAGACGGCTTGGAAATCTAGAAGATAAAGGACATTTTTCTAGCCCTTTTAGTGATTCGGGGAATGAAATTGAGTATAGGGAGCAAGTCAACAGCTAGGATAGATTCCTAATGCGTCATTGCCAATAGGATCTAGTTCACGTCCTTCGAAACCTCAAAAACTTCCTCTAACCTTCATTTCTATTTGCATCCAGAAGTTCTAGACTAGTCGGGAGAAACCTCCGAACATCTCTATGTGTGTTGAAACTTGTTGTCTAGAACCTCTGAGCGAGGCTTTTCCAGACACTCCAGAAGCGTTAAGGGTCTCTATCACTTAGTGCTTTAGTCGTTTGGAATGTCCGAACGAGGTCTTTCGAAACCTTAGAGAAGTGGCAAAGATTCTGGAGAGAGATGTTTTTATTGTCCGGAACCCCGAGAGAGGTAAATACAGACCCTCTGAGTAACCTTTGAATTTCTCTCTATCTCGTTGAGAACATATCCGAACTCTTCGACTTGGGGTTGTCTAGAACCTCCAAACCTTTTCATTGGCTCTGTTTTGGGCTAAGTGTTGAGCCTTTGGAACCTCCGAGCTAAGTGTGTTTGAAGCTTCCGAGCAACGCTCTGGTTACAGAGACTAGGTTTCTTCTAGTCTAAAACTCCGAGCATTCATAGTCTAGAGCCTCTGGGCAATGGAATCCACTTAAGTTTGAACTATCTAGATCCTCCGGACAGTACACGTTAGGATCCTCCAAGCTGCATGCAAAGCCGTTAGTTTTGAAGTTCGGAATCTCCGAGACGCCACGCTCAGAACCTCTAGATAGTGCAAAAAGTTGCAATATAACGGCTCGTACTTTAGGTTCCTCTCTATATAGCCTCCCCCTCTCCAGCAGGGAAGCTCTCTTGCATGCCTATTCTCTATCCCAACACCTTGAGCTCTTCTCCTCTTCACTTCCAAGAGAAATTTTGAGAGAGAAGAAAAGAGAAGGAATACATTGGATCAACTTGAGCATCTAGCAAGAGGATCGACTCCAAGCTACTGATTTGGTCTTGTTAATCTTGGGGGTTAGCACCTCCTAAATGGTTGCGTTCTGTTGGAGATTCTTCAAGGCTTTTGTGAAGAACACCAAGGAGTTTGTGAAGGTTTGGAATCTGCCTACAAAAGGTGAAGGATTACCAAGAGAAGAGGGGGCTTTACTTCGGGCAAGCCCTTCGAGGGAAGAGCACGTTTTGGTGCTAACTTTGATCATTGGATCAAGCTTCCTCACAACAATGCCTCCAAGATATCCACACGTACGGGGTATCAACGTCGTATGCAGTTTTGGTTGAGGAAGGTGTGGCTACTAGGGTTTTGAGAATTCTAAATTCCTAAATGTACCTCATAACCCTAAAACCACCACCCCTTCCTTTTATATAGATGCCCCACAATGGGTCTCTACATTAGAGGCCCATTAGGAACTAGAGGCCTACAATAGTTAGGATCACTAGAGGCCTACTATAGGTCGAGTATATGTGGTACTGGCCCAAGTACTCTTAATCAAACCAATAACCGATAGTGGTCCCAAGTAAGATGTACTGACTCCCAAGTGCTTGTAATGATCACATTGAGCTAGCAAACCTCAACAATGCTTATATGCTTTTCCCTTTACCTCATGATACAGTCCAAATCAAGGCGAGTACATGCCATGCTTGTTTAGTTAGCTCAACCACTCTTTATCAATCACTATGCACAAAGATGGAATTAGATTCACCCAACATGAATGTATAATTAGCCGTTAGTTTCAGTTACCTATGGGTCTTGTCATCATGTCAAATTTGGACTCCTCTTTAAGAAGGTTGAGGCAAAGAACAATAGTGTGTCATGGAAAACTTACAACACTCTTTCAGGTTTTGTCCTCCAATATTCTAGTGTACTGTTTAACTGACCAAAGAATTTTTCCCATACAGAGTCATGAATTTTCCTTATTATGCTCTGGAAACACTCTGTATCGCTCAAGCTATTTATTTACTCACCATGCCCAGGAAGGCCAAAAAGTTTCCCTACTTCTAGAGTGCTAAATATGTAGAGCTTGGTAAGGGAAAATGTTTGCCTTCTATAACCTAGGTTTTGCTAAGTCAAGAGTGGGTCCAAACAATGGCCACAAAACTACAAAACCTGGTCATTCTAGAGGACTCAATGTTATAAATGGAGGGGAGAGAAGTTGAACACACGTTGAAAGGAGTTCAGAAAGGCTTGTGCAAGGCAAAGGTGATTTCAAGGCACAAATAAAGTCCTAGTGAACGGATTTTCACAAGTAGGATGGATAGGGTCAAGGGCGGAGCATTTTATTTGAAGTAAATTTGTATGGCGAATTTATTTTAGGACTCGATATTAGGTTTGAGGATTCCGGCACCTATATCTACTATCTCATTTTCTTTCAAAATTTTTTTTGCTCGAAGTTTTCTTTTAGCCAGAAACCTCTCCTAATGATGTTGTATGGAGGTTTGCTAGGAAGAATGCACATGGATGTATGCTCAGGCTTTGGTGATGACCCATACCAATAAGTGGTGTTTCATATTTTGGATAACTAGCGGTTTAGGGTGGAATGCTGGCAGAGTTTACACAACACTAGGGTAGCGCTAGTAATGCCGAGCATGTGAAGGCTAGCAGCCAAAAAGGGACACACAAAAGGAGATGACTAGACTTTGAGGACCACACCATCGAATGGACACCACACTTGACAAAACTCACCAAGATTAGCAGAAGTACTATTTTAATGGGCACAAAGGTTTTTTTCTGTTACATGGCTGGTGGTAGGAAATGAGCTTTTTCTGAGGAGTAGTTATACTCAGAGGGGTTTCTTTTGTGTGGCACATAGAAAACCGAATTTCTAGTCTTACTCAGATTGTCATAAACAATGCATTCCACCATGCTATATCTCAAATTACAACAATCTTAGATCAAATTTTTTATCATAAGACAGATTTATGGACCCACTAGGTGAAAGGAGACTAAAAGCTAGTATTATGACTAGCTGTGAGACTCAAATTCGACTAAGTGAAGGTGCAAGGTTGTGATAGGATACTTGCATAGATACTACTAGAGCAACTATTCATCACTTTCCAGAAAGCAGGTGCAACAATGACTTTAAGGCAAGTTTAGCGACACCGCATTTTATTATTTTTAAAAGGGAAAAGCTGCCCTAGATAGATTAATGGTGTACACAGGAATACCTCCAAGGCAGCTATCGGAGGACCGCGTTTGCTTTCTCAATTCTAAGTGGCAAGTTATGTGAAAGGAAGCTAAGCTCAATTGCATTTGGAATCCTTCACCGAAAGCAAACGAGAAGGATGTTACTAGTCTTCTATTTTTGTATTTCAATTATTTTCCAAAAATTTATGGTTTTTAATTTTTTTTTATTGGGGTTGGCTACTACAAGGAGACATGTTTTTTTTTATTTCACTCATTTTTTGTTTTTTGAAAATTAAAAGGAAAAGAAACAAAAAGAAAGGGGATCAAGTCTTCAACTTATTCGACTAACTGACTAGCCACAAAGGGCAATGCAAAGCACAAAGAAAACCAATAGATGTTCGCACGTAGAAAAAGCATTGAGATCAAAGGGAAATGACTAAGAGAAAGAGACATTGTACTCACGGGTTTTCCCAGCGCTCAAACCTTGCAACATTGCTACGAGGTAGTGCATGAAAGGGGGTTCCCTCGTGGGAGACGATGTTGATCTTCAGTCTAAGCCAGTGTATGAGTTGTAGGGGTTTATGTGTCCATTGATGACTTCTACTTCATCTTAGATCTCCACAATTATGTCATATGTGCAGCTGGATGCTGGATATGTTGTCACGTCCATCGTCCTTTGACTAATGGGGTTGACAACATACAACATGGTCATATATCATTGTTTGTTTTGTACCTTGGCGGTTGTTGAGATGACGGTAGATTGGTTTTTAATGTTTGTGGTGACCTGCAAGGGGTTAGTTTGAAAAGAAGTAATAACGAAAATGAGCGCTAGCACTTGCAGGGTCAAAGCGTGCTACCAGCCATCCGAATCGAACTAAGATGAGCTTGACATTATTTGGAGTTTATTTGCGAGATTATGGTGAGGCTCCAAACAACAAGGAACCATGAACAATTAAGTGTAGAGTAAATTGACACTTTGGAAATGTATGTGTCCCAACGTCTAGTTTCTTGGTCCAAACATTAGCCAGTTCATTGAAAAGGAAAAAAATTTGGGTTCTAATAATTTTTTTAAAAGGAAACAGAAAAAAAAAGGATTTTTCTAGCCTTGGGTGGAAATATCTATTATTTATTTATTTATGTTGTTACATTTTTATTGCATCACCATTTTATTTCTATAAGAGCTACATAATCCGGGGACACGAAAAGACTAGCAACATATTGTTGCAAACACATTGATCAATTTAACCAATAATTTGGGGAATGAAAAGCTTACTGTGCACCCTGGAAAGAGTGTGATGATTGCCCTAGTGGTTGCATTGACTATTGTGTTGCTTAAGTAAGCTGCTTGGATCTTGCATTCCTTTCTAGCGTGATAGCTCCTTCAGGTGACTCTTGTACAATGGTTCGAGAAGCTTTGTGAAATGTTAGCACATAGCAACATCATGCACGATAACAAGCATGGGTTTATCTCTATGGATCCGCTAGTTAACCTAAACACCATGTTTAATTTGACCAACTAAGCTTAGGAATCTAGAGTCCCTAAAGTTTTACATGAGGCTTGATAGAGATAAAGATGTTTTGTGTTATGTTAATAGCCTAAGCACCACACATAATCAAAATAACTCAATGGTTGAAATGTGTAAACAACCAAATTTGAAACATGATACCTGTTGAGATGATAACACCTTACAAGCTTCTACTGCTATTGATTAACCATTTAAATAGAGATGGAAAATGGTCATTTTGAGAGGTTGAAAGCTTGGGCCCGCTATTCAAAAAGTTCATACCTTCATTAGGTTTGTAGGGTAGAGGTACTGTTTGGAGATCTTGCAATGGTGTTCGATGCTCTTCTTTTTTCAATATCCTTTGGAAGGAGTGGAAGCTCTTTTTGTCAGGACTCAAAAGCACTTCTTCTATGACATAAACCAAGTTTGAGGTGATAGGATCAACATCCATGGTTGTGTTCCAGTTTAAGTGGCGATCTTGCTTTAGTCCTAATAGGGAGAGAAAAAGAGAAGAAGCTCCCAAAGAGAGGGAGATAATGCACTCTAGAGAAAGAAAGAATGCATACGGAGCATGTAGTGAAAAGAGAGAAAGGGGTGAGCGAATGCATTAGAGAGGGAAAGAGATAATGCATCCATTCTCGATGAAAGAGAGGAACAGTACTCTTAGAGAGTGGGAGTGCATCTGGAGGAAGAAGGGGAGCATTCAGAGCACTAGCAAAATTACCCTTGTCAAATAGGTGAACGGATTCTGGAGAAGAATTCTTTTTATTCATTACTATTACTATATATTTTAGTTATTTCATGTTAGATGGGACCTTTTTTTCCATTTTGGAATTTTAATGATGATCATTTAGTTTTATTTTATTAAAGGAAATTTTTTTCGTTTTGAAAAAAGTACATATTGTTGTGATTTTTTTAGATTTTAATCGAAGCGAAGAATATTTTATGATTTTCTGATTTATGAGGAAAGGAAGACCATGAAAAGGGAAGATAATTCAGGGCACCTCCCCACAATGCTTTTTTGGGGTCAAAAGCTCGACCACTTGTGTATCCTTTGAGAGACAAATAGAGGAAAGCAGGAACATGTACGAGGTGTTCCAAAAAGAGGATTAATATGCAGATATAAAGATAACTAATTGTCTACGATCGGTAAACCGCCGATCTTACGGAGTTCGTGTTGAAGACAGAAAAGAGATAGGGGGATCGCCCCGAGTAAGATAACCCACAAATCAGGTCACCTGTAAGACGATTTATACATGTTCATGCCTCCCTTAGGATAATAGCCCTACGTCTTGTTGGTATACATTGATCTCGAGACAAGGTACAAGAGGGGGTGTCTAGTCCTAGATGGGATCTATAACTAGTCGAAGGTGGTTGTCGAGGATGAGCTTCTCTTCTACTTGCTCGGAAGACGATTGATCTTCAAAGGCTTGTGTAATCCAAAGCAAGTTGTCTATTCAATGAAGCTTGTCTCTTCAATGAAGCTTGTCTTCTTCGTATGCCTTCGGGGTCCTTTTATAGAGAGTACATCTTATCGTAAGGGATATAGACACATCTCCGAATAAGACTCTACTTTCCTTAAAATTCGGGATTGACTACCTGGCTTAAGGACTCCAAGATACCTACAGGTGGTTTCCTCATTGACATGGAGTCTCTCTCCGGGATACACTCCTTCCCGGGTAGGTAGGATACTCTATAGTCATGATATTTGTATACGGATATGGTCATCGCATACAGTAGTTGTCTACTAGCCAACGTCAAGCCCCCCATCAGTACGTGACATGAGGCCAAGATAGAGGAAAGGAATCAACCTAGTCGGGGAAATAATCCAACAGGATACACCTCTGTGTTGTCATAAGAACTCTCAAGTAGGATGAGCCGTCTACTCATGCCCTCAATCATCTGAACCTTTCTAGTCGAGAACCAAACATCCTCGAGTAGCTTTTTAGGAAGCTCCCGAGTTGTCCCATGTCCGAATAGGTACTCGGGGGAGTCTAACAGACGTAAGGGCCATGCCCGTGACTCATGCAATCATGCTTATCTGAACCGGGGGGTTTTCCAAAATTTAAACCGTCATGGAGGAAAATTCACGTGGTGGTGAGAATCATTCCCTCTTTTTATGCAACTGCTATGATGACGTGAGAAACCTAGGGCACATCCGATGGGTAGTGCACCTGTAGCTTCTGTTTTCCCGTGCCGTCAGCGGATCGTGCACTTAGTTATTGCACGCGTTAACTATGATGAGATGTGATCTCGGGGTCGTGGCGTAGGATGCCATTGGATCTCTTGCGCGAGTAGCCAAGATCGTGTGAGTTTTAACCTTATAAGCTCGCTGGGGGACCCAAGGGTTTTTATCATGCCTTGTTCTTGACTTCTTTCATCTTCGTCTTCCTCCTGCCTATTCTTCCACTTTTCTTGCTCGTGCGTTCCATCGTCAGAGATGGGCAAGAAGAAGGTCTCCAAGATCCCGACCAGCGCCCCAAAGCTCGCCGACGACCCTGAGACATCGTCGGAGGACCCGGCGCCAGTGGCGGTGATCCTGGCTTTTGATAAGTCAGATGTTGACGCCGCCGCGCTCAAGAAGCTCAAGCGGAGCGAAAACATCCTCCCTCGGATTATGGTCCCATGTCGACCAGGATTCGAGGAGACGACCCCGAGCCCAGACACCGCCTGGGCCATCGACTTCGCGGACTTCTTTAAGTGTGGATTCTAGCTTCCGCCTTTCGCCTTATTCCTTCTTCTCTTCCTTCTCCCCAGGTAACCCTTTGACCTTGTCGTGGGTTCCATTCCTCTTGTCTTGAAGTGTTGGACTCTCCTCTTTGACGTTGTCGTTGGCGCAGGGTGAAGAAATGATTCCTCCGAAGGAGTCGGTTCCCCTTGTCGTGAAGGAGCCTGCTGTGGAGAAGCCCCGAGAAGAGGTCTCCCCTCTGTAGAAGGCTTCCCTCAAGAGAGGACTAGCCCTCCCAGAAAACAAGGTTCCTCTACAGCTAAAATGGCCACTGTTAGTACTTTTCTACGAGTACTTCTTCCCGAGTAGGGGTTGTGTGATTTTTCACGACTTGTTCGTTTTTTCTAGCTGGGTGATCCTTGGTTCACCCAAGGTCGCTAGTTCGGAGAAGCAATCCTGTCCTTTGACGGAGAAGGCTCCTCCAACTGACGCGACGCCAGAGGTGATCGAGAAGCCCTTGGCTTCGAAGTCCGACCCTCCTCCGATCCAAGTACCTGTTCCACCTTTTCCAAGGCGACGGCTTCTTCGGTCTTGTCAACTGAAGAATCTTCTGAGTCGTTGCTGCTGGCGAAGCTGGTGAAACCATGTCGAGGGTGGCCTTGATTTGTCGACATGCCTTGGTTCGCTATTCAAGGTAATAAGAAAATAAGAGAAGTTATCGTATTGACTTGCTTTTTGTCGCAGACTAACCTTGTCATTTTCAGCTGGCTCTATCCCGGATGGCTCCTCCGTAGTCGGAGGTTTAGGAGCTGAAGAAGCATTTGGATGAATCCGAAGCTACGCTGAAGGCAGAGAAGTCCCGGGCAGCCAAGCTAGAGGCTGAGAAGGTCCAGCTGGACAAAGACAAGGTCCGGTTGGCAAAGGAGCTTGACGAAGTCTGGTCAAAGTTGTCTCAGAGCGAGTCCAAGGTGGGTACTATGAAGGAAGAACTCGAGTACACCATGGGCCTAATTGAGGTAGCACTGATGGATGTCGGAGTAGTCGTCTCGGCGGTGGAGAGCTGTGCTTGGCGCTCTGCCGAGTTGCTAGCGGCGATGTCCCACGTGAAGCCCACCGTGCAAGTCCACATCGGCACCCAACTCTGCTAAGGAGTTCGGGATTCTCTGTCCATGGCCTTGGCTCCGCTGAAGGCCCGGCATCCTGAGCTGGATGTCGGTGGTCTCTATGATGAATTACTTGGAGTTGAGATCGGAGAGGCCAAGAAGCTAGTGGAGGCTATGCACGAGGCCACCGATGTCTTCGCCGAAAGGCTTAATATATAAAAACCTATGAATAATGACTTGGCAAACTTTTACTATGTGATGTACCTTGTGTGTATTTTTTTCCTTTAACTTAGAGTTAGAAATCTTTTCAGGAACCTGGCACTTTGGGGCTTATCGGGAACTCTGGACACCTAACGTTCTTCAGCCTCCTCCACAAGTCTGAGTTAGAGACTTCCCCACTAATCGGAGACTTCGGTTAGTCAGGCCTTAGGTCTAAGTCGAGTGGAAGGTTCTGGGACCTCATGTCACTCGTAGACGGGTAAGGGACCTGTCGATGTATAGTATACGAGGGGTACTCACACAGCATATTTATACAATAGCGGGGCGGAAACTCAGGTTAGCTGGACATCTAGACACGGATTTACCTAGGTTCAGGCCCCCAAGACGGGTAATAGCCCTACGTCTTGCTTTGATGGAATTGATATGAGATCTGGCGTACAGGCGATTACAGTGGAGAACCCGGCGAGTTTGGAACTTGGCGTGTAGGGTTTACAAGGGGAACTCGACGAGTAGGGAACTCGGCGAGGTTATGGCTAGGGCTTAGGATCTCAAAAGACTGCTAGACGACTAAGGCTTCTTCGATCCAATTGAGCTTGTCCCCTCCCAGGGGAGTTGGTTCTCCTTATATAGGCGAAGTAAGGCGGTAACCTTTTCATGAGTCCTCGTAGACACGAGTCGGACTCCATCTGGGTGATGTGTCGAGCGTTACTTCTTTATCTTGATAAGGATGCGCTGACTTGCGGTCCACGCCTCCTTTGAATCAGGCCTTCGGGCCACAACTTCTCCATGGAGGCCCAGTGATGAACTCGTGGACCTGGCCATGAGTCCATGGTGGTAGTACTACCCATCATCAGGACCTTCCTCTACCTGTTTCGAAACCGTGGTTTTGATCTTCCTTCTCTTCACGAGTGGAGGGGCGTAGGATTGTGTGTCCTTTGTGATTGATAAGCTGCCTAAGTGTCACATTGATTGATAAGTTGCCTAAGTGTCACATTGACCTGACTCATGATAAGTAGTCATGGTGCCTTATTGGTTTTACTAAGTACTAATCGGCTCCGTTGAACCAGTTGTACTTCGTGCTCTCCGACTCCTTCCCGATACAAGTTGGAAGACTTTACCACCAGTCGGGGACCTTGGTCGATCAGGCCTTAGTTTGAAGTCAAGTGGAAGGTTTTGGGATCTCTTGTGACTCATCGATATGTTAAGGGATCTCCCTCATTCCTGCGAAGCTAGAGGGAGTGTCTAGTCCTAGATGGGATCTATAACTAGTCGGAGGTAGTTGTCGAGGATGATCTTCTCTTCAAAGGCTTGTGTAATCCAAAGCAGGTTGTCTAGTCAATGAAGCTTGTCTCTTTAGCCAAGCTTGTCTTCTCCAGAGACCTTCAGGGTCCTTTTATAGAGGTTACACTCTATCATAAGGGATATGGATACATCTCCGAGTAGGACTCCACTTTCCTTAAATGTCAGGATTGACTACCTGGCTTAAAGAGTCTTGGCTACCTGTGGGTGGTTTTCTTATTGACGTGGAGTCCCTCTCTGGGATACACTCCTTCCCGGGTAGGTAGGATACTCCATAGTTGTGGTATATTTGTATACGGATACGGTCATCGCATACAGTAGTTGTCTACTAGTTATTATCACTAATATTCTAGATCAAGTTGCTTCACTAGCAACGACACCAGAAATGGTTGTTCACTATTCTTATAGCCTATGGATATTAATATCTGCGATTGCACGGAAAAACTATTGTAGCATTTCACTTCAGAAGTATTTCAAGGTTTATAAAATCCACAGAAGCATGTGTTTTGAGTAGAGATATCAGAATACTGATGCACCTATATATTTATTTGACTTTCCAACACTAGAAGGAAGGTTCTTTTATAGGTAGATAGATAAGAGGGAATTGATCACCAGATGCGAGAGGTTGGCCGACAAACACAGGTGACATCTAATAGATGACGAGCTAATCAGAGTCGGGTAGTAGGTAGGTAAGAGTACTAGTTCCTTTCTATAGCGATTAAATGGAAAAACCACTACTTTGCTTATTAGGTGTTGAAAAGGTTGGAGATTCAAAAGCTCTGGAAAATTCCCGAATACACTGGATTTTCTAATTTTTGCGGTGTATTTCTTGCGTGCAAAAAATAAAAGGGATAATTTGGATGTCTGGCGAAAACACTGTGTAATTGAAGCTAATATTATTTTATCTCATTTTGATTCAAAATAGTTCAAATGTTTTGAATTAATTTGGGTCTCTAGTTTTTCAGATTTATTTATTTCTCCGTATTTGTCCTTTGTGTATTTCTCTTTGAAAATATTTTTAGGGATTCCTCACATTCAATTTTTTCCAAAAAAATTTCACAATTTTTTAATACATTAGAATGCCTTTTAGATTTATTTTACTTCTCTTGATATTTAATAAAGCAAAAATATTAGGGAAGGCCAAGGGCCGAGCTAACCCACCGCCCTCTCTTTCTCTTTTCTCTCTCTTGGGCCGACAACCCGCTCCTTCCTCCTGGGCTACCAGCGCCGACGTCCCAATTGGCCTGCCAACGCCTCCCACCCCGTCCCCCCTCCCGCGTGCTTGGCCCACCAGTTCTCCCACCTCTCGCCTGGGCCAGCCCGCATCGAGACAGGATTCGAGCCCCTCTGGCCGGCAGTGCCGGTGGAGATGAGGGGGAGAGAGAGCACCACTGAGGACAACAAGAGAACATAGGTGAGAGAAAACGAGGGGAAGAAATGAGAGCTCTAATAAGATCTGTGGTTTGGTCATGATCTATTATAATATGTATACTCCAACTACGGCGACCCACATACTACCCTCTTGGATAATATGCCGGTCTCTGACATATTGCAAACAAAGTGTCGTTTCGTTCACAATACATCATACAGAGTAGCACATCAGAAGCATTGCAGCGGTCCATATGTTACAAACTTGTCTTACCAATTCGAACAAAAACACAAACTCTTACAACTGGTTCCCTAAAGTACGGGGAATTTAAAACTGTTATCATCTAGTTACAGCAAAAGTCTTTTCTATACTTCTATTCGGTAGCATTATCATCGCAGAACTCATCGACTCACTCGTCCTATACTCAACAAGTCCAAGGATAGCAAAGAGGTGTTTGATGCACTATCTACTGAGAACGGCAATGTCCTCCAAAAGCAATGCAGTTTTGAAAGGTAAGAGAGTTAAATTTTAATTTAAGAGACTATGATCTCATGTCTTATAGGCTACTAGGATCCCCAATGGATCCCTTTCCTGCTGTATTCACAGTTTCGACTAGGAACATGGAGTGACTCGGCCACAATTCTTTACACTCTACAGAGGTGCGCAACTGTACCCGCAAACGATCATAAATATATATCCGAGGTAGCGACCCCCAAATCACGTACCCATGATCACAGAGCTGTTTCACCGCCCGCTCAGTCATACCCCGCATCGTAGTCCCGCACAACAGGCCAAGTATACCGATCTCACGTTGACACTAAGGTCCAACGCATTGTGGATAGCCAACGGCTAACACCACCTTCCCAATAGTTGATACTCCAGATCCAACTGTTGAGGTCTTCCTTTCCCGGAGGAGTATGACCTATGGCAAAGGTGCTTTGGCTCAGCCCCACCCATACAGGGTATGTGGTTTGCACGATCGCTACGACGCTTAAGCACAATCGATCATTTGTTGTTTTAACCTTATATGAAACAAACCCGTGTGATGAAATCTGCCTTCCGATGTGCCTCCAGCACCTTTCTAGGATTTCACCACCCACCATGATCACGCCCAAGAATTGGCGATCAAAATAAAACAACAGTTGATTTTATCTTTAGAAAATAGGTTTTCATTTTGTGCATGTTATAGACAAGAGAGAAATTTTGTAAACATTTCCAACGGACATGAACAAGAAACTGGACTTGCCTAGTAACGGATAGGTAGTGGAGTTTGACTGTACTGCTTGCTGAACTCCGGCTTCTGAAGAAAAAGCAATATAGTCCGCTAAGGACTAATTCGGAAGAATTTCAAATGTGAATGCAATGATATGGCACTGAATGCATGAGAATCGCAATTTGAAATGTAAGAACTAATGTAAACCATTCCTCGATGCGTTATATATATGTAAACCCTAATTGTTAGTAAAACTTTGATTTCCCTTAATGTTCATAGTTACAATTAAACGAAACACTAATTTTATTTGATCCCTATTTTAGCTAGGGGTTAAACCTACTACAAACCATACTTAAACTTGCTTAAGTTATTACTTTAGAATTTTCAATTGAACATGTGATTTAGATATCTACTCGATTTCATCTTTCTTCTAAACAAAAAGAAGGAATAATTAACTTAAGTGATAATCAAAAATTCTTTTGATTTTTATTGCTCTTTAACAGATTCATGTATATAGATAAACTTTTCTTTTTAAAGCATTAGATTAATTGAGTTTCCTATTTTTATTTTTATTTTGGTGTTTATTTCTTCTCTTACTTTTGTTCTAAGGAATAAGAAAAACAACAAAAGCCAAAAGAAAACAACTTCTACCCTCACGTCGGCCCACCTAGCCCATCCTTATCCTATTCTACCCTAATACTACCCGCAACTCTCCCTCTTTCTTCACCTGCGCACCGCCTGACCCGGCTTTCCTTTTCTCCTCCTTTCTTGCCTCGCTATCACCTGTGCCCTACGCATTGGACGCCGCCGGCCTCCGGTCTTGCTCGGTCTTCACCGCTCGGCACCTCATCACTTCACCGCCTGGTTTCTCCCGAGACTTCCCTCGCTCCTTGGCTCACTCCGCCGTCGCCTAGGCCCGCTGTTGCCGCCTCGGTTGTGAGTTTGGGCTTGGCTCCGCTGGCCCCTGCTCAGAGGCTGCCTCATCCTCGGCTGCCCCTCACTCGAAATGCCTCCATCGTTGCCTCCTAAGCGCGCTGTCTCCATCTCACTGTGCGCCTCGGGCGCCGCCCAGGACAGCTGCGGCCGGCGTCGCAGCTCCGCTACTAGAGCTCCATCGGCCCGCCCCCCATCGGTGGCGTGCCTTCGGGGTCCTCCTACCGTTACCGGCCGACGCAGATAAGTGTTCCCAAATCCGTTTTCCTACTTCCTAATTCTAGGGTTCCTTCCTAAGGTTTGGATTTCCCCCAATTAAACCGAATGCTAGGCTTGGTTCAAGAACTCCCTAATTGCCAGTGAACATTCTTGTGCTTTGGTTCTATGTGATCTTTCGTTGGATTCTTGGTTTGATATATGCACTTATACTAGCAATTGAATGGTTAAAACTTGATCTGAAGTGCATATACTGATACGGGTACTTTAATTGAATTGCTAAAGCCTCTGATGTATTATTAGGTGATTAAGCATGTGAAAGTTCACTGCTCAATCCTGGTTTTGTTAGTTGATGCCTTGCGTCTCTAAATTGATAACACAATCATCTGTTTGAATTTTTAATTAAAACCTTGCATACTGGTACTACTGCTCTCTTAATCTGGATACTTGCTTAAGACATGAGATATTAAAGTTACTAAGCTGAGAATATGAATTATTCTCCTTAACATGAACCCTGCCCTCATTTGTCAAGTGATTAAAAGTTCTCATGTTACACTAGTCCTCTATCAGTGGTACTAATGACATTTTTGCTACTGAAATGGTTAAGGCTATGCTGTTGGTTAAGCTTTCAGAATTATTAATTTACTGACATGAGTATGTTATAGGAATGCTAAGTTAGGCTTTGGTTTAGCTACTAACAAAAGATATTGACGACCATCTATATCTTGCTACCTCTTGCTCATGAATCATTAGTAAATTATTATGCTTAGATGAATATGCTTAACATTGTTTGGAATACTGAATTCACTAAGTTGATGATTTAGATATACTGGTTGGGCACTAAGCTGATATGTCTGTATGCTGACATTATTGTACCCTTAATCTAGATGATTTGGTGATATGACATGAGTGGTATTATAATGATTTATTGGTGGTTCCAAAGCTTTAGTCCATTTGCCTATTAAGAAAATTCTTCATGTGTATCAGCCCACTTGAACTGACAGAACAGAGGTTATCCTTGCACTTAGCATGTTTTTGTTTTCTTGATGTGTACCTACATATCCTCGTCAGTTTAAAGAACTGAAAGAATGGATGCTTTACTTGATATTAGTATTTTCAGAATTGGAATGAGAACATATTACTATCTCTTGTTTCTTTAAGTAGCTTATGCTGAGGTTTGCATTTGAGCATTGGTTGGTCGAACTGATGGGAGCAGATATTATTGTTGCCTATTTGATGCTTAGCTTGAAATGGTTAAACTAAGAAAGGTTTGGGGAATGATGGTAACTAAGATAAGAACAGATATACTACTTATGTTGCCTATTCAGTTGTCTTGATTATTATGATGATTTCTGAGAAGAACTTGAGAAATGGGTATCACTAAGATAAGAACAGATACTACCCATTGCTACCTAATTGAAAACTCAATGAAGAAAACTAAACTGAGGGTCCCTATTAACATGCAAAAAGACGTGTACGAATATATATAGGGTTGTATGCCGCTGATGATCTTTACCTTGTGTTCGTTGGAACAAGGCTAAGACTTGGCTAAGCTATTGATCTTGCTCCTCGGCCTGCTGGTGGCTTGCTCTGGTGCTCCTTTGCTCTATTGGTTCTGTTCCTCAGCTTGCTAATGGTCCTCCTCCTCCTGCTCTTGATGGTCTCCTCCCTTGCTTCGGCTTCTCCTCTGGAACTCCTTATAAGTGGTTGCTGCTATTGATGCTGGGGTGCTGGTTTCGGATGGCTACTAGTGCTGCTATTTTACTTAGCTGCCTGAGCACTACTATTTCTACCGAGATTTCCTAGGTCTCCTTTGGACTAGTGTTGCCACCTCCTACCTGCATTGTTTGCTACGTGGCTGCTTGCTCGAGTTTCAACTTGCTGACTAAGCCTCCTTGGGCTAAATACATTAGCTACTGGATGAAGTCCTTCGATGGATTTTTTCCTTATCTAAACATGTTGCCTTATTTGGTAAGGAATTGACTTTGGTCAAAATGTATGGGCTGATGGATAAACATGAATGGATGGCTGCCTTTTCTTTAGATTTGTAACCTTTTTCAAAAATCTTTTTAAAACAAAACCATTGGAGGCAATGTAGAATAGGTAGAAATAAAATTATTTTTACTACTCTCACCTCTTTTCTCCCTATATGTATATACATATATATATATATATATATTAGATTCGTCCGATGAGGGTCTTAGCCACGTGGCCCTCGGACAATTTTGAAAACAAAAACATTTTCAAAAACTACTTTTAAAACTAAAAACTATTTAGGTCATTGGCACTATTTTACCCCGCAGCTAACTGAAAGGACCGAAGGAGCCGACTAGAGGGGGGTGAATAGGAGGCTAACTAAAATCACTTCTTTTAGCTTAGGTTATCTAATTAAGTCTTAGCAGGTCGCAAGGTTAAGCTAGCTGTGTGACAGGTGAACGGCACAGGCAATATATGTTATATAAATTAACACGTAGCTGTCACACAAGTGTATAACACAGGTGAGCTAATGACTCAAAAATAGATAAACAAGACAGATAGTTGTGTAATAGGTAGCTGACACAGGTAAGGGATATGATATATAGCAACTGACGCACAGCTACACTAACACAGGTGGAAAGTGATCTATCACAGATAAACAATGTATATCTAAGAACAAACAAGCATGCAGATCTAGTGAGTAACTAAAAGACAATATAAGAAGTACTCAGAGAGACAAGATGTTTTTCACCGAAGTTCCCTACTCTTTTCAGAGAGGTACGTCTCCGTTGGAGAGGCTACTCCGAAGAGATCACCAGCACTGAATCGTGCTTGTTCTCCGAGTATCTGAGTAATCAGGCCTCTTGCTTTGCTTGTGGAAGTCCTTTAGCTTTGCAGCAGGTAGACTTCAGATCACCTTCGCAGACTACTGGTTCAGCCCACACAAGATTGGGTGATACCAGCAACTCCTACGCCCGTCTAGGAGTAGACACTCTAAGAGTAACAGATTCAGCAGCAATAACTCTTGGAGGAACCAATGCTCTTTGCTCAGAGGCTCTAACTCTCTTGAACTAACTCTTAGGAAGTTTGGCTTTTGTTCAGAGGGTGAGAGGCTTGTAACGGTCGAATATGATTCACTAGATTGAGCAAGGTTGAGGTCAAAGACCTCCCCTGGTCTCCTATTTATAGGGTTCACAGGTACCTGACCGTTACACTCATGCCACGTAGGATTAAGTAGGTCACCAGTAACAGACACTGGTGACACAGCCAATCACAATGCACAACGGTAACCGGCTCAGGCAGATCGACACCTGTGTCACCGGAGGCACACACAGGTGAACCCTTAACTGACGTAGCCTAACTACTCAGCCCGATCTTGGCACATTACATGCCCTCAGCGCACAACTCTGATCCCTAATAAGGAGAGAACCTCCAACAGTCTTCTGACTCGTTAGACAAACTATTGCAGTGCAGGTCCCTTAGCATTTACAAGCTCTCCCCTGGTACAGAGATGTACCTGAGTCACAGAGCGATAGACCACATGTGACACAGCTGTGTCACACAGGTGACTCTAGGCTCTAGGGTTTTTCTACCGCTAGCACTGTAGAGTGCTAGCACAAACCAGTTTCACACATATGCAAAACTGTTGATACAGGGCCACTGACCTCAAAGCATCAGTGCCACTGTCCACCACTCTGAGCATTGAGCAAAAGAACCTCCATAGATCATTACTGCTTCATCCTTCTTGATAGTACGGGTGTTTCCTATGGACTTAAGGAAACTAGCAAATCTAGGCTTTACCTGCCACCAGCTGCAGTCACGGCCCTTGATGCATCAAGTCACCATCACCTTGCTTGCAACTCCTTGCACAGCACCGGCTTCTTCACAGCTGTGCACAGCTGCCTAGCACAGCCATCCCCTTGTCCTGGAAACCACCTTTGTACTTTTTGGGTGGTCATCATTTTCTTGATGACACTTCTTCCTGGAACCTATTAATCCTGCTTACACTCATTGTAAATATTAGATTCCAGTTTGAGTTGCCATTAACCATCAAAACCAACTAGGGGCCTAGATGATCTTTCACTAACCCTGTGGATATCGCGGAACTGTGCCGGTGAAACCACCCGTATTTCAAAACTTCGATTTCGAAAAACCTTGCCTCCTACAGCAACGGCGTAAATCCAACAGTCTCGAGTACCCATACTCGACGACCTCGAATGTCGCCAATATTTCTGAAGAATCTTCCCCCCTCCGACTCTCGATGTTCCCCAACGGCTCAAGACTCGAAGACTCGGAAGTTCGAAGATTAGGTTTAGATTTTGTATAGATAGAATTCCGACATGTACTTTTCTTTTCTTCTTTATTTATTCATTTGTAACAATGTTGTTGTATAAAGACCTTTGTAATATTCATTATTCAATAAAGTTAAATTTCAATCATTTTTGACGTGTGTGAATGATGAATACGATGAACTACATGTATGCCATGAATAATGCGATTGCACAACAAATTCATCCCCCTCTCTCAACCTAACTTCCGACGTAGCTCACGACGATCCTCGGTAGATTCGGGTCAACTCAGCAAATGCGAGTTGACCTGACTTCCACCTCACACCTAACACGACTAACTCTAAAACTAGGGTTCTCACACCAACACTCCTTGAATGTATTGTTATTTACTGTTTAGTCTTCCACATGTAGACTTCGACCTTTGATTTTGTAATAATATATAATAGTGAAAATAATTTTTAAAATATATATTACAACATATTTTTCAAGATTAATCCGATAATTTTATTTGATGAGATCAATCTAAATAATTTTAGAATTTTAATAGTCAATATTCAAAACTTTGAGTGCATGAATATTAATCTAGTTAATGAACCCTGGGTGAGAATGGATTTTCTCCTCCCCCAATGGATATGCATATTGGAGTAAAAAGATCCACACTAGCACTTCCAAGTTTTGAAAAGAAAACAAAAATTAATCTAGGTGTACATTGTGGGATGCTATGTTATTGTCCAAATTTTCGTGAAAATAGTGTACTTTTTAGCAGGGGAGGGCTAATCTAACAACTATAACTGTACATAATTTTTTTCCACAACACATAAATAGACATATTTTTTGATTCAAATTGCAAATGAACGCTTCATCCACCATCTGCATGTATTTATTCTTCAGATTTTCTTGAAAATATATTTATTGTTGACTCTGCTAAAAGTTTTATCAAATAATTAGATTGGTTTCAGATTTCCAGTTCCAAAACAATGGCAGCCTATGAACTAACCCAGGGACCATGTTCTAAATAGAAATGACAAACTTGTAGGTGGAAACCAAGCCAAATTTAGATGGTGCCAACATCTGAGTGATCAAATAGATTGCTCGGCTTTGAGCCAAAATCTATATATTTATAAACAACATGTGGAATTCAAGGCATTTCCTTCATTTTGAGGAAAGAAATTTCCATAATATTAAAGAGAAGAAGAGAAAATGCCACATTAATCACAAAAAGGAAGAGACCCGATACATCTGTCAGGTGGTCCACCTATAGTTGTTAGGGTACAGATCTATAGAATGGGATTAGGGAAACCACGTGTAGAGTTCCAACAATCTGCAACTCCATTTACCGACTTTCCGATGAAAATAGAGTTCAAATGATTTTACACCCATTTTGGAAGTAATACACACTATACATGCTCTGTGTTAATCTTTGTCCCTATCATCTAATGAATTCATTTCGAGTGGAAGACTAGAAAGCCTGCTTGTTCTCTTACACGGACATATTTCAGCGGAACTGATGTTAGATCAGACAATCGAGCCAAATATCTCAATCTCTGATATTCTATCTCTGTCTTCCTCCCTCCTCGGTGATTGTCCATGTGTGTGAATTAATTATGCATATGCAAGTTAAGTGTCAATGATAAAAAAAACAAATAGTTTCAAATGTCCTTACAACAACTTTATAATTAACCCATAGTGAAGAAAACTTCTGCATTGAAAAAATACTAGCAATTGTGTACGTGTAAAACATGTTGATTTGTGTAAATTAAGCCATAGATATATCTATATAACATAACGAAAGCATTGGACCTGTAACTAAAACACCGAGACATATAAAGTTCACAACATGGTGTCAGGACCCCAAATTCATAACCAACTCCAGTTGCGATACGAGGTCTGAATACCCGAGAAATCGCCCAGCACACTATATGCTTACCGATGTCATATGTCTTCACTGCCGGATGATCCGACACCTAACCAACCCACCATACGATCACCACACGTCGTATGCACTCACGGTTGGTTAAGCCAGGCAAGGATACACTTATCACAAGAGAAGCTGAAAAGGAATTCAAGATCTGGTAAAGAACTAATATTGATCTCAAGCTCACCAAGCCAAGTAAACTCGGAGGAGCCCGACAATCGCACCCACACCCTAACCTAGACTGAGGACTAGTGGGTCGCTCCAAAGCCTGGTATGATTGCCTTCACCCTACTTAGCCGGCACTGCATCTCAACTAGCGGGTCAATGAACCAAGAATACATCACAAAATGAGACCCGAGAGAAGACATCACCTCTTTACGACCAATGTCATATACTTCAACCATTCACGCACGGTATATGAATTGGTCACAATTAACAGCTTCATATCACATATCAAACTCTAATAGAAAGGAGTTATAAAGATACATAGTTCATCTTTTACCCGAGGGAGATTATTCTACACACAAACGACGACTCGAAGGTTGTTTACGAACTTTTAAACATGAAAAACAGCAATGAAACAAATGGTTAAAACCATGAGATGGCAGCCCAGCCATCTCTATAAAAAGTCACAAAAACCCACAACATCTTGACCGCTAAGGATAAAGCTAATCTAAGCGTTGGTATCAGTATTTTCAGCATCATAGTACTCAACGATATTAGGATCACCTGCAACAAGTTCGGAATAGAATTCCGTAAGTACTTTCGTACTTGCAAGATACATTTGTAGGCTCATCACAATTTAATTTCAGCATAGCATATGACAAGGAAGAAACACTAGCATTGCATATTGACATAAACATGTAGACATGGCATGAACGTAATTGATAAGACAATATCCACATGTACCATCATGACCAAGTTTAATTTTAGATTTGAACATATAGCAATTCAAATAAGAATTCTATTGAACCAAATCCATGAATAATTGAAATTAGACAAAATTTCAAAGCTAATCCATACATCGCGTCAAGCAAGACAATTTGGTTTATGGTTAAACCAGGCAAGGTTTAACCATTTGTTTGAGCCAGCCAGACAAGGCTTCGTCTCAATTTCTGACTAACCAGACAAGGTTTAGCCAAATGTGTAGTCGGGCAAGGCAAGCAAGACTTGCCCAACGCGGGAAATGGATTGATAAGGTGTAAGTTCAGGGTTGGTCGACTGTGACTTCTCACAATTTTCAAATCATTCCCACCGTGGGTGACGGGTAAAGCCCTACGACACCGGTGTCAACTGAACGATTGTGGTGCTTACGGTCACCTCATTCAGTGACCCACCTGTAGGTGACAGTACCCTGGCCCTCACAACTCACCATTTAGGGTTCCATAATTTGTTAGTCCAATTAAAAGATCACCGCTGACCTTACAACAGAATTGAACCTACCATACTAGTGATTCGCCATCACATAACATATCATTATCATAAAAATTTCAATCAAGTATTTCACCCCAATCACAAGCATAGCATGAAAAGAATTAAAGGAATATTAGTGAGCTTCTTGTATACTTGCCTTGCTGCGATTGATCAAGTACACTGTAGTACTCGGCTTCGGTAAACTCCTCGTTGCTTGGTTCTACAGAAATCGAATCCGAAAACACCGAAATAAAGCAATAAATGAACTTTAATCAAAACAAGCAAGTACATAAATCCAAAAATGCATGATATGCATTCTAACACGTAGAGGATGCCTATATGAAACTAACGTAACGGATTTCGTCGAATTCAAAGCTATAGGGTTTAATTTATGCATTTTTTAAAGTCGCGTATGTCAGTATTAGGGGTTGTTTTGTTCATGCTCAGGTTTGGACGTGTGGGAGATAATTATAAGTGGGAGGATGATTTCAGTAGTTAACATATGATGTAAATAAGCTTCTGATACTTCTTAAATTCTTGTTAGATTCCTTAACCATTTGCTACCATATACATGTTAAACCTAAGGTAAAGGGATATTATGGGAATTTCAAAATTTTAGAGCAATGTAACATGAAAAAAAAAGTATACCATAATATTCTACAGGTTAAAAGGAAACTATCCAAAAAATAATTACTGAATTTGAAGCTCATATACATTACTTATGAGGTTTTGAAGATTGGTCCCATTTTATTCTAATTTGCTATTATTCTGAAATTCGAATTGAGCCAAGGTTTTCCTTACTTAGTTCCTCCCTAACCCTAGCATATGACATACGGGCCCATGTATTCGGTGCACCATGTGCCCCCTTGCTCTGTTGATCCTACCCCCCTTCTATCTATTACAACCGGGGTCCACGGCTGGGGTTTTGGTCACCGGTGTCTCAAGCGATGGCGAGCGGTGGCGGAGGGCTACAGAGGATAAGGAAAAAGAATAGGGGCACCAGCAAGTAGAGGAGCTCACTGGAAACTCGTTTTGGTGCTCGGCAGGGACAAATGGGCGGACCTAAGGGGAATGTCAGCAATGGCAAGGAGGCAGAGCACGGTAACGGCGGCGAGGGAACCTAAAGGACCTGGGAATGGAAGGGGAGATTAAGACGAGAGAGGGAAACTTCCGGAAGCCGAATAACAACTCGGACGGGGCTGAGGTTTACTTGGGACAGGAAAACGGCGGGGCGGAGGGATGGTCGGTGCCGGGGATGAAGCCCAAATTGGAGGGCTCGGCTGCATGATAACCCAATTAATTCGGTTGGTGAGCTCATGAGGTTGCAGCCGACCGGTTGGACAAGGAAATAGGGAAGGTAGAGGCCTCACCATGCGAGAAGACAGGGATGTTGCCGGGGTGTCCACCGGACCCGAGGGAGACGACCTCGAGTAGTTGGTTCCGTGGTGACCCTCTGCAAAACAAGACTGGGAATGAGCTCATTGCGAATGAGGGAAGTTTGTGCGTGCACAGAGAGAGCTGGGAAAGGTCTCGCCGACGCGGGGAGAGGAGGCGGCATTGGGTATGGCGTGCTCGGAAGACGTCAATGCTAGACTTGCTCGTTGGCTCGGCTTGGCTGCGGTCTTCTCCGGAGGTGCCACGTAGATGGCGAGGCATGCACAGGCGGTGTAGCTCGGTCTGGTGAAGTGGAGAATTGGAATGGGGAGGAGAGCTCGAGGGAGCACCGGCGGTGTTCGAAGGGAAGCTCGGGCACGGTAGTGCGCTCCGCAGAGAAGAGATGACGCGTGGCAAGGAGGCCTGCTCATGTGTCCAAGGCGTCAGTGGCTAGGGGAGAGGGCGCTGCGGGTAAGGTAAATGGGCTCGGCCCGGGGATAAAGAAAAGGGGCCCCGAGTTGGCCCAGCTAGCTGTTAGAGTTTCTAATTTTATTCTTTTCTGTTTTTCATCTTTTGATTTTTAAACTCAGGTTTGAAAAATTGAACGTACAGCAGCCTCTAAGCACTGTTTCAAAAACTTGCATAACTTGTGAGGATTCCTGGGAATATCCCATTTACAAAGATTTTGTGAGATCAAATAGCTAATCTAATTGCTTCTTTTAGCTGGAATACCAATAAGGTGCAAAATTAAGTTTTGATTGTAGCTACTCGGGATCTAGCTCCCAAAATTCTTAAAATTTTTTAAGGGAGTTCAGGAAGATATTTAAGTTTCAACATGAATCTTAGTATAATTTATACAGAAAGATATTCCTTCAATTAGTAGGCTACTCATTTTCCCTTTTGGTCTATTAAGCAAGATCCTTCATTTGAAACTCAATTTTAGCTCCAATTTCTTGAAGCTTGCAGGGGATTCCTTTAGACTACTTCTGAACTGAAGTACATATTGGAAGGATTTTTTAGTTATCATATCACTAACTTCCTGAGATTATTGAAGTTAGTCTCAGGTTATGTGTGCAAACTTTCAAGTTTATGCGGATTTTTTAATCAACCTATATGATGCCATTAGTGCAAGAGTTCCAGCTTTACTTCCTTCGGAACTCCAAGAGTTATACCAATGCTTACAAGAAACGGGTCATTACACATGGTCAGTCATAATTAGAAAATCTATTTTTGCACAAACGAATAGTTGGCAAATCTATCCAAGAAACCCAATAATAAACAAGAGAAATTATTATCTGAACCTTGAAGGCGAACCCACTGAATCTTCATCCTTTAGTTTCAGATCAAAGCACTACATATGTATTGGTAAAATTGGTGAAAACATTTTTAGTGAATAGTGCAGTTCTTAGGGATTGGAAGCATTCCAACGAAAGGATAAAAGAGCATACAAATGTGATGTACGAATTGATGCCGCAGGATATGAAAAGGTGCACCTAGGGAGAGGGGAGGGAAGGAAATGAAAGGTGAGGTGGAAATTAGGTTATTAAAGGGATTTATTGTGTAAGTAGTGTAAGAGTGATTAGAAAAAGATATAATTTTGTGCACAACCACTGGATGAAAATTACGAAATTGGAGTAAATATCTTTCAATGGTTCAGATGGAAGTATCCACCCCAACTCGTGTCTTTTATATTGATATAGAAAAAGCAAACTTAATTAGTGAGTGTATAATGAATTACTAAAGTAAATGAAAGATACATCTCATAAACTATAATAGAGAATAATTCCATCAAACAAATGTATTATCATATGGACGCAATTTTTAGTACGCTAATTGTTTAAATGAAAAAAATGATTACGCTCATTAGTTTGGGACGAACAAATAAACCGATGTATATTTGATATAGCTAAAAGTTCCTTTTCATGATTCTCAAGCAAATTATCAACTAGATTATTGAAAACATAGCCTAGCCGCGTAAATTATGTGGGTGGCTCAGCAAGTTTAATTATGTGAGTTGGCATCCGTTCCCTATAGCTAAATTTTAGCTCCAACAACGAAATACCCGCTCCAATAGACTCCCTATTCCTCTCCGCATTGTAACAAGTTCTGCATTTCCCTTCCCCCGGTCGCCACTTCTAGTAAACCCGCATCTTCTGCATTTCCTCAACTGCCTACCGCGGAGCCCTCCATCCCTCCATTGCCACGCCATCGTCAAGGGCCCGTGGAGTGGATCGAGCCCGCAACCTCTTCTCCTCCGTGGTTGAGACCAGATCGAGCCCGGCCTCTTCCCCATCTGGTGGATTGACACTGACGCAGAGGCCGAGTGCGACGCCATCGTCCTATCTTCCCGTCCATCGCCCTCGTCTCCCCATCGACTGGATTGAGCCCACGCGCCCTCTTCTTTCCACGCAGATCAAAGGCTTGGTCGTCCCTTGGGATCAGATTAATCCTGGCCTCTGTGACAACCCTAGTTTTAGGGGTAGTCGGAAGAAACGTGAGATGGAACGGGTCTCAACTCACGTTGCTGAGTGATTCTGATCGAGTTGTGTCGCCGACTAGAGTACGAGAGGGGGAAGCTTGTGTTGAGCATTCATCACATACATGGCATTCATCATGTTATTTTGCACATGCTTGTATACATAATTAAAGTGAAAACTTTATTCAATTTAAGAATAACATTACAAATGTTGATTACATCATGGTTACAAGAATAAATAAAGAAAGAAGAAAAGAAAAATTACATGATCAATATTCTACCTATACATCAATGTCTAAACCTAGTCTTCATGAGTCGAGCCGTGGAGGAACACCGAAGATCGGGGGGAGGCGACCTCCGGAGATATTTGCGGTGTCCAACGCCACCAAGTATATGAACTCGGGACTGTTGAGACCCCGCAGATTGCTGTAGGAGGCAAACGGTTTTGAAAACAATGTTTTTGAAATATATGCGACTCACTGGCACATTTTTAACTAAACCCGCAGGGTCAGGTACGGGAGCAAAAGAATATGAGGTGGGCCTAGATAATTTTAGTTTCAAAAATAGTTTTGAAAAATATTTTGTTTTCGAAAATGTCCAAGGGCCAATTTGGCTAAGACCCTTATCGGACCAAACCTAATATATATTGGTATAGGGAGAAAAGAGATGAGAAATATTAAAAATATTTTATTTATCTTACACTACTTGCCTCCATAAAATTTATTTTGTTTTAAAAGGAAATTATTTTCTTAAAGCAAATGTTGTATTAAAGCATCACCCATTGACTGTTTATCCAAACAGCCCACTTATTGACCCAAGTCAAGTTTTCTTGACTCGTAAGGCAACCCATCGAGTGAGACAACCGGCAGCTCACAAATTTTGACCGTAGTCAATTTTCTTAGCTCATAAGACAGCCCGAGAGATCAAGTGAAGCAGCCACGTAGTAGCATAGTAAGCGGGAGGTGGCGAGTTATCACCTAAGAGGTTTCAGAAAAAAGGGCTCGGTAGAAATAGAGCTGAGACCACCAGAGATTAATAGTAGTCCATCGAAAGACCAGCACCAGACCACCATTTCGTCACAAGAACCAATTCTAGAGCCACAGCATGACAGCTAAGGCCAAGAACGAGAGGACGTCAAGAACTGAAGAGGAGCTCAAGAGAAGGAGCTCAAGAAGACCAAGAGCTGGTGGATCAGGAGGCCATCAGGAGCAAAAGCAAAGGAGAATAAGGAAGCAAGCCATCAAGATCAAGAGGATCAGCCGAGAAGAGGAGAGCAAGCAATCAACAAGCTTAGGAACCAACCTGTTTTTGCCCAAATCGAAATAAGGTATACTCCCATTCCAAGGCATCATAGATTACCTATGCACATGGATGGGAATTTGATATCATAAGGGACCCTCAGATTGTAGAATCATCATAGGGTGTTTAGGCAACACTGCAGTATCTGTTATTATCCGATTTTACCCTTTCTCAAGTTCTTTCTCAGTGTAATCATCACAAAAATAGGCAACCGATTAGGCAACTGATACGAAGTATCTGTTCTAAACCATTCTTAGATAAAAAGATATCATATAAATAAACTAAGGCCAAGTATAGTACCTGTTCTGAAGAGTGCTGAACATATCAAAAAAGAGAAAACACATGGGCTAGAAATAATTAACTAGGTAGTAAAGCAAATTTGAATCAAGAATAATATCAGTCCTCATCTACTAAAATATTGACTAACTGTAAACTTGAAATAAGTAACCAGAATAATGAACCTAATGACAAAAAGATTGTTGCTAGAGACATATCATATTTATGCAAAGATATGACACCGGAAGATCAAATCATAATAATACGTAAACTGCCATAGGTGCAGTACATGTTTTCCTACAGTAGAACAAGGACTAAGCTCCAAAATGGTAATAAAAGACCCCGGGAGAAGAATAAAGACTTTGGAAACAAACTAATTATGCCATGGAAATTACTTGAAACCAAGTCACAATTTACAATCCACATATTATAACTACAACGGTAGATTAAAAATCCTAGAAATAGTCGAATAGATACAAAATTTTAGATAATTATCTGAATAGGTCAGCCAAGACTAACTGTGATAGTCTGTTCTTTTAGTCTGCATAAGACCAACATTTTTAAGACATGAGCACATGGGTCTAACTAAAAATCAATTACCGTAGCAGGTCATAAGCACATGAGCCTACCCTATATAGCAGTGCACTATTAGTTCTTATTTTGCCTCATTGGTGTAGTCAATATGACAGAAACAGTCCTAAAACTCTATAGGTTCAATGCATCAGAACAACAGTACCAGTAGACTAAAGCATGTTTGATTAAGCAACAGTAAGCATTAACAGAAACTGGATTGGATCATCCAATGAATCAATCATACGTGATGATATCAACTAAACCAATTCATACCATTCACAAGAAATAGGCACAACCAATTCATACCATTCACAAGAAATAGGAACAACCAATTCATACCATTCACAAGAAATTGGCACAGCCACACACAGAACCATAGAAGAATGCTTAGTCGAACCAGTTCACAAGAGCATCTTAGCCAAGCCTGTTAGGAAGGAACAAGAGAGGGGATGATGAAGCTTACCGAAGAAGGAGAAGGATGGCGACATGGTAACCTGGGGCGCCACCGACGGGGGCGGGCCCGACGGAGCGCCGCCGGTGGTGGGGCTACAACGCCGAACCGCAGCCGTCCCGGGCGGCGCGACCAGGGAGGCCACAAAAAGGAGCCGAGCAGAGGCAGCGAGGCTGAGCCCGAGCCCTAGGCTCGTGGTGGTGTCAACGGCGCCTGTGCGCTAGGGAGGAGCCGCGTCCACATTAGACCGAGGCGGCGGCGGATAAATCACGGAGACGCCGGACCGAGGCCGAGGCGGCAGCCACTCGGATGTGAAGAAGAACCGGCGGCGGGGTGAGCACGGACTATGGGGAGAAGAAGAAAGGGGGGAGCACCAGCGCAGGAACCGAATGAGGTGGCGGTGGCAGCATTAGATACGGCGGCGTAGGGGAGCCAAAATGGTCAAGTTGAGGCGGCGGACGCGTGAGGCAGAGAAAAAGAGGGATTCGGGGGGTGTCGGTAGAGACGAGAGAGAGTAGGAGAAAGAAAAGGAAAAAAGGGGGAAGAGAGAGAGAGAGAGAGGGCAACCGAAGTGGGCTAAGAGCCCATTAAGGGAAGCTGGCCGAGCTGGATTAGTTCTAGCCTAAAACAAAGAAAATGATTTCTCTTTTCTTTAAAACAGAAATTAAAACCAAATAAAAATATTTATATTTTTAAAATTTAAAAGTATTTATAGAGCTATAGGGTATTTAGCTTTTATATTTCTTTTTCTTTAAATTAGAAAATAAAAACTTGATTACGTTAATTAAGTACTTTTCTTTTAAAAGAGAAATAAAAGCTAAACACACAAAACATAAGTTAAAGAAAAATTAACCTTGCTAGTTTTTGATCCAAATGTAAAATACATTTTCTTCTTCTTATCCTTTCTCTTTCTTCTCATGAAATCAAGAAAGAAATTGGTGCATTGTAAATCTTTCAACTAAAATCTTGAGATTAATCGTTTAAAGGAAAATATAGATTTCGAACCAAGAGAAAGAAGAATGAATTAGTCTATATCACAGAAAATTTCAAGCATAATCATTTCATTTCTATTCATATTAGAGTTTTTCTTGAGTAAGTCCTTATCGGACTTTTATCGATTTCTTGCCAGAAGCCAAAGTTCAACCAATTGACCCATTGAACTCCATTTCAAATCCGAGACCAGGCAAGTCCAGTTTCTTATTCATATTTATTGAGAACGGTTGATAAAACTTTCCTTCTTGTCTATAACATGCATAAAATGAAAACATATTTTCTAAACATGAATGAATTGTGATTCTCTGATCGTCGGTTTTTGAGCGTGATCATGGTGGGTGGTGAAACCTTGGAAGGGGTGCTGATGGCACATTGAAAGACAGGTTTCATCACACGGATTTGTTTCATATAAGGTTAAGGTAACCAATAATCAATTGTGTTCAAGGGCCGTAGCGATAGCGCTGACCACATACCCTGTATGGACAGGGCTGAGCTAAAGTACCTTTGTTCTAGGTCTATACCCCTCTGGGAAAGCAAGACTTGGGTAGTTGGACACGGTGAGTATCAACTACCGAGAATGTGGTGTAGCCACAATACATTGGACGCTCATAGTATCAACGAGAGACCGGTAGTCCTTGGCCGTTGTGCGAGACTATGACGTTGGGTATAACCGATCAGGCAGCGAAACAGCTCTGTGATCATGGGTATGTAATTTGGGGCCGATCACCTTAGGTACACGCTTATGATCGTTTGTGGGTACAGTTGCGCATCTCTGCAGAGTGTAATAAAGTGTGGCTGTGTCACTCCATGTTCCTGGTTGGAACTGTGAACCCGACAAGAAAAGGATTCATCGGGAATCCTAGCAGCCTGTGAGACATGAGATCATAGTCTCTTAATAAAAACTTAACTCTCTTACCTTATAAAATGTATTTTTTTGGAGAACACCATTGTTCTCAGTAGATAGTGCATCAAATACCTCTTTGCTATTTCTGGAGTTGTTGAGTATCTTTTGTACTCATCCCTCTATCCTAATTTTTTTGATTAGACGGTGAGCCGACTGCTGACCAGGATAAAATCTACGTCGAGGTTGAAGATGGAGTCTCCGTAGAGCCGACAGGGACGAAGGAAAAAGAAGGAGTCGACTACTACTTCGACTACACCGACGAAAAGCCTGAAGCGTAGAAGTATAGGATGAGTGAAACGAGAGTTGTAGATAAGTCTTTTGCTGTAGCCGACTGAAACGGTTTTTAATTCCTCGTACTTTGGGAATAAGTTTGTATAATTGTACCTTGTTCGTCGAGTTTGTAAATTAAGTATTGTAATAAATGGACCGCTGCAATGCTTCTGTCGTGTTACTCTGTGTGATATGTTGTTCACGCGGATCGAATGCGTGGTCATCCCTGGGACTCTTCCCCACCTGCCAAATCAAAGCCGATGTTGCGTCTGAGCGTGACATCGTTGTCTTCCGGTCCTCTGGACTCCCCTCCTCGGCAGGTGTGGCTCCCTCCCCCTTGTTCCTCTCATTAGATCTGATGTACGGGGGACCGTGGCGCGACGAATCTGGTGATCCGCTAGTCGTTTGTGCTAGGTAGTGTGGAGGAGAAAGGGAGTTAAATTTTTTTTTCATTTGCATGATTTCCTTCTGCCGTCGTCATATTGGTACGAGTAGCTGAGAATCTATGCGAGTTCGTGAACACAAATTATGAGCTGAGAATTGCAAGTTAGCTGTGTGATTTCCATATTCGGTGGTAAAATCTACAAGAAACTTTTATGCATATGAATCCCAAGTTCAATTTGTTTTCTTCATAGTACAGTCAATTAGCTAAATCAAGTCATGTCTGATGTAGCATGCATTGAATAGGCCATAAAATTGCATCAAACAATTGGAACGCTTGTTTTCCTTAGCTGATTAAAGATAGCATGGAGCAAGAAGAGCAAATGGATTTGGTTCCGAATGAGAAGGGAATAAGAGCAAATGGTTGTGCATTGACCATAAGAAAATAGCGTTTAGAAATATAGCCGTTAGAAATATAGCATTAGAAATTTAGCCGTTGAAATTTTAGCAGTTGAAAAATTAGCCGTTGCAAACAAGTAGTCGTTGAAAATAATGTGTTAGTTACAGGATATTAACAAAATATATGATATTGAAATATGAAAAGTGAGATTTGAATAATCTGTTAGAGCTCAGGAGATATAGAGAGGGAGTCTATTGAGAAGCTCTCCATATAGAAATATATGGAATGAGATATAGGGAATCTGCTAGAGTTGCTCTCATCAACCAAAACATCCTTTAACAATATTACAAAATCAATCCCTTAAAAAGAAAAATAGAAACAAACTGAAAGATAGCCAAATCTAATCAAAATTACCGAAGATTGCACAGTTCTAGACTCTCGACTCTATAGAGGCCATGAAACCTTAGATCTCGGGAGCGACATGCCCCCAGGAGCCAGGAAGCTGCAAGTCGCCAGGGGTCGTTGGTTAATTAAATGCGATCAAATTAAAAGCCCTGCTCCCTGCACCGGCAGCACAGCACTGGCACACAACAGATGCCACTGCAATACTGGATTCCTCACACATATGCCTGCGTGTGGGGCCTATTATCCCTGAAGCCTGCCCATGCCACCATGGTGTGGCCATGATGCAAGAACTAAGCAGGCAGAAGAGAAGCGGTACGCTGGGCAGTGTCAGGAAGAAGATGACCTGATCAACTACTGCCTCTCAGCATCCAATGCTATGTGTACTGTGCTGAATGTACCAGTGAATCCTGCAGTCTGGAGATACTTGGTGAACTTCTAAGCAATGATCATTTGCTGCTAGGTACTCTCTCCGTCTCAAAATACAAGGCACGCATGTATTCTAAGATTTACAATTAGGTTTATAATATGTTAGTTATATGATACAAAAATGATATCATTGAAAAGTGCTTTCAAAAGCGAATCCAACAATATCATTTTTGTATCACATAATCAAAATATTATAAATCTAATCATAAATCTTGAAATACGTGCGCGTCTTATATTTTGGGACGGAGGGATTACGTGGCAAGTAACAGTGACAAGTACCTGAAAGGGAAGAGAAGAAGATGGTTAGTTCCTAAGCAAACCTGACAAGCAAGGACAAGCAGTACAAGTGTGCAACAATTATGTGGCAAATAACACTCACAGCCATAGGTACCTGGCCGAAAGGAAAGACAACAAGATACTTGGCTAGTTTCTAAGCAAACTTGACAAGCAAAGCAGGCAGCAGGCAGTACGAGTGTACAACAGTTTCCATCTGGCTTTCAATAGCAGCAAAGGAAAGTTTGGAGCAACACAAACCAGCCTGGAAATCTCCCAGTCCTAGGTATCAACATTTCGTGACATGGAAGACCGAGAATCTCCAATACAATGTATACTCACTCCTGCAAATGCTTCAATATAATTCAACATAGAGAAGAAATTTTGCTCGTATACTCGTATTTACAGACAACGAGCACTAGAATAATGTTAGCATTTGATCATTAGGCGAAAAGAAAGATTCAATTCTAGTGGTATGAACAAATTGGATTGGTTGAATTCTCCCTAGCTAGTAGCTCAACTAATTTTCATCACACAACTCCTTCAAACTTCCACTCTCGAGACAACCTTGTAGCCTGCCGCAGGTTCACGCGCTCCACGGCGACAACTTGGCATGCTCCGCGCGTGGTGGAAGCTCGCAGGCCTCGCCCATGGAGCCGCACCGGATGTCGGCGGGCGGGATGAAGCACTCGGCCGACAGCCCCGGCACATTGAAAGCCGCTTCCTCGATGGTCCATGCTTCCTCCATGCGCGTCTTGGTGTGGCTCATGGCCATCTCGCCGAACCAGAAGAGCGTGACGGCCGAGCGGCCGGCGTGCACGATCATGATGCCATCGACGGGGTGGTAGTCGTCCAGGAAGGAGCTGATGGTGGTCTTCCAGTAGACGGCGTCGCCGCCGGCGTGCGGCTGGATGCGGGTGAGATGCGAGTCCTCGACGTGCACCACCAGCCCCATGCGCTAGCTGAAGTAACCGAACAGCACGTGCCGGATGATCTCCGCCGGCTCCTCGCTCTGCAGCCGCAGCGTCTCTGCGTCCGCGGACAGCTTCAGGATGAAGCAGTCCTCGCCGTTCACCTTCTTCTCGCCCACGCACCACGCCGCTGCGAACAGCCCCGCCGTCGTTAGCGGATCGATTCCCTAAACGATGCCAATTTGTCACCACAAGTTTGGCAATGGCAATGTGGGCGGGTTGTGGGGAGAAGAAATCGAGATCAAGAATTGGACCTGGAGGGCGCGGCGGAGGGGCCGGACGGGGCCCTTGGCGGCATGGGCGCCGAGCCAGGGCGTGTGGCGCCAGACGAGACGGCCGTTGCAGCCCGTGTGGATCTTGCTGCCGCCGATGGCGAGCTCGACGTACCACATGTCGGGGGCCATCTGCCAGAACACAAAGCCACCTTGCTCCACGGCGGAGGCTGCGCCGCCGGACCCCTGGTTCTTGACAACGCGAGTGGCCATCTCAAACTCCGACGCCACCATCCGCACCTTTCCCGCCGCGTAGGCGTTCCGTACCGAGCGCAGCAGCTTCGCGCCCCCCGACGCTGCCATGTACTGCTGCAGGATGTACTGCGTCGACGATGACTCCTGCAACAAATCGAGCACCAGAGCCGGTGTCACAAGCTGACGCATTTGTGGAGGCAAGGTGAAAGAGAGGATCAAGAAACAGATGGGTTCGTACAATTGAGGTGCCCTTGATGGAGAGGTGAGGCAGCGGCTCGGCGGCGGAGACTGGGATGGGTGAGAGAGGCGCTCCCATCACGCCAAGGAGGAGGCGGAGGTTGGAGCCGCGGAAAGATCCGTCGCCGCCAGCCATGGACGGCGTGCGGGACAGGTGGCCGCGGACCCACTGGTCGAACCCATCGTGCCGGCCGGACTCCTCCGCGCCCGCGTCGCCGTCTACCAGGTCGGGGCCCTCAATGAGCGGCGCCAGCGCCTCGCCGCCTGGGCGGAAGCTGCCGGAGCGGGCCACAAGCGGCTCATGCAGGTACTGGCCGAGCTGCTCCGGCGGTGGAGGCGGAGGCATCTTGCGACTGCGTGGGAGCAGCTGCCGCGCCGGCGACGCTCCCCTTAGCGCGGCTGACTTCCCCCACGACCTCGCCGGCGAGAAGCCCCTGACCACCTCCCCCTTGAGAGCAGAGAAGAACACCTGCTTCCCATCCGTCTCCATTCCTTCGATGCCGAAAGAAATGGCGATTAATTAGTGCCAGCAGCTAGCAACTAGCGAATCAAGATTTGCTTGAGGAGAGCAGTGAAGAGTGGAGTATAAGGGGAGCAAAGCGTAGCTCGAGAAGTGAGGTTTTTGGGGTTCGTGATGGGGACTCTGGAGTTTGAAGAAGAGAACAGAACCGTTTGGGGGCGAGGGAGAATGTGAGATGGCAGGCGAAAGCGAAAGAGGCGAGGTGTTGGATGTCGGGACGTGACGCGACGCGGTGCAATGCCGGACAGCAGCTACAGTTTTTAACTACGGCTACTTGCAGAACTGCAGTGCCTTACCTTGATGAGGACTTGATAAAATGACCATCTTACTTTATTTTTTAATAATTAATAAAATATTTCAGTCACCTATGATGCTTCAATCTGACATATGAGTGTTATCATGGTAAATGCATATCCACTAGTACTAGTACGTCCATATAACATCCATGCCACACAAAGCGTTTTAAGATTAGTGCTAAATTTTTGCAAAAGAAACCTCTAAGTTTATCTATATCTCACTATGCACCCCCAACTGCTTCCTCATCTTATTTTGCACCTTATCATCTCTTCACTATTTTATGCATCATTTCTTTACTGGTTTGTATCATGCAGAGAATAATCAAAAATATTATGCACATTTCTTCACGGCAAAAGAAAAATCCATACATAGAGTATTAAATATTTCAATATCAAAAAAATTTGCATGCATTATTTACTTACATTATTTCTTTCGTGCATATTTCTTCATAGCAAAAGAAAAATCCATACATATTTCTTTACTTTCATGGATATTGAAACAACAAATTATACTCTTCTACTGCTACTGAAACAAGAAAATGTTATGCATATTTTTAATACATATTTTTTTGGTTAGTAATCCAAAACTCAAGTACATCATTTTCATACATAATTTAGTGCATTATGTCGTCATTAGCAAAATTTGCATACATCATTTTCTCAATATTTTGAATCATTCACGCATATTTCTTTACTTTTCATGACTAAACAAAAATGATATATAATTGTATGCATAATTTCTCTCATGGGTATTTTTTTCATATTAACATGAACAAGAACAAGAAAATCTTCACAGATCAGATCATATATACATAAATTGCTAACATGAACATTTAGAATTCTTTCATGCATATTTCTCATCCCCAACTAATGAACATATATATATATATAAATTACTAACTGGTAAAGAAATGATGCAGAAAAGTTGTAGATTCACAATTATTTTCACCATTCTAATGAACTAATGAACAAAAAGAACATTCCGAAAAATGCTTGCTGTTCAGATCGGAATGAACATGAGCACGAATGGAAAAGATGGAAGAAATCATGAAAAAAATCCCAAAAACAGCGGGGTCATGGAGGAGGCCGGATCCGTTGATGGCGGTGCTCGGGGCGCGCTCAGGGAGGTCGAAGACGGCGGCCGTGGGGGGTAGGCAGGGGCGGCGAGGCCGGATCCCTCCACAGTGGCGCTCGGTGTGGCCGGATCCAGCGGCGGCGGGGGCGGTGAGGCTGGATCCGTCCACGGCGGCACTCGGCGTGGCCGGATCCGGCGGCGGCGGGGGCCAGTGAGGCCGGATCCGTCCATGGCAGCGCTCGGGGTGGCCGGGGATGGAGGCGAGGCGACGTGGCTGGCGGCGAGCCAAATGCCTGGGGATGATCGGGGAGGCCGGAGGAGGTGGCGGCGCGGGTCGTGGAGGGTGGAGGAGGATGGAGATGACACCGGTGCAGGAGGGAGAGAGATGGAGAAGAAGGGGAGGGAGAGAGAGCAGCATAAAAACAATATGGAAGGGCGCAAATGCGTAATATCCTCATATAATGTTTGCATGAATCTCAAAGCGAATGAACAGTTCTAATAGCACGTGGACGGCCAGGTACTAGTGGAAAAACCGCTCTCGTGTTATCATGAATTCGTAGCTGCTTTTGCCAGGAGCATATCCATTGCGAGACGAGTCCGAGATGGCGGATTTGCTTATTTTGGTTAGTGTTTGAACACAGAGACAATTCGTATTCCATTTAGTTACGGCGACAGTAGAAGAAAAGCAATTGAGCGAAAAAAGAGAGCCATAAAGCCGTATCTGATTGCATCTCGTGCGATCAATGCATGGCAGTGTCTTGTATATGCACTCAAGTGTTTAGGTGTTCATGCACTAAGTATGTAGCTCACCATTTAAAATTCATAAAAAAATCTAAAATAATTTGATAACAACCATACAAAATACATCTACCATGACATAAACTCTCAAGTCACAATTTGACTCACACATCAAAAAACAAAAAAAAAGATAAATTCAGTTGCGAATAATACTATAAATAGCACTAGAATACTATTCATTTCATATTTATACTATTCACAATCATACTTGTCTTTTGGTTTCTTGATGTGTGAATCAAATATGATACCAAATTTTTATGCCATTGTAGATGCATGATGTCTAAATGTTGTCAATTGTTTCAGAGAAGTTCACGAACTTTTGAATAGTGAACTAGAGGTAGTGCATGAGTGCACCTAAGATTTCTAGTGCATCTAAGTCATGCTTCTAATACATGCATGGGTGTTTCACTATGGTGTCATTGAGCTCCATTGACATAAGACTCATGGATCCATCTCAAAAACAAAAATAAAAATAAATTTTACAAATAAATAAAACTTTTCAGACATAAATCTCAGAGCAAAAATTAGAGTAATCATATGACTAAACTTATCGCTCAGGCTGGAGAAAATCCCATAAACTAGAGAATATTGAAACCGAAAACTCATACGTCCATTAACGTTAGAACCTGGAGGTAGCTGCCCCCAGGGGACTGACCCACCACGGGCAGACGGGTCCGAAACACCGACCACTGCTGTCCAGATCCTTGGTGCTCCCAAGCATCGCCGCCCGTCCATGGAGCGGAAACAAATCTTCTGACGTACTGCCCCCTGACGTGGGGTCGCTGACATGTGGGCCAGCTTGCTAGCGGGCCCACATGTCAGCCACCCACGTCAGGGGGCAGTACTGCAGAGAAGCCTCACAGCCATGGAGCAACGTCTTCGAGTTTAGGTTGATTTTAGGTAAGCTTTGTGCCACGAGCACCCTCAAAAGATTTACCCTGCATACTTCTAAGTGCATAGCTTCCGTTATTAATGACAATGACTAGCGTAGTTGGATGCATATTTATATCGCTAAATTTACTATATACTATCACATTTGATATTAATTTTTAGGCTAGTTATTTGTCCCTGTCACTAACTGATATATGTTTCATTCATTGTTACATAGCTTTTTGATTTGTCATTCAAAATATGAGAGAAAATAGCCAAAAGTACGTCACAAGGAAACATGGTTGAAGTTCGGTGGAAATTTTTCTATGTATTACGCCTTTAGTTTCAACTATTATTTTAATAGCAAATCTTACTTAATAGAAATATTTTTAGTGAGATCCATGGTCTATCGTAAAATCATAGATTTTTCTACTAATTTCATCTTTCGTCTCCCACTACTTATCCGTGGTGTCTATTTTCCACCAATAACTTTTTGAGAAAATTTTCACCAAGAATTAAATATAAACGTTGATGTCTCGTACCTAGCTAAACCTGTTGGAAATATGCCCTAGAGGCAATAATAAAGTTGTTATTATTCTATTTTCATGTTCATGATTAAGTTTATGTTCTATGCTAAAATTGCATTGGTTCTTGAATATGAGATTCAGAGGAAAACCTAATTGCATGTGTGGAATAATAAACACCATTCAGATCCCTAGTCAGGCCTCTGGACTAGCTCATGTATTGTTGATGATCTTGTTTTCCTGATCATGGGCATTGTTAATGTAACAAGGATGCCGGCAATAATGGGAACACATTGTTAGGGTAACAATGGTGTTGGATAGACCCCTTATGAGATACTGCGAGATCACTTCGTCAATATGTTGTAAGTATCTTCTCATGATGTGTTAACGTTTACTTGCGTCCTTAGACCATGAGAATATCATAGACCCGGATACCGGATGGTTGCTTTGGGGTCATCAAACGTTACGCCGTAACTGGGTAATTATAAAGGTGACTTCCAGGTACACCAGAAAGTATATCGTGGTTCTAGATATGTCAAGACTGGGATTTGCCCATCCGGCGATGGAGAGATACACTCTGGGCCCACTCGGTATTACGGTGTCCAGCATCGCCTGGCCAGGTATTGTGACTAAAAGGTTAGTCACGGGGATACCGGAATACGGAAACGAGAAAAGAGTACAAACCGGTAACGAGGATAACTAGGTATGGTGATCAAGGAGTTGATCACAGGGATACCGTCAAAGTCTCGTCTCGGGTTGTGTAATGTATCGTGAGGCAAAAGGAATTGTATGCGACAATACAAGGTTTGCTCGATAAAGATCTTCGATGATATGTGGGAGTCGTTATGGGTGTCCAGATCCCGCTGACGATTATTGACCGGAAGGTATTCCGGACATGTCCACATATACTCGAACCTATAGGGTCACACGCTTAACGTTTTTAGCGACATTTAGGAATGCTACGATTTATGGAGAACGAGAGAGAAGGGTTTCGAAAGTGTTTCGGATGATCTCGAAAGTGTTCCGGGAGGTCCCGGATGGTTCCGGTGATGTCCGGAAGTGTTCCGGAAAGTATTGGAAGGTTCTAGAAGGTTCTGGAAGGTTCTGGAAGGTTCTAGAAATTCTAGAAGGTTCTGGAAGGTTCTAGAAATTCTAGAAGGTTCTAGAAGGTTCTAGTGGAGTTGGACTCCAACTCCAACAGGGTGTCCCTGCTGGAGTAGGACTCCACCTGCCTAGGGAGAGCTGCCCCAACCCCTATAAATAGAGGGGCAGGGCACCTCAAAGGGTATCCCAAGCAGCCCCAGAGGCAGCCCTAGTCCCTTGGACTAAACCCTAGGCCGGCCATCTCTAGATTGGCCACAGCCTTCTTTTTCTCTCTCTTCTAGATTGGATCTAGTACAGCTGCCGGCGCGCTGCTGCTTCTCCTTCTCGTAGATCCCTGCTGTTCTTGTGTGCTGGTCCACACATTACGGCGGTGTCGCTGATCCGGTACGCGTGGATACCTCGGAGACGTCGTATACTTCGGCGTTTGATCGGGCGAACTATTCACGAGGAGATCGCTCTCGCGGCTGAGAGGTATAACCTAGCTGCGGGAGTCTGCGGACTTCATCGACATCGGTCAACTTCTCCGCTGCATTGACGTGATCGTCGAAGGTTTGATATCGTTACCTACACCTCGATAGTGTTTCTTGGTTTGGTTCGTGCGCGGAAAATTTTTGTTTTGCGTAGCGCGTTCCCCAACAAAACCTTGTGTTCTCTATCTTCCACATCTCTCATCAGTGGTCATATTGCAATTTCAGTGTAGTATCGTGCTTCCAGATGTTTGACCCATGCTCTTCTTACTCTACTTGCCTCTACCATTTGCCCATCTTGCCACGGGTAGTGGCAATACAGATGTCATTTTCATCCTCAAGCCCATTCTTGACTAAATATATCATATCATGTGGCATCCAAGCAATCTGCCCAACTTCTTCTCTTGAACCAGCATGCATTAGAGTAACTAGGGTGGCCATGGACTAAGCTCCTTCATGAGAACCTAAACTCTAGTGGTTCATTTACCGTTCCTGATCAAAATGCTCTATCTATCTGAAAATCGCTTCTAGGGGCGTGACACCGCCAGCATCACCTTGCTGCATCTTACCACCATCTTCATTTTGTTTGGCAAATTTTCTTTTAAGCATGATCCTTTGTTACCTTGTTATTGTTTCATGACTCACCTCATGATGCAGCAATATGATCATCGATGTATATTTATCAAAAGAAAATCAAATGCTAATTTTAGTTTAATTTTTATTTTGTATTTCAATCTTAGGTTGAATTTCATATATAAATCCAACTACTAATTTTTAATTAGTTTCAAAATTTAGCTATTTAGAGAAATAGAGTTCACTTAATATAGATATACACAACTGATAATCTTTTATTAAAATTAATTTAAAATTTTAATTTAGGAAATAGAGTTATATTCTTTATTCACCTAATAAGAGTTCTATCTACTGTAATTTATAAAATAAAGCCATAGTCTTTGTCCATCTAATAAGCTTTGTCTATAGATTTTTATAAATAATCTAATTCATCCACATCACTATAATATGGGACTCAATATGGACTCACAGCACAATCGATGGTGAAAGTATTGGTAGTTTTTTTTCCCCTATTGTTTTAATTAAGCAAAACTCAATAGGAGACTGTAAGTGCATGAACCATGGTTATCGAATTTGAACAAACAAATTAACGGATCATCACGTCCATTTGAAGACGTATTGGTCACTGATGCAAATTTTCAAACTAAAATTGTAGAAAAGCGAAAGTGTTATGATCATAGCTAAGAGAAAATCCATAGTTCTTGGCTATCAAACTAAATTTGTAGATAATGGGAAGTGTTATGATCATAGCTAAGAGAAAACCCATAGTTCTTGCCTAGGGATTTGTCCAAAACACGTTCCCATTGCCTCCGCGGAGTCTCTACGGAGCGGCTGTATTTCAGATGGATGTATTTCAGAGTTCTCTCCATTGTAAACCAACTCTGCCCCCTAACATCAACCAACTCTGCCCCCTAACATCACGTCATCACCTTAACATCAGTGAGCTCCAGTTTGGTTAGAACGGTGTTTTATGAAACCGTAGGACTAGAAACCCTTTCCTTAAGAGAATCAAGTGTTGACTGGGGGATTAGTGGAGACGGTAGTACCACTTGCTCATCAGAACACGTTATGTGTATCTTAACAAAGCAGATTATTCATTCAGTGGTAGAAAACATATCCATCTATAGCAAGACACATATAATGACTTTCTCAATGTTTAAGCCGCAACTTTAGTTCCAGTAGATGTTATGTAAGTATGTGAAAATACTTGTCTACATATTATATTAGGTATTTCTAAATAAAACTCTCATAAGTGCTACCGGCAAGAAACCATGGCAATTACGACCACAAAAAGGTATTACTTTTACGTTCGTCCACAAAATATGTGTTTTTCTCATATTTTCTCTCTTTAATTTGTTTTTCTTGCCCCCAATCTTTTCCTTGCATATTCCAAATTTCTTTTGAACAAGAACACTCAGCTACAGACATGGTATGATCTAAGAGGGTATTTGGTTGGGTTTTTCAGCAGCTTTTAACTGGAAAAAGTTATAGCCCACCAAACGGCCAGCTTTTCAGCAGCTTTTGCCAATGGTAGCTGTAGGTTTTGCAGTGTAAATTCAGCTGTTTAGAAAAGCTGCCTTCTGCCAGCTTTTTGCAATGTGCTGAAGTTTCAGTGCTCATTTTCTAAAATGTTATAGATGGTTTAGATCAACCAAAAGCCATATATTCATTTTCTCACAGCCACAACAGTTTTTTCAGACAGCCAGCCAACAGCAGCTTTGTCAACAGTCACAGCCCAACCAAACAGGCCCTAACTCGTGTCCTTACATATTACTATAGGATCGAAGCGGATCAAGTCCTGTGTTCATTTTCTTTGGTCGAGAGCTTTGGCCTTTGGGAACGGACCTTAATTTTTCAAGCCTAAAGCCAGCCTTCCAGCAGTGGGAGTCGGATCCACACACGCTAACCTCCAACTCATTGATCCTCTTAGGGGGTGTTTGGTTGGGCTTTTCAGCAGCTTTTCACTGAAAAAAGTTATAGCCCAACCAAACGGTCAGCTTTTCAGCAGCTTTTGCCAACGGTAGCTGTGGGCTTTGCAGTGTAAATTCAGCTGTTTGGAAAAGCTGCCTTCTGCCAGCTTTTTGTAATGTGCTGAGACTTTCAGTGTTCATTTTCCAAAATGTTTTAGATGGTTTGAATCAACCAAAAGTCATATGTTTCACTTTGTCACAGCCACAGCAGTTTTTCCAGACAGCTAGCCAATAACAGCTTTGTCAATGGACACAGCCCAACCAAACAGGCCCTTACATAATTGGGAGTGCAGCTTTTGTTAGCAGTAGTGTTATGCACCACTGCCCACTCGCGTTGCCGTACGCGCGGCTGATTGTGCCACCCGCTTCACCTACCCCAGAAACGGGGAAAAATTAGCTGGATGCATGGGGCCGTCAGGCAATCGCGCGACCGAAGCGATTGGGACTTGGGAGTGGTGACATGTGTTGAGCGCGCGAACGGCATTTGTGATTTTTCATGGCTCGCGCGGCGGTTTACAATTAGCAGGGGTCTGCGATCGATTTGGGGTTATAAGTTGGTGATCGATGGGTTCGTCGGTTGATTAAGGATACGGCAGTTGCCCATTTGCCATGCGCCTTGCCAGCTTCGTTTTCTTGTGTTAATGTCACTTCCAAGTAAGTGGCGTAGGTTACATTTTTGACAAGGTACTGCATCTTCGTGCAGCCCCGATCTAAAGCTCATGTTAATGAGGTAGGTCGCTCGAAATCGGTGGATCACAGGAGAAATCAAGCGCGCATTATTGAACCACGAATCACCTGCAGGAGGCTGATTAATTAGCTAAAGTATTTTTCGCAACGTACAAGGAACTGCACTAGTTTAAGCACCGCAGTACACTGCACTGCAATACAAGGACGGGTTAATTAGGGACCTGCTAGATGTAGCAAGAAGTTCAAAAAAGAAAAAAGCTCGATGCAGCAGCGAGCCAGCAATCCATCAATCGAGTCGTCGTCAGCTATCCCGTCCAATTCGGGTTGCTCGATCCACACATTAATCGGCGCACGCGCGCGCGTAAAACGGACCATATTTACTGCTGCTAACATGGGTGTCTATGTCGCTGCCAGTACGTAGAGTACGTACTCATGTACTGCTCGATCTCCGGTGCCCGAATCGTCACGCCATGGCCAAGCGCCCGGAGATTAGCTCGATCGATACTAA
>JAGXJF010003130.1:0-33054 GCA_019208055.1 Stipa capillata
ACATTTCCAGGGTGACGGGCCCCCTGTCCGTCAGTAGAGGGGGTTTGACGACCGTCAGTAGTGACCTGTTCTGCAGTAGTGTAACTAGCTAGAAGGAAGGGGACGTGGAGCTAATGGGTGATCACGTCTTGGATGGCCCTGTAGCATCAGTGCATGGCACTGTAGCACGCCAACATATACCACAGAAGACCGTTTTGCCGTTAGAAGAAAAGAACTGGAGTTCTTCTCATAAAAAAGGGGAGAATATATGTCTTGAGAATTGACTAATTAATGCTATGCATTACATAGACTATTCCGCCACATAGAGTCACCGTCGTGTTGATGTGACGCCACAATTATTCGTATATGACATCTTCTCCAATTAACTAACAAAGTTCGGACGGTGCATATCATATAGGCACAAAGTGCACATCAATTTGTTACATACTCACATACATATATGTCGACCTTAAATGTCACATATGCCTGTTAATGATATCTTCTAGTGTCTTCTAGTATATGTTAGACCCGTGTATAGATAGCAACTAATCTCTATAATTATGATGCTAATCCCTGTAATTATGGTGATTGTAAAATCCTTGTAACCACCCGTGAATATATAAGAGAAGGAAGGGCCGCCCGATTGAGGCATCGGCCAATACCCCAAATTCACCTATGTTTATATGGTATCAGAGCGGGATCTTCCACAAGAACATCCAGCCAAATCTCCAGCGCCTATCTCCATGGCGGCCTCGAGCTTCTCCTCTACGATCTCGCCGGTATCCTTCGCCGGCTTCAACATGCAGAATTTCGTGAAGCTGGGCCAGGAGAATTACCTCCTCTGGAAGGCGCAACACATGCGGATCTTCCGCGGCTATGATCTCCTCGGGTTCATCGACGGCTCGTACCCGGCGCCGCCACGCATGTTGACGGAGACCACCACCGTGGAAGGCAAGCTTGTGCCGAAACAGGTGCCTAACCCTGAGTACAGGGCCTGAATCCTCCAGGATCAACAGATCGTGAGCACACTTCTCGGCTCCCTCGAGCCGGACGTGCTTGCGCAAGTCATCGGGCTGACGATGGCCGCAGACATTTGGTAGACGCTAGCGCGGATGTATTCGTCACAGTCCAAGGCGCGGGTTATGCAGATCCACATGCAGCTCTCCAATACCAAGAAGGGTAGCCTCAGCGTGGCGGAGTTCTTCGCGCGCATGAAGGGCCTCGCCGATCAGATGGCAACGACCGGCCACCCTCTTGCCGATGGCGATCTCATCTCCTACATCCTGTGTGGGCTCGGCCCGGACTACAACCCACTCGTCTCCTCGACGACAGCCCTTTGGCGATAACCTGCAACTCTCAGAGTTCTCCGCTCACTTCCTCACCTTCGAGACCCACCTGGAGCAGCAAAACTAGGCGTACAGATTGGTTCACCCTCTGCCAACCTCTCCTCTCGTGGTGGAGGATACGGGGGCAGCAGCTCCCAGGGCGGCAACAGTGGCAGTGGACGCCGCGATCGTGCGCCACAGAACAAGAACTCCAAGGGCTATCAGGGTCAAGGCAACGGCGGCAATTACAGGAAGAACGGCGGTGGTTTCAAGATCATCTGCCAGGTGTGTAACAAGCCAGGACACACGGCACTCAAGTGTCGGCAACGGTTCAATCACTCGTTTCAAGCTGATGACAAGCGTGTGGCTGCCTACACCAACTCCACCTCCTACGGCGTCGACACCAACTGGTACACCGACATCGGCGCCACTGACCATATTACCGGTGAGCTTGACAAGCTAACCGTGCGGGACAAGTTCCAAGGACGTGATCAGGTGCACACTGCCAACGGTGCAGGTATGGTCATTAGACATATTGGTCACTCTACAATTAACACCCCAACTAGAGATCTGTCTTTATATAATGTTCTTCATGTACCCTCTGCCAAGAAAAAACTTCTTTCCGTTCATCGTTTAACTTCCGATAATAATGTTTTTATTGAATATCATCCATACATTTTCTTGTCAATGATCGGGCAACGAAGAAAATAGTTCTTCAAGGGGAATATAGAGGTGGCCACTATCCTCTCATGTCCAGTTCTGCACCTGCGTCATCTCGGCATGCCTACTCCACCACCACCACACCCACTCAAGAAAGGTGGCACCAACGACTGGGTCACCCCGCATTCTTCACAGTTTGTCGCATCATTAGTTCCAATAATCTTTTATGTTCCAAGTCTTTGAACAATTCTTCAACGTGTGATGCCTGTCAACAAGCTAAAAGTCATCAGTTACCTTATACAACTTCACATGAAATCTCTTTGTCTCCGTTAGAACTTATTTATTCTGATGTTTGGGGACCAGCTATCACCTCTGCAGGTGGTTTTAAATATTATATATGTTAGCTTTATCGATGATTTCAGCAAGTTTCTTTGGTTATATCCTCTTAAAAGCAAAGCTGATGTTCTTTGCACATTTGTTCAATTTCAAACTCTTGTTGAGCGACAACTTGGTTCTAAAATTCTTTGCGTGCAAACCGACTGGGGTGGTGAATATCAAAAACTTCATTCCTTTTTCCAACAACATGGCATTGCTTATCGAGTATCTTGTCCCCACACTCATCAACAAAATGGTGCCGCTGAACGTAAACATCGTCATGTTATTGAAACGGGGTTAACTTTGTTAGCTCATTTGGGTGTACCATTAAAGTTTTGGGACGAGGCCTTTAGTACAACGGCATATCTTATCAATCATCTCCCTAGCCATGTCATTCAACACTCGACTCCTCTAGAAAAACTCTTTGGAATCAAACCGGACTATGGCTTCCTCAAAATCTTTGGGTGTGCGTGTTGGCCTCACCTTCGCCCCTATAACGCTCGTAAGCTTCAATTTCAGTCCCGTCAATGTGTGTTCATTGGTTACAGTCCCCTCCACAAGGGCTATAAGTGTCTCGACACCACCACGGGTCGCGTCTACATTCGTGTGATGTTGTTTTTGATGAAGGAGTTTTTCCTTTTTCCGGTCCGTCTCACACATCTGGCCCTCGCATTTTCACCGACGCCATCCTCCTTGATTCCTCCTCTAGTTCGGGTGTTAATAGAGGCCTTATGTCTACTGAACTTACCCGTAATATTGTTGTGCAGTCTCCTGTGTTGCTGATGCAGGTACAAGTCTCTCCTGCAGCACCTGGTGCTTCCCAGCAATGGACCAGCCAGTCGACATCGAGGCCGCCAACCCTGCCTCTCCTCATGGGCTGGATGCGGCGGCCCATGACGTGACTCCACCAGCCTCGCCTGGTGGGGCCTGGCTCGCCTGATGCCGACTCGCCCAGCTCGTCTGGCGCCTCCTCTCTGCCTGGATCACCTAGTGGTCCACCGTCCCCATCGATACCTGCTGCCTTGACCCCGCTAGCCTCGCCTGCTCCTGAGGTTTTCCCGGCACCACCTGGTCGCACTCACACCATGATGACGCGCCTCCGCAACAACATTGTCCTCCCGGCCAAACACACTGATGGCACAATTCGCTGGTGCAAGCACATCACCGCGGAACCCGGATCACTTCAGATGGCGCTTGATGATCCTGAGTGGCACCGTGCTATGGACGCCGAAGTTGTAGCCCTTCGCAAAATGGAACCAGGAGTGTTGTTCCACCGACGCATGGCAAAAATATTATTGACTGCAAGTGGGTATACAAAATCAAGCGCAAAGCCGACGGCAGCATTGACCGTTACAAAGCTCGCTTGATGGCTAAGGGGTTTAAGCAACGGTATAGTCTTGATTATGAAGATACCTTCAATCCGGTCGTCAAACCAGCTACTATTCGGTTGGTTCTTGCCATTGCCGTCTCTCGTGGCTGAAATTTGCACCAATTGGATGTTCAGAATGCGTTTCTGCATGGTGTTCTGGAAGAGGAAGTTTATATGCAACAGCCTCTTGGGTATTCTGATCCTGAGCGTCCTCATTTTGTGTGTCGTCTTCATAAGGCATTGTATGGTCTCAAGCAGGCTCCTCGCGCGTGGTATGCGCGTCTCAGTTCCAAGCTTCAAGAGATTGGATTTTCTCCTTTCCGAGCTGACACCTCTCTATTTGTCTATCAACATGGTGGTACGGTTATATATATTCTCATTTATGCTGATGACATCATTGTGACTGGTTCTTCTCAGTTGGCTATACAAAATCTGCTTCGAGACCTTCAACGTGACTTCGCCCTCAAGGATCTTGGAGACTTACATTATTTTCTCGGTATTGAGGTTGCTCGATCTGCTGATGGACTTGTTCTCTCCCAGAAGAAATATGTTGCTGATCTTCTCCAGCGCATGGGCATGACATTGTGCAAGGGTGTCACGACACCCATGGCTCACACCGAGAAGCTGTCGCTCGCTGTTGGGGATCCGTTATCTCCTGCCGAGGGTTCTAAGTAGCGCAGCACAGTGGGAGCTCTCCAGTACCTTGTGCTTACCAAACTGGATATTGCCTATTCTGTCAACAAGGTGTGTCAGTTTTTGCACTCTCCTACTACTGTGCATTGGACCGCTGTTAAGCGTATTCTTCGGTATCTTCATCACACGGCCTTGACTGGACTCCGCATTCGCCGATCATCATCTGAACTGGTGAGCGCCTTCTCTGATGCCGATTGGGCAGGTTGTCCTGATGATTGGCGTTCTACGGGTGGTTTTGCTGTCTTTTCAGGTCAAATTTAATTTCTTGGAGTGCGCGCAAGCAGCCTACAGTATCCCGGTCCAGCACTGAATCCGAGTATAAAGCTCCAGCTAATGCTACGGCGGAGATTGTTTGGGTACAGTCGCTGCTTGGTGAACTTGGCATTTTTCAATCTCGAGCCGCCTGTCTTTGGTGTGATAATCTAGGTGCCACGTACTTGTCTGCAAACCCAGTATTTCATGCTCGAACCAAGCACATTGAGGTGGATTTTCACTTTATCCGTGAAAGGGTGGCTCGGAAAGCTCTCGACACCAGGTTCATTCCGTCGCACGATCAAGTGGCTGATGGCTTCACCAAGCCATTGCCAGTACGACAACAGGAGATGTTCAAACGCAATCTCAACCTCTGCGAGATGTGATTGAGGGAGGATGTTAATGATATCTTCTAGTGTCTTCTAGTATATGTTAGACCCGTGTATAGATAGCAACTAATCCCTATAATTATGGTGCTAATCCCTGTAATTATGGTGATTGTAATCTCCTTGTAACCACCCGTGAATATATAAGAGAAGGAAGGGCCGCCCGATTGAGGCATCGGTCAATACCCCAAATTTACCTACGTTTATAATGCGATCTAATCCCAATTTTTTAGCATAAAGGAGCAAGAGCACCCACCCAATGAAATCATCTATGAGAGGACTAGGAATCGGAAAACCGATCCTAGCATCTCATCTTAGATGCTTTCTATAGGTATGCAAAATCAGTAACCCTACTTCGACATATTATTATATAACAGAAAATGTTTTTTCTATCTATAAATTCGAAAATTATGGATCTACTGTAAAAATCTCGTGCAGCACATCTCGCATGGTAACAAATTTGTGACTTTTACAATCTTTCTATTCCAAAACCAACAAATCATCCAATTTTGTTGTATCAAATTCGATTGTTTGTTTGTCTTGATGGAGACATTGTTCCCGTACATTGTGAATAATTTTCTCGTGCAATGGAAATATTTTTCCATGTAATGAAACCAGCTCTCTCGTGTGATGGAATCATTTTTCTCATGCCATGGATACATATTCCTCATGTGATGAAATATTTTTGAGTTATGCAACAAAATATTTGAATGGATGAAACAATCTGTCTTGGAGCGTGCAACAATTTCTTTCGTGATAGAAACATCTATATACGCTAGTGTTACCATGTAAAAGAACCTTAGGAAAATGCAACAAGAAGTGTTAAGCATTCAAAACAAATCCATCCAACAAAAACAACAATTTACAACTTTGAGCACAACTAAAACGAGACATTATTGCGACAAGAGTGTAAGAAACAAAATTATTGTGCATTTATAACATCATCCACCTATCTTCGCAATAAAAGAATTACAAGATGGCAACATCAAAATTGCCCATACATGGAGTCACAATCGTCGCGCCCCGTGCCGCTGGCTTCCAGATGCCCTCGGCCTCGCTTCCTCCTTACCGCCAATGACAGGCTGGAAATGTCGATGACTACGACGGCCTCCCTGAGGTACCCATAGACGGAGAAGATGATGCTAAACAAGTCGTTGTTAGTCTCCTAGTCGAGGCCATGCACGAAAAGGTTCTAGAGGGACGGGTTTCTTTCCGCGGTGGCATGCACGACATCAAGCACGACCCAGGAGGTGAGTGCCTCGGAGATGGCGATGTTGGCAAGCAGTCGACCCTAGCCTCTTGCCTAGAATTAGTCATCATTGTTATCTGATACGACTACTTATGGTTGTAGAGAGCTGCTCGAGAAGATGGAGGACGTGGTCTCTGGTGATCCCGAGCGTGGCAGCCCGGTGACAGGGGAGAGGTGGCGATGGTGCTGTTCTAATGACAGGGGATCGATGGGAGGTACGAGTGGAAGGAAGGGCAAAATCCTAGCTAGGGTATATGGCGGTGTAGTAATATGACGATAGATAGAGGATCAATCGAGAGATTATATATGCTGGACAAACAACGTTCGATGATTTGATCGTGATGGACGGCTCTGAGCTACTGCCAAAGTCCTACTAGTGCTCACTTAAGTGATAAAAGAGCGGATAAGATCACTAGATTGGGTTGGGAGTTAGGGCCAGCAATTGAATGCTGCTGTTGATTGGAGTTGGGTTTGGAGTTGGAGCCCAGGAAGATAGGATCACTAGTTCACTACGCTCGTCGACACGATCTCTTTCATTCACGAGAATTGTTTCGATTTCCGTGGAAATTAAATTGTTTTCCATAAAATTCCGGTGAATCAAAGTTCGGTATGAAATAAATGATGTACGTACGGGAGCATCTCTAAATTGGTTATTGACCCATGCATGTACTATATGATTTGTGGTTTTGGTTATTTGGTAGTAGTAGTTATACCAGTAGTTGGATCAGGCCATGCTTCGATTATTAACTAGTAGGTGCCGCAGACAAAATACAGACTACCAACTCATGTTCACTATCGAAAGAGAAGCCATGCATGCATCGGTGGCCAAAAGTTTTGTCGATTGCTTGCAAGCTGCCGGTGGATACTAACTACTAACAAAAAACAACCTCTGGGGTGCTAAGGTTTAAAGGGTCTCTTGTAAGATATGACATCAGCTGGCTCTTTATCATATTTATATGATATCAGCTGACTCTTTATCATGTTTACGTGGCATCAGCTGACTCTTTATCGTGTTACATAAGACTTCTATCTAAATTAATTTGAGTAAGTTTTATAGGATAGAGGCCTTGCCCCTTGTACGCTTCCCATGGGGCGCATTAGGGACCAAACCTTAGCCGCCGATGCCTCCTTCCTTCTCTCCATTCCCTTGCTGCCACCATCGTCATTAGGGCCATGGCGGCGGCATGGCTCCTCTCTGCTCGTCTGTGGATGCGGTGGTCTTGGCAGTGTCTCTCCTTTTCGGGATGGGTCTGCGTACACAAGGCCATGACGATGCAACAGTCTACCTTAGTGGCCAGCACGCGGGCGTTGTGGCTCCATCTGGTGTTCGAACCTGGAGCCTATATTTGTTGTGCTTTACTGGCCCGACTGCACTGATTAGATTAGTGCGACCGACGTCCAGCCAGTTGGTCCTGGTCTGCTCCTTGCCGACTAGGGCAGATGATAACCATTCGAAAACGGCAACATGGTGTTACTTTCAACTACTGGTTGGGGTAGGTCGGTTGGACCAGTTGCAAGCGTGTTGCGGTATCAGTATTGCCTGGCCAACGTGTTGGCCAGATCGGTGTTGTGGCGGTAGATTTGTGGCCGTGGCTATCTAGGTCAACACATGTTCTTCAGTGGATGCTGGCCTCCTCCAAGGCGTGACTGAAAGGATCTAGGCTATTGACTAGAGGAGGGTGAATAGGGGAATAAAAAATTTAAATTCAAAACTGATTTCTACACAAGAATCTTTATACCACTAAGAAGTCATAAGCAAAATCTGGTATGCTACTGATCGAAACAAGTAAGGAAACAAGTTGATGAATACAAGGAAATAACCACATGGGAGACTCAAGATCTGTTGTCAAACTTTGAGCCTTTGGTGAGACTTTACGTCTCCATTAAGGAAACCTGATCCGACGATCAAACTGACACCAATTTGTGCTCTTTCCTCAAGAAGCTTGTCGATGTGAAGCTTCCCTTCTCTTGTGGCAGCTCTTCACTTTGCAGTAAGCAAGCTCCAAGTCCTCACATGAAGGCTCCCAAGAGACTCCTAGCCATCTAGGAAACAAGAATCCCCAAGAGTAACATGTTTCAATCAGTTCAGCTTGGAGCCGAACTCTTGCTTGATGATCAACTATGGCTCTCACACACACACACACACTCTCTCTCTCTCTCTCTCTCTCAAAGATTTTCTCACAAGAATGAAAACTTGAGCTTGAGAAAATATGGATTAGCACTCAGGAGAGAGGAGGAATGGATTTGCAAAAATTCTTATGAGCAAAGAGGCTTGGGGGTATATATAGCCAACCCCTAAAAAACTAGCCGTTAGTGCAAAAGCGGAATAACTTGGAATTTCTGAGATGGAATTTGGAGGTTCCGACTTTTAGAGCACAGCAGACATAAGTGAATGTCAAAGGTTCCAACTTCAACCCATACCTTCCGGGATATAGAATGCCCTTACAAAGTTGTGGTCATAATGGATTTTCGGAGGTTCGGACATTGCACTCGGACCCTTCAAGATTTGAAGGATCCTCAATAGAGGATGGATAGAACTCATTCTCAGAGGTTCCATCAATGGACTCGGATATTCTGAGATTTCAAAGGATAAGTCCAGAACGGGTTCTCAGATGCTCCGGAAAATCTCCGAGGGTTCCGACTTTCAAGGCAAAATGACTTAGACATTTCCAGGAACGGAACTCAGAGGTTCTGGGAAATCTCAGATGTTTCGACATCCAGAAGAACATACAAGAAAGGCAACTCGGAGGCTTTGATTTCCCTTACTCTTCACACAAAAGCGAAACTCGAATGTTTTGACATTTCCAGAAAGATTATGTATGAAGGGATTTCAAAGGCCTCTTTAGATTTTGAAATTGATTCCTAGCTGAGTATCAGCAAGACACTCCTACTAGCTTCCAGATTTATGCCCCCTTAATAATACGACTTTCTCTAAACCTAATGTGATTCCTTGAACCACAAAAAGGGCCAGAAAATTATCCTTAATTTTCGTTTCTTCAAGTGGTCTTTCCTTATAACTTTTTAGGGGTTCCTAATGCTATTTTTACCACTGCTTTTGGGACTAAAACGCATGATCACACTTGATGCACATATTAACATATTAGTCCCTTAATCACTTTACCATTAATCATCAAAAACCACTTAGGGGGCCAAGATGCACTTTCAATCTCTCCCTTTTGGTGATTGATGACAGCCTGATTAAAACTTCGATTTTAGATATTGAGTCATATGACATAGAGTGAACTCCCACTAAAGATGTCTATTATTCGAATTGTGTTTGGATGCAAGTGCACATATTGACGTGAAAGTGTGAAGAGATCTCCCTATTTCTTAGGACCCGTGGGTGTGCATAGTGTACAATGTAGCATATGACAAAAAGAACTATGCATGACTTGTTGACATGACATAAACAAGGTGAGTTTTGGTGGTTAATGATAAACGACTAAGGGACTAATGTGCATGTCAATTATATGGATATATGAGCGACGGAGCCAAATAGATCCATATGGTGTAACTCCAATGGCCTCGCCATTGTCATTATGTTCTTGGTGGGACGAGGAACACCAACTTGCTTCCCGGCTTGACAAGCCCCACAGATTCTATCTTTTTCAAAAGTAACACCAGTTAGTCCTAAAATATGCTCAGCTTTTAGAAGCTTGCTAAGATTCCTCATATCAACATGAACTAGTTAGCGATGCCATGCCAACCCATGCTGGACTTAGCCATCAAGCAAGTCTCAAGACTAACTTTATTTGACAAAAAATCCACAAGATAAAGCTTGCCTTTCATTCGACCCTTGAAGACTAAGGAGGAATCATCTCTTCTAAAAATGGTCACATCAACATTAGTGAATAAACAATTATATCCCATTTCACAAAATTGAGAGACGGAGAGAAAATTATAATTCAAGGATTTAATGAGTAAAACATTTGATATTAAGAGGTCATTTGTGATAGCAACTTTACCTAAGCCTATCACTTTTCCCTTACCATTGTCTCCGAACACGATATTCTCACGTGATGATCCACTTCTGTCAAATTGAGAGAACATAGACTCATCTCTGATCATGTGATTTGTGCAACCGCTATCGAGTACCCAACTTTTCCAGAGACGTAATCCTACAAGACAACAAGTTATATCTTATTTTTAGGTACCCACACCGCTTGGGTCCTTTCATGTTAGTAACGAGTACTTTAGGGACTCAAATGGATCTCTTGACAATAACATCTCTATTTCTAATACCGACGTATTTAGCAAAGATCCCACCAAAGGGATCTTTCCTAAGCACATAGGATGCATCGAAGTTACCATGAGATGCACTACTGAACCTTTGATTCCCTTGGGCATTGACAAACTTGGTGTGATGTTGGTCCTTTAGCACCCAAGCCTTACCCTTGTTATGCTTAGGTGAAGTACAGCCAAGGACTTCTTTTAGGGTCTAACTACCCTTGTGACATTTTAAAATGCCATCATGGAGAAGTCCCTTGAGCTTTTCATTTTGAGTTGTTAAGACTTGAATAGATTTTGTATTAGAGCCAATAGCATTAATACCAATATCTTTGCATCTAGTATAAATATTGTTAGTAGAGATAGTTGGGACAATAGTTATTGCTTGCATTACAAGAGCCAATAGTCGGAGTCGGTGTCGGAGTCATTTGAGTCCCATTCTTGACCAATATGGGTTTGACTCTTGTAGCTCTTCTTGTGATACTTGCTCTTGTCCCTCTTAGAGTACTTGTCTTTCTTGTACTCATTTTTCTCCCCTTCATCCTTATTCTTCTTGTTTGGGCATTCGGCGATGAAATAATAGGTTTTGCCACATTCGTAGCATGTTCTTTCGGAGTGCCTTTTGCTTGACTTGCCAAAGACCTTTTACTTCCCACTATACTTGTTGAAGCCACTCTTTTGAGGAACTTGCCAAACCTTTTGACAGAGTGCCATTTCTTCATCTTTGAGGTCCTCTCTTCCATCACCACTTGTGCTTTCTTCCTCCTTTTGTCTAGCCTTCAAAGCTAGATTTTGTTTTTTTGAACTTGAGCTTGGATTGTTGAGATCATAGATCTCCTTGGATTCTTATTGCATCAAGTCATGAGTGAGAATCCTTCGATGGACATCATGAGGCATGAGTTGGTTGAAATTATCTCGCTCATAGATGAGTGTCACTAATGTGATGTTCCTTAGAGTGATTGCACAGATCATCCTTTTGACAATGAAATTATCGGTCATTTCCTTGCTCCCAAGACCTTTGATCTCATTGACAAGAAAATTGAGACGGTTAAACATGTCGCTTGGAGAATCGTTGTCGCCCATGGCAAAACGGTCCAACTTGCCCTTCAATAGCTCTAGCTTGGACTCACGAACGCTTGAGGTGCCTTCATGCACATTTTGGAGTGTAGTCCAAATTTCTTGAGCGTTCTCAAGCGCGGCCACGCAGTTGAACTCATCACCACTCAAAGCACTGTAAATTGCATTTAGGGCTTGAGTATTTTTTGTTCGTTGAGATCATCTTCTGTGGTTGGATTTGCCGGATTCTCTATACCATAGCCATGTTCCACTATACGCCAAATGGAAGGGTTAGTAGATTTCAAACGTACTTTCATCTTGTATTTCCATGATGCATAATGTGTACCATAAAAAAGGGGCTCTACCAGAACCATATGATGAGGTAGATAGCGACATCGGATACGCATATGAGATACGCGCACCCAAAGTGCCCTCGGCGGTTTCACCTTCTCTACTAGCCATCTCAAACTCTCTAGGCTGTTAAGCCCTTAAAAGAGAGTCCTCGCTCTGATACCAATTGAAAGGTCGAGATGACGGCCTAGGGGGGGTGAATAGGCCGCTATAAATTTTAAACAAATTCTTCTCTTTAATAATACAATTGTGAAATTAAATATTCTCTAATGCAAGCTTGTGAGAGACAACTCTAGATAATGCTAGCAATAACAAGAATTATATTAAATGAACAATAAGCTTGCAATGAGGTAAAGGGATTGAAGTGAGTCAACCAAGGTGAGGAGACACAAAGACGTTGTTCCTGAAGTTTGAATCCTTGAGGGGATTCTATGTCTCCATTGAGGGGCTCGGTTGCACTTGAGCCAGGTCTTTTCCAACCCTTTTCCTCCCGAACTTGCAACTTATCGGCTTCCTTGTGGTATTTCTTTCCTTTTGGAGGTGAAATCCGACCATCATAAACTTTCCATGGCTCACCACACAAGTTGGGAGCTCGTGAGTGTCTCCTAACCATCTAGGAGTCCTCAACCTCTAAAAGTAACAAATGCACGCAAAGAATCTTGAAGGTGAACTCTAGTGCTCAAGAATCGATCTTTTCTCTGTAGAACTCAACTTTCTCTCTCTCTCTCATCTCTTTTACAAAGAAGGAGGTTTTTTGCTCTTAGGAATGCATGGTAGGAAAACAAGAGAGCAAGAAAGCAAATGGATGTTGGAGAGTTGTGAGAGTGGAAAGGTGAGAGGGAATGTAATACTCACCCCTCCCCCCCCCCAAACTAGCCGCTAGGCACTTTTCAGCACACATCGGAACTTCTGATGATTCAAATGCCAACGACTACAAACCAGACTTCAACCCTTAGACCTACCAAAAAGCATTGATCGGAATATTCCGATCTATCGATCGGAACTTTTGATACTCTAACAGAGCGGGCAGAAATGGGCAAAACCAGAACTTCTGGTCAGTCGGAACTTCCGATATTAATATCGAAACTTCCGATCGACTAGGTCGGAAGAGATAGAGAGCTCAAAGTTTGGAGAAACCAGAAGTTCTGATACAGATCCGAACTTCCGACCAAACCATCGGAACAACCGATTGGACTTAGCAAAAATCTAAGAACTTTTCATACTGCCTTACTGACCAAGTCAAAACATCCGACCAGGTCAAAACATCCGACCCTAAAGTCAGAAATTCTGATTCCCTTAGAGAAAACAACTACAGTATTCATGATGTGATCAACTGACTCTCTCTAAACAAGCAAAGATTGAAAATGGGCATTTAGTTCACCAGCAAACATTTAGATTGCACCCCTCTTCATAGTACGGCGGTCCTATACTCAAATTTGGATAAAAAGAGATAATTTATACTTGTAGAATAAGTCGCTTGTCTTCTCTTCTCATTTTTAGAGGTCGCCAACAATGTAAATCTCTCTCTAATAGGACTTTCACCTGTTCAAATGCTCGTTGAACTCATTAATTCCTTAATCGCTTATCGTCAATCATCAAAACCCACATAGGGGGGCCTAGATGCACTTTCAGTACGGGCGGGCACGGTTGTACCACTGGTCGACAGACCTTCTATAGTCTCTGTTCGGGCTCTCGTTTCTTTGTGGGCACTCCTCTCGATGAGTAGCTCCCAAATATATCCATATATGCCCCTATTCTAGTGATCCTACACACATTAAGTCCAAAAAAGAAGATTTTGCACAATCCGACGGTTAATTAGTCATTAGAATAAAAAATTAGGAATTGATCCAGTCAAAATTCATTGAATAAGGATAAACTTAAATAAAATAATGAGTAAAAATGGACTCATCAACTCCCCCAAGCTAAATCTTTGCTCGTTCTCGAGCAAGGAAAATCGGTAAGGAACATAAAATTTGATCATTGTTCCACAAGATGTTAGAATAATACATTCCATTTGGATGGTCTTAACACCTCTACACGACGCAATTCCTGAAATTTTAATTAAATATTTAATCCTATATATTGTGCTTTCACAATTAGTGAGCGCACCATCTCTCATCTAGTAGTAGACCTACCATCTCTAGATAGAAAAATGCTTTCACAATTAGTGAGCTAAGTATTAGGGTAAAATAGGAGAACCAAAAATTATTTCTACTTGTTGCAAGTGATTTATTGGAGCAATTAAAGAGTTTACAAGGGTGTCTAATTAGTTCTTGATAATCATGAGCTTAATATCAACTATGAGCAAATGATTCTACCCACGGGTGTATCAAGTAAAAACCATCAAGTACTCTTTCAATCAATTAATTAACAAGTGACATTTATGTTTATTTCTAGAGCAATGCATAAAGGGAGAAATAGAGCGAAAGAGTGATAAGGCTTTTCATTTTAATTTCTAGAACCAAACATCGGCACACTCTAGGAAGCCCTGCACATTGGTAAATATACTCATATTCATTGGAGCTTCCGTGATTTTTACTTTGGCGGATTTTAAGCCATTATCTTGCCTAAGATAGTGTTGTCACTACTCTCGTCGTTACACTCATAGCGGAAATGTGAATTCCTCTCTTTCTGAGAGTGGTACCCCTAGTTCATTCGTTCATTGGTCATTGGAGTATTGGCTCTCCTTTTAGTTTGATTCATTTGACAATGATCCTTTTTTGAATCATTTTAAACTTTAAGCATAACCATTGTTTCAGGAATTATTTAAGGAACTTAGAGCTAGTTAAAAAAATAGAAAGTAACCTTTAGGTTCTCAACTCCTACACAATGGAGTCAAGTTACTCGTAAAAAGTATTAAACAAAAAGTTAACAAAAGCCAATGGATACATGGATTCAATAGATCTTGCTCCTTATTATTTTTCTTTGTTTTTTGACATGACAACATGATAGGGATAACTAAAAGTTCTAACTACTACCAAGCTACTTGACTTACTAACCATGAAAGACAATTAACAGTCTAAACGAAGAGTTCCAATATTGGAGAGGCACTTGGACAATCTATAAGATTTAATTAAGATTTAGAAACTACAAAGATGGGGTTAAGAGCATACCTCATGAATACGCAATGTCTTCACGCTCCCCTTACACGATTAACCTTGTCTTTAGAGCCTTATGAATTACTACTACAAAAGATAATTGTGCAAAAAGAAGATGAAACCCTACAAGTTCAAAATAAACAATGAAAGAAGAAAAGAAAAGTCATTTTTGATTTTTGTAAACTAAAACAAACAAAAGACAAAAACTAGTTTTATTACACTCTGAAAAATTACTAGGAAATAAGGCGGTTCGACTAAAACATATGAAAGAAAAAAAGCAAACCACGGTGCTGGAATAAATCCAACACAAGTGTTTAGGCGCTCACTGGAGCATAGAGTACAACCTCAATTAAACTATAATGCAGTAGACATATGATAGGAAATATATTAATAGTGCGGGCCTCGCTTAGCTGAGAATTTTTCAAGTCTAAAGCTTGGTGCTTCACTGCTACAGTAGTGGTGGCAAGAAGTAGTAGCCGGTAGCCCAAGCTTGGCCACTCATTGAATTTTTGCACGGTGGTGTCCCTCATGTTGATGAACAAGTTGTACATGCTGTCAATCGTCCTTGAGAGCGTGTTAATGTCGGTGTACGTGACATAGGGATCTTGTCCCTCATCCCCCACTAGTACGTGCTTGCTCTTGTTTCGGCTCTGATGGTATCTTCTTCTGCTTGTTCTAACTCCCCCTCAAGCTCTTCATATGGCCCGTCATCATTTACGTGCCCCTACAAATCATTTCGAAGAAAAATATTGTTCTCCAAAGAGAACACATTAGTAGCAGGTGCTCGCACAAGGTGATCCACCGAGGGCAAACGAAAATAATGAACTCGATTTATAGTCTTCACCATACCTATTCTTCTAAGTAAAGAGATATCAAGGTGGTGATTCCTATCTAGGGGCATAGTTCTTCAAATTGGGCCCCAATCCTTGATGCTAGGATGGTGGTCACTCCTCCACAAGTAATGGCTCCTTGGTTCTAGCAAGACTATCTGGAGAGGTGTAGTAGAAGTAACACTCCTAAGTTTGGCGAATTCGATGCATTGCCCAGATACAAGGCTGGGTTGATGACCAATAGATCTTCTTGACTAGGTTTTCCAAATTCCCCCCTTGCCTATAGAGTGTCAGCCACAAAGTAGAAAAAATAGTGGACTGCAGGACATTGAATGCTATTTGCTTTTCTACTTGATGGATCTACACTAATCTGTTGAAAGCATGATGCTAATTCTTGGGATAAATCAATAGAGGCAGAGTGGGCATGTTCATCATTATTAGCAAAATTAAAAATATTACACCATCATTATTAGCAAGAATAACGATGCACAATGTGTGACAATGTAAGCATAAATTCATAAGTGAGTCGATGATAAGTGCAAGTATCATGCGAAGAGAAATCTAGCATACTGACATTATGGCATAAATTTTGAAAATCATTACATATACCAAGAGCTACCATTGTTATCGGTGATGCCCACTTGGTCGACTTAACTGGACGCTTGTGAAGTTGTTTGAAGCGCATTCTCTCCTCCTTGTTCATGTTGATTCCCAGTTGATAGACCTTATTTTGGAGATGGGAGGCGCACTACAAGCATTGTGGATCCATAGGCCTATGCAGGCGTCTCGCTCAATGCGTGTGCTATGTGAACGGATTATACGATCCATGAACTAATCTAGATTAAAAATTTCCAAACACAAATAGTAATATATAAACGATTCTCAATATTAAAAAATATGAATCCCTCGATAGAATAATGCAAATTGATGATCTAAGCAACTAAATTTTAGGGTTACACAAGGGAACCCTAATCCAAAGATTTAGCACAATGCAGACCATAATCAACAAAAGTAATTAGATAGGCGGAGGAGATTCATACCGTACAAGAGTTATGTGTGAGGATTCGAGGCAAAATCGAGTATAGGTGGAGATGCCACCTAGGGTTTTTGGAGGTTTTGGGGGAGAAAGAGAGAGATAGTTAGGAAAATATGAATTGGGAACTTCTCCACGAGCAGTTTAAGCTCGTACCCGACTTGGTACGACCACTCGGTACGAGCGGGCACGCCCGTACTGAATGTAGGCAAACCTTCTAGACTATCTCCCCAAGTCCTCGTCTGATTCCCTCTTTGGTACGACCATGCTGTACGGGTGGTGTTGGTCGTACCACTGCTAGCCCCGACGGCTAATTTTCTTTTTGTCTCTAGAATTTTTTTCAATCTCAGTACAACTAAACGGTACAACCATGGCAGTCATACTGCTACTCGACAACCCTTCTGGACCCTTTTTCCTAATTGAATTTTTGTGTGCCTCCTCTCCAAGTGTTCTAGACAATTTTTCAGCAATATAATTAGGGGGCAGATATAGGAAAAATATGAAGAAAAATGTATACGACAATTATGCTCAACGAGTATCCTAAATTAATTCTCTTCTTCCTCCGTTGATGCTTAATCACTTTTTATTGAACAAAACACTTAACTAAAACAAAAAAAATCTGTGGCGCCCCCGGTTTTAAGGTCGGAAACGCTCCTGTGATTACTGTACCGGTCCCTGGAACAGTAGCCGGCACTCACAAGAACTTGATAATGTCGTCATACATTACCGATTATTTTACAATACAAGCCATTTAGAGTCTTTAACATAATATGGCCTATTGGCCGAATTCAAAGTCTTGCAGCGGAAGTACATAAAAGGTACGTAAATAGACCCATCAATATGCCAAACCCTCAGGCAACTGACTGGGGAAGCGTCCTAGCCCGCAAAGTCAGAATCTTCCTCGTTGGAGCAGAACTCTTCTTCTTCTTCTGGCCAAATCAACAAGCCAGGTGAGTACATTGAATGTACTCGCAAGCTATTCCCACCAGAAGGAGTATACGGAAATATTTCATGTGGGGGAAATAACAAGGGAATAGCTCTACCCTAAGTTGGTCGTTGTGCGGAAAAGTAAGTTCTTAATTTAAATACTCGAATAGTAGATTCAAAAGCAATTTAGTAAAACTGTTTGAAGTAAAACGAACAGAATTTCTCTTGAGGTAGACCCGGCTACCTCCTTACAATCGATCCTCGAGACAGCTCAGACCATACTACCCCGGGCAATATGTCTAGCTTCTCTACTTAATGCTCAGCTGGCACTACCCTCGGCAGGACAGCGAGTCTTACACGCGCCCAGCCCGTGTTATCCCGGATAGCACGACTGGCGCCTCCTCCGGCAATTCCTTGCTACCAACCCTGTAGCGTAAATTGCCCTCTGTGGACACATCATGCCCACGTCCTTAATCCCTTTTCCCATGCTTTCGCAAACAAAACTTAGTCTAACCAGTGTGTGGCCGTGCCAGTTCATGTCTATAACCGAGGACGCGGCTATTCGAATAGTTTTTAACACTCTGCAGAGGTTGTACGGCTTTACCCACAAGATGTAATTTCACCCCTAATGCCGAGCGCTAACAGATACACTATACAGAGTGTATTGGCAGGGTGGTTACAACGAGACCTTCGCCCGCTTCCATACCAGAGTTGGACCCGCTAGGTGGTTGACTCACTTTTGCATCCCGGACCAAAAATGGGACTCCCCACCTTTGTGTCGCATCAACACCTCACGCCCGGCGTAGGTGGATCTCTAGGACTTTAAACACCTAGCACAAAATCCCTACTTCCCATGGGTCCGAACCCTAATACTTGCCAGGGTACTAAGCCAAGTCCTTCCCATAAAGGACATGTGGACGTACGGTGAGGAACCGGTTTAGCGACACTTAGGCTCGGTCCTTAACTGATTCGAGTAGGACTCCATTTCCCGACCCCATGTCGTCCCGGATGAACATGGCTCCATCCGATGCTCTACATCCCCGAACATCTCTTAACTTTCCTACCCGAATCGAAACCATCTCCTCTTTTCTTTTGGTTTTTGATAATCCTTTATTTGTGAAAGTCTCCTCGGAAAGCACATGCCATCCGAGGATTTTTTTTTCCCATATCCCAACGGGATGAATAAAAATTTGATTTTTAACTACAGCAGGGCTAAGCGTGGTTAACACCTATAGTCCTAGCTATCCGACGGTCGCGAACGACCGATAATTATACCTAGGGTTACAAATGAGGGATAATCAGACCTAGGTATCGTGCAACTAATGGGTATAGCTATTTCTACATAAAATATCGATATTAATCACATAGCATGCAGTGTTTGTAAACAAAATATTCATAACTTTGCATATATGGGATTTCGATATGATCAAAGTGGGGATGCTTGCCTGGCAGTTCTTGCTCTGGCTCTGAACGCGGGGGTGATGCCGGGTCCTCCTGGCGCACGTACGTCGCTCCGTCAACTACGCGCCAAAAGAGCATCAAATAAGAAACGACCCAACACTTCAGTAAAATCAAACAACATACGGTGCAGAAAAACTTGAAGAACTAATAGGGTTTCCGGAATGATGGGAAGAGGGTCTAACTAGGTTTTCGGACAGGAATTTGTTGGACGGCGATTAGGGCATGGGAATGCATATACTTGGGTTTAAGTTAACGATTTGACTCTAAAAACTCATGGCTTAGGTTTACGGGGATAGAGGATGCTTTTGACGATGGGTATATGCGTTCATAAAACATAAAATGACGATGCATAAATTTAGAGAAAAGCGTTTATGCTTTTAGGGTTACACGATCAAGATCACCATCGTTGCGTTTTCATGGCTGCTAGGGGTGCTCTAACATATTTGCATATCGGGTCTCCCTTTTATATCATTCTGAAACTTACCGGGGTATGTCGCACGTGCGGTTTAAAGAAACAATAATACGCTAAACTCTATTCCACTATTTGTATTCCTAAAAGGTTTGGATTTTGAAAATGTGTTCAAACTAAAAGCTAGAATTCTTTTTAAGGTTCCTAGAACTGGGATTGCTTCTGGAAAACCGGCCCCACAGGGACCAAAACTAGATGAACTACGATTAACCCGGTTCTGGAAATGAGTTTACGCCTTCTACTGGCTGAATTACGCTTTCTATAGGGGAAAACGGCCCCGGACTGGTGCACAAACACTCACGGTTACTTGGGCCGGCTAATGGGCCGACGCGCTGGAGCTTACCGAGTCGTTTTTCTTACCCGAGCGGTTGCTTCGACAGCAGTTGGTGGCGGCGGCGGCGGTTAGAGGTGCTAGCGGTTGGAGCTGCCGGGGGTTAGGTCTGCCAGGGAGCTCGGCTGCTCAGCTGTGGAAGCCGGCGGCAGCTCAGGTGGTCAAGGCGGCGACTTAGGTATGCTTGGGCCGCGGATTGAGCTGGGGCGCAGCTGCGTCGAGGTCGGGACGCTCGGCCGAGGTGAGGCTCGATTCCAGCAGGTCAGAAGCTAGGGTTTGAGAGCTTGCTGGTTTGCTTGCTAGGAGAAACGGAGCTCGGTGTGGGGGAAGGAAATGGAAGCTGGGCGGTTCTTATAGGCCGGCGACGGGGCTTTGCGCCGAGGTGGCCTCTGCCCTTCTTTGCTCCGACGATGGGACGAGTCCGGCTGTCCTGGCGAGCTGTGGCTACAGAGAGAGAAGAGGACGGCCGTGCACTGGTGGCGGGAAGGGATGGCAGGCTGCCCTGGTACAGCTGCTGGCCGGCCACTGCCTTGCTACACCACCGGCGACGAGATGGAGAGGACAGCTGATGTGCGGGAGGCGTGAAGAAGACGGTGAGCTGGTTTTGGAGTATGTCCAGGGCGCGCACGCAAGCGGCATGAGGATGCCACGGGGAGAAACAACGTGGCCGAGATGTCTATCCATGCCACTAGCACTGAGGGAAATGTGTCCAGGCAAATAGGGAAGGTTAGGCACCGACGAGAATCCAATTCCCTTGCGGGACTCGCATGCCACTGCTAGACATGACTAGAAATTCAACAGAGGGAGATGAGACATGAGCTGCCAGGGAAATGTAAAAGAGATGGATAGGTTGGGAGGCTGGTAAAAATACTTCACAAGGTTTTTGACAGCGTTCGGTTGGGAGTTATTCAAGATCTCATGCACCGCGGTATTTTAACGAAAGAGCTCGATAATGATTCACTCGGATATTCGACTAGGCCTATCCATGTTTTATATATATGGCTCTAGTAGGTGTAGAGATCGGCGTGATAGATTATTAGAATTTTTGGAAAGTTATTTTAACGGGTTGTAGTTAAACGCTGATTTTAATCCTAGGGTTTATTTATTTCGTATGTAAATGTTTGCGAATTGAGTCCTATCATTTTATGTCATAATTGAGTTCAATATATTGTTAAGGGGTTCCACGATTTATTTCAAGATTTTCGGAGGGGCCGAGGAACGTTAGGTTCCGCGCTTAGGGTTTCTGGAGAAAATGGTTTAAATGGGACAGGGAGAAATCGAGGGCTGGAATTAGGGTTCCGGGGGTGCGGCAAGGGGTGGAGGGTATACGGAATCCTCGGTATGTCATCCGTCTCGGCTTAGGGTTACTTGGTGGTGAGGTACCGCAGGTACTCCGATGAATACGGTGTGTGTCATTTTATGATATTTGCCGTATTAGGGTTTTGTCTAACTGGAGTGCGTGTGTGCGGGTTTTTGGTGTATTGAGTATATGATTAATGCAAATGCCCTAGCTTACATGCGATGACATGCTCGAAATCAAGATCGGAAAAACTGGGCGTGACAAAATCTAACAAACCTTTATTGCATGGGTTGCCTCTCGTGAAGTGCAGTTGAGGTTGTTGGCTCGACCTCATTCCCTTTTAACTCCTATTGGTGATTGAGGCCACAGAATCTCGATTTGTCCGTAGTCTCTAAGATTTAGTGTAATGGGTTCTATAGCACAAAATTTTGGTTTTTTTTCCTCGGAAAATGCATGACAAATTGGCAAGGGGGTAGGATGAGCTTGAAATTGCCCTCCTACATATCTATCATAGCCCTATAAGTTCTTTAAAATGGTCTTCCTAAAATATCATCTTCCGGCATGTCCACAATAATCAAATCAATAAGAACGAGACAATCTTTAACCATAACAATCACATCTTCTTTAATTCCAGCAGCTTTCTTATAGGTTGAAGAAGCTAAAGTCATTCTCATTTCCAAATTTTAAATGGTCCAAGACCAAAATTTTCATGAAGAGATTTGGGAATTGTGGAAACACTTGCTCCATGATCACATAAAGCACTAATAGTAGAGCGGCCAATGTTAATTTTAATTATGATTCCCAAATGTCTCCCTGCTTGAAAGGTAGTTATTATTTCATTTTAATAGATTCTTCTTCTAACTCTCTAACCGTCAAAGCAACCTTTTTAACAAAATTTTGATAATCATGATCCTTCTCCTGAGCTCTAAGCCTTTCCAAATTCATATTTTTAATCAAATTTTCAACAGTATTATCAATAGTAAATTCATCATCTTTTAGCTCATTTTCATTGCCCATATCTTCATCCGCATTGTGTGCCTATGTTTTCTAGCAAATTGAGTGATAATGAGAGTTTGACACTCAGCTATCTTGGCAATTTGGTGCGGCGACCCACATACTACTCTTTCGGATAATATGCTAGTCTTTGACATATTGTGGACAAAGTGCCTTCTCATCCACAATATATCACACGGAGTAGTACGATAGAAGCATTGTAGCGGTCCATATATTACAAACTTAATGTACAAACTTGAAGAATAACATAAAGTCTTACAAAAATATTTTCAAAAGCATGAAAAATTTAAAACCATTATCAGTTGGTTACAGCAAAAGCCTTATCTACAACTCTTGACTCAAACAACCTATTCTTCTACTTAGCAGCATTCTCGTCTCGGTACTCAATGTAGTAGTCGACACCTTCATCTTCCTTTACCGATGTCTGCTCTTCGAGGACTTCCTCTTTGACCTCGACGTACACCACCATCTTTTTCAAGCATGTTGATATATACATATAGAGGGGCACACACGAGAGAAGAGATATCTAAATCAGATTAGTTACGATTAATGAATATTGCATTACAATCTGTAGTATTTTTGAGGTCGTAGTGTAAGTGTGTGGAGTAACTTTTACCAACAGTTTCGGAAAATTTCCAGTAGCTTAGAAATATTATAATGAGCTTAACTATAAATTTTAAGGAGACTGCAAGAAATCAATCCGATTCATAGATCTTTGATCTGCCCATTATTAAGGTTTCTTTAATTTTCCATCTCGCTTTCTTGCCGTGACTAAAGGTTCAAAATTCTCTTCATTTATATATTCATGCAAATGATGAGATGACATGCACGAATGCCATGATGCACAATAAAATGGGATTAAAGAATTGGGGATGTTACTATTTTTATGTTTTACAGTATAAAACATTTTAAATTTTAATACTCTAATGGAGTAAAAAGGTTAAGTTTGATTTTATAAAATTTTAGGGAAAAGGAATCGATTGATTCGGAGTTATATTGAAGGAGAAACATATGACATGTATTTTTTGAAATATATTCAAATTCTAACCTCAAATAATTTCAAAAATTACGAAAGTTGCCCTGTTAGGTAGGTCTTGATTTTACAAGATCATAGGAAAAGGAATGAGGTTAAATAGAGGTATAACGGAGGAGATATGGACATCTTATCACTTGCTGGAAGAGAGAAAAAGAGAGGGGGAGGTTTCTTGCTAGGAAAGGGTGATGACGTTGTTGGCGTAGTTTAGGAATACATCTTCAGCAAACGGATGTGTCCACAGATCACAGCAGAAGGGGAATTGCGTCTTCCACAAGCAAACACGTATTCCGGATAAGGGGAAGGAAAAATACGCTTCAACGAATAGAAGGCGTAAAGGGGGAAACCCCGCCTCCACTAAATCTGATAGGTGGGCCTAGTTTGTCGGTGACAGTTTTGGTGGTTAAGCAGCCATAACAGTATTTGCGCGCTGTTAGGGCTAATTAGAGAGAGAGGAGGAGGTGGGCTAGACGACGGCGATCACATTGGTTTAGGGTAGCCAGCGGGACCTCCCGGTGGTGGCGGTTGCCACCGCTAGGGACTGAACGGCGGCGCGAGGAGAGGTAGATCCATGTTGAGTCGTTGGTGGTGTGGAGGTTCTCCGGCAACATCTGGTTGCAAGCAGAAGGAAGCGGGGTCAAGGAAGATGCGAGGGTGGTTGCAAGGCTCTGGGGCGGATGAGGAAGGAGGGGAGGGTTAACAGAGCCAAGGGGAGCTCGAGGGCACGAGGGAGGAAGAGAAGGCCTCCTGGCAGAGAGGAGAAAAGCTCAAGCTGCTCGGGGTTGTAGGGGCGATGAAGAGAGAGAGAAAGGAAGGGAAGAATGTCGGCAACCACAGAGAGGACCACCGTAGTTGCTTGAATTGGCCCGACGGGCTCATGATCAGGGTCAAGGGAGTAGATCACCAGGGAATGAGTCGGCGCTTAGGAAAGGAGGTGGTAGGGGTGAAGAAGCTAGAGAAGGAGTGGAGGGGAAGAAGGAAAAGAGGCTCGAGCTGAGGAGAATGAAGAGAGGACGTTGGGAAGGAGCGCGGTACGTAGCTTTTAAAGAGAAGAATCAGAGGAGTGGCACAACCTTGAGGGCGAGCATGTAGCGGCAGGGGAGGAGTTAGGTGCTGCTTCCTGCTCGAATGGGAGTGTGTGCGGTTGGTGCAGCGATAGGGAGCAGTGGCCGGAGCTGGCGTGGCGGGAAGGAGCAGTGCCGCTCGCTACGTCTAGAGCAGAAGAAAAGGAGGGGGGAGAGAACAGTGGAATAGCTGGAGGAAGGGGAAGGAAGATCAGTAGAGAAAGAGAAGGAAGAATAGTAGCCATTCAGTGAAATTTTCCCTAAATGTTGCGCATGAATTTTCGAGAGAAAATTACTGCATAAGAGCAACAAGATTTTATGTCATGAATGGGTTTAAAAATAAGGAGAATTTTACTAGACTTGAGGTAGAGGGAGAAATTCTAAGTTGCAAAGTGTCTAACACCCTTTTTTGGAATCATTTGGAATCCCTACAAATAGCACGAGTGAATGATCATGTATTTTTGGGGGCCAGATATCCACGTAAACTAATAGATTAGGGTTTTGCCTAGATTTTCAATTTTGCAAAGGAATTCGTAAAATAGGTTTTAGGAGTGGGCTTTTCTTATAAAGGGAATTAAGATTAATATTCTTGGAAATATCCCCGTGCCTCAAATTTTCAAAAATCTTGAAGGAACAAATGAGCATATATTGGTGATGAGGTAAACCCGACATGATAGAATTAGAGTTTTGGTTCACTCGAGCTGTGGCACGAGGGTAGCATGAATAACCTTGGTACTTTGGCCTAGATAGACCCATGGTTGAATTAGGTCAAAATATCAACGTATATTCGTGATGGATTGAATAGACGGCCTCAGAGTCGGGGTAGAAAAGTGTCGTATGACACTTAGGGTTTGGAGATGTTTACACTTGCGCGGGTTCCTCAAGCGCAAGCTAGCAATGGCGGTTAGGGTAACATGGAGGTGAGAATAAGAACAGGTAGAAAAGAATAAGGTCGAACGATCGAGTTAGAGTTTTGACCCGTAGCTTGAAAAGAGAAGATTAGGGTTCGTATAGACATGTATATACAAGGGTAGTATATACATGCATATCTTCCTAATAGGGCATAAGAAAGGTGATGGTAGAAGGGCATGGCATAAGAGAGAGGTTCATGCCACATATATGCAAAAGTACCATGTGGGCACTTAGCTTAATTTGGTTACCGGTCTGGGGGCACTGACAAGATAGAAAGGGAAAGAGGTGTCGAAGATGAACTCATGGCGGAAATGCAAGACCGAGTAACCGTGCATGGATACAAGGATATGCAGCAGCGTTGCATGCACTGTCTGGCACGGTTCCAAAGATTTTAGGGTTTCACCGAAACCGAAATTGAGAGAGATAGGAATAGGGAATTACACACTTGCCGGCAAGGGGAGAGGGGAAGAAGGATGGAAGATTTCTGGTTTGCATTGCTTTAGGGATTAGTGCAAGTATTTTTTTGACAAAAGTTTTAATCGGGTGTATTTTAGTTGGCATTATTAACAAAAAAATTTGTAAGCCCTAATTTTCGGGTTATTAGAAAACAGGGTTGTCGACGATTGGTAAACTGCCGATCTTACGGTATTCGTGGAATGTATCTGTGTGAGGGGTAAGGACCGCTAGGACTCAAGGCCCAGGGTATAATGGCGATTGACTAGGCCTTAGGTTTAGTCGGATGGAGGTCTCAGAGGCTCCTCGTCATCAGTAAACGCGATAAGGGGTCTTCATACCGTCTGTCATAGCCATAGCAGCAACCCGCGTTCCCTTGTCGAAGGGGTATTGGATGCTAGTTAGTGAACCTCTCGTAACTCTTGTTCTGACGACATTGCACTCTATCCGGGACGTCTTCTATTAAAGTAGTCGGGGTGACCAGCAAGCGTACGATTTTGTTGGCCTAGTCATACTTGTACCTTCTCTTCTTCCCTTGCTCGGAGTCAGGGAACTTTGCTGCGGGAACCGGGGAGTTTGGTCGGCCACGCCTTAGATCTAGTTAGGTGGGGGGCTCAGTGGCTTCCGTGGCTTCCCCTGTCACCTGTAGACACGTTAAGGGGCTTTCCTCTCATCCCAAACGGTTGCAGCGCGGAACCCTTTTTCCTTTGCTTAGGTTGGGCTGTCGGTACGTACATGTGTACGCCAGTTTCTTGCCTAATGCCATATACTTATCTAGCCCCCAACTGTCTTATTCGAGAAGTTTCTCGGATAGGCAACCTGAAAAAATAAATATCGAACTAGGAAATTGATATTTGAAAAACTGTGAACTGACTGAAGCATCATTTACAAGTTACTGTAAGAAAAAACTGCTAGAAAAAACTAGAAGTAAAAACATCACATCCTCCTCTCAAGTTGTCGTTGGTTGCTCCAGAAACTCTCGTGCTCTTGTCGTGACCTGCTGAAAGAGCTTGTCGAGTGCGCGTGCTAGGCGACGGCGCCCGGAGCGTCTTATCATCGGCTTGTTCGTAACTTGACGACTCGAGGCTGGAGCTGGCGCAACCTGAGATGGACTGGTGGTCGGAGGGGTGATGACTGTGCGATCTTACCGAAAGTGCTTGCACGAGGAACTCTCTAAGGGGACTCGACTATCTCTTTGCTGCTAACTCGAGCGACCTGGATCGGGCGATTTCTCCTGTGGAGCCGTTGTCCTGCTGAGGAGAAAGCCCTTTTTGCCCCGGTTTCGAACTAGTCATAGAATCTACTCTCTGACTTGGAGGGGGTGTTTTCCGAAGTCGTCGCTCGTAGTTGCGGGGGAGGTTTTGCTGACGTAGGGGTGCGCGCAGCGGCGTCGGAGTCTGCTTCCTTGCTTGAGAGTTGATGTTTTTTTGCGAGGTCGAGGCCACGCTTGTCGCAGAGTAATGCTTCCCGAGGGGAGCTCTTTATTGTGAGGACACCCTTCGGGCCGGGTATCTTCATGCACTGGTAGGCGTAGTGCGTTACTGCCATAAACTTGACCAGAGTTGGGCATCCTAAGATGGCATATTCCTGTTCCTGTGGGGAGTAGCCATCGGGCTTCGATGTTGTGAGCCCCCATGCTGATCCGCGTCCTCGAGATCTTTCCCAACCATCATGGATCGCGAGAACCACTCGAGGGTCTGGATTAGATGAAGTGTAGTTCCACTCCATCGGGATACTGTGATTGAGATCTTGATCGTTTGGTCGATCAAATGTTGCAGGCGACAGTCCGGACATCGGGCTAGTCGCTCCTGCTTGGGAATCGTTGTTTGGCGCCAACGTTCCTCCGAAGGCCCTGGCACACTCGGTCCTGAAGCGATCATCTTCGCAATCTGAGTACTCGCCAAGGGCATATTCTCCAAGATCTACGCAGTCGGGTACCGGGTACAGATCTATCTGGCCGGAGTTGTCGTAGAAGCCCAGATCTGGGTACCCACTACATTGCGTGAGAGCGATCGGATCCCCGTCGAACCTGCTTCTTCCTCCTCGGGTCGAACCGAGGAGGGCCATGCAGTCGGCATCATGAGTTGATCGCGACTAGTTGCACGTCTCGCCGACTCTGATTCTTCCTGGACGACTTGAATCGGAGAGGTCCCCACAGTCGGCGCCATTTGTCGACGATTGGTAAACCGCCGATCTTACGGAATTCGTGGAATGTATCTGTGTGAGGGGTAGGGACCGCTAGGACTCAAGGCCCAGGGTATAATGGTGAGGAAGACGCTCTTTTTATACAGGTTCGGGCCTCCCTCAGGATAATAACCCTACATCCTGTTCTTATATATTGATCAAGAAACAATCTTTACAGGGGGTTTATGTTAGTGGTTATCCTAGGCCTAATCCTAGACTAATCTGACTAATCCCGCTAACTCCTTCGAGTTGTTGGGGCTTCTAGATCTATCTGAGCCTTGCCTTGGATCTAACCTTGACCTTTTCCGCCTAGAAAGACTTGTTGGACCTTAGTTTTCCTGTCCTCCCCTATGGGATTGCTGATCCTTATAGAGGGGGTACCCTGAGTCATACCGTGCATGGACTTATCCCCGAGTAGGACTCTGGCTTCCTTAAACGTCAGGGTTGACTTCCTAGTTTAAGGGGTGTCATTCCTCCTTACAGGGGGTTACCTTATCTCCTGAGAATTCTTACCGGATACGTCCTCATATACGGGATATTACCTTATTCATCGTCAAGGGTGTTATACGAGGACACTTACGGGTTCCGCATGGCGAGCTGGTCCCGTTTTAGTCTTCGCTCGACCTGCATCACCACTACCTTGCCGGCCATCCCTTGCTCCTCCGCAGCAACTCCATCTCCTCTTTTCTCTGCTCTTCTTCAGAGTAGTAGTAGGGTACACTTCTCTCTCTCACTCCTTTCTATACAGAAGGCATAGATTGCTTCACATCTGCTGTTTGTTTGTTTCTTTTACAGTAAACAGAACGTGTCCTCCTTCTCTATTCTTCTCTCTTTGTGATCAGTGTTCAGAGGAGCAGCCCTGTTTCTCGCTTCTCTCTACTCTAACCAGTAGAAAGCCATTACTTTATATTCTCTCTTTTCTTTCCATGAAGATGAATCAATCTAACTCTAATATTTAGCAGTCTGAACCCGGCCACCTCATCACCATGCACCACCATAGCCGATGTCATGTACCGGCTCCTAGCCAAAATTGTAACCAGTGCAGTACATGACAACCTTGTCCGTGCTAGATGTTCTTATCAAGAATCCGATCATCCGTGCATGACAAGCTATTGGTGTTGTCAACATGAAGTGACCAAACCCTAATTCTACTATTGATATTGGTTGCTGATACTTTAGATCTGATCCATCTATTAAATGCATTCTCAACTTAAGCCTAGACCATCGGCTCCCCTCTTTTGTCGGAACCAACTTTATGGTAATTGTTGTCGCCTCTGATGGCACAATTCCATTATGAGCCTTCTCCACTTTGGAGGCACCATTGGCCATCTACATGATCATTGGATCATTCATTGCCAACCCATATCGGTGGATATCCGAACTCTAGGTCATACGTCGTTTGTCTCTTGTCTCCTTTACTTATCGTATTTCATACATGTACTAGACTACTTCTATATCTCTTGTAGAAGTTGAATTGCTTGCTTGTCACATTAGGATTGCAAACCTTGATATATTCACAATAAGGTGTTGGTGCTTTGAGGGGTATCTAGCATATTAGGATTTGAGCTTGAGAAAATCCGTTTAGTATAATTCTGCATTAGGATTAAGCCAAATTCGTAAAAGTTTTTAAAAGGCCTATTCGCCCCCCCCCCAGGGACATCTTAGTCACTAAGGTCCTTTTACTGCAAAAATCCATTGAATGTGATCAAATGGCCGTGTGATAATTTTTCTCGAAGTAATCTACCTGTTTTAATCTGGTCCCATCAAATTGATTGTTGTAGATCCATCTGGAGGGTCCAGATTTTGCACACCTGATACTATCCGGATCCGCCCCGGAGGGTCTGGCCGGCTTCTGATGGGGAACAGATTGGATCGGCTAACCAGGCCGGTCAGATCGCCCTTGCCAGTCAAGCTTGGTTTCCTGCACCTTTTTCCCAGGAATACAATCCGGACATCTCTCGATACTAGGACTTTCACCTTAGTCCATACACTCTGGAAATTGACCTTCCAGAGTCAGTGACCCTAGGTTGAACACTTCGACCACAAAGGTCAACATGTAACCACATGCGCCTAGACATGAAGTCAAGGGAAAACTCACACGACACCAACAATGGTCCGAAGCCTTCTAGCACTCACAGCTCGGACTCTTCGGACACGTTAGAACCCAAAGCTCTAGCGTACCTTACATAAAAACAATGCGATGAAATGAAAAAAATGCAAAGACTTAAGCACTCGACACACGACATGGACAAGCTAATCATCTGATAGCCCCTCTTAGTAGTACGGTTATCTAACCTATAATCCGATCTTTCCAAACACCTAGAGATCAGTAAAATAGGAAACCCTAGCTAGGCAGACATCTGCTTTGTGCTTTCCTCTTGAGCTCGATAACGACCGCCATCATTGTCTCTTGAAGTCTTGCATGTTGCTCCCCCAAAATCCTTGCGAAAGACTTTCTCTTGTATTCATCTTCACTTGTCCATCTTCATTAGATGGACCGTGAGCTTTTAAGCTCATATCTTCTCATGATGTACATTTTAGAGCTTGCTCTTCTTATCTTGATGACCAACATCTTGATGTCATCCTTACATGGACTCCATGAGCTTGACTCTTCATCTTATGCCCATGAATAGCACCTAACCCGCGCACACACTTTTTCACATAGAGATATCATGGGTTAGTTCATAAGAGTCAATATGCATATATCTAACCATAGTCACTTGATCATACTATCTCAAGTGACATATTCCTTTTGCTCATGCATTGACCATTTTAAGTCCACTTCCTTGAACTTGTATCTTGGTCAACCTCTTTTCTTGAACAACTTTATGCATGTCTTTTGACTTGATAGAATTCTCCTCGAATCCCGCTCATACTATTCATGCATTACCATGACCACTTGTCTACACCATCTCAAGTAATATACTCTTCATGCTCATGTGTTGACCATATTCAATCTATCCTTGGATTTGCACCATGGTTAACCTTATCTTCCTATTGAGCTTTAGCATCTTGATGCATATCTTTGATTTATGGCATTCTTTCCTAATCCGTCCAATGTTCTTCATACATCATCTATAGACATAACCTCATATCCAATCGTCATGAACATGTTAGTCTATAGATATTGTCATTAATTATCAAAACCACACTTAGGGACTAGATGAACTCTTAGGTAATCTAACATACTCACGCTATAATATGAGATGCTCAAGTGCACATCCGAAGTCCGACTAACTCACGATCGTGAGTTGTTGCATCTTATTTTTAGGCGTATATGAAGGTCCAACCCACCCACGACTTCCTCGTAATGTATCTCTACAATTCTTTCAATAACATGTATTCAAAATCGAATTTAACTACAATCATTTAGTTTATTTGCTATTGATGAGACGCTATACACTACTACATAAGTGCTTATTCTGGACACTTCATCTCAGACGATTCAGTGAAACCGTCTGATAGTCCTCATAGATGGGTCCAAAAATTTAAACCGTCTGAGGTGAGCCATCACAGACGGATCATATCTAGACCCGTTTGTGATAAGTATACCATTACAAACGGTTTTACTTAAAAAAACCATATGTGAAATTGGGCTGAAATCACAAACGTTTAGTTTTCCAACCCGTTTGTGATTAGGTCCGGCCCATTAATCCCACCTATTTAGAGTCCTCCCACCGACAGAGAAACCCTAAATATCCCAATCCCCCCCTCCACACCTTTCCTAGCCTCTACTCTCTTTCTCTTCTCCATCTCCCGCTCCTAAGTCCCGTGCCATCCCGCTCGCCTCTCCCTTTACTGCCCCCTCCACTCTTCTTCCCGTCACAAATCCAGTGCACCCATCTATTCTTCTCCTGTTCTCCCTACAGATCCGGCGCTGCCCCCTCCTCCTCTCCTCCTTCTAGCATGGTCGAGACAACACGGCTACACCGAGCGTGGTGGCTGGTGTAGCACTGTAGCGCTGAGCGCGGCGGCTAGGGCAGCGCTGCAAAGCCAAGCGCAGTGGCCTCCAAATCTGGCACAGTGACCAGCGAGCAGCGCAACCTCAATTGGCACAAGGACCAACTAGGCAACGCAAGTGACAGCACGGCGACATCAGGTCGGAGGGCGGCAGGGCAGGTTAGGATGCGGACGGGTGGGGTGGGGGTTGTAGGCTGCCCGGTCTGTGCAGCAGCACGTCATCCCAAGGCTAGGTCGGGATGTGGGCGGGTGGCAGGTCTGTTGCTGCTTTTTTTTCGTAATTCAACATCACGGTCAGGTCTTGGGAAACCGTATGTGATGATTTTTATCATCACAGACCCTTTCCCACAGATGGGTTGGAAAATCATCTATGATGACATTTTTGACCTATCTATGATGTGGTACTTTGTAGTAGTGAGATCAGTTGATCTAACGGGAGGCTTTAATATATTGCATGTATGAATACCTGATTCAGCTACAACAAATATTCACTCGTCCTAGTCTGGTCATCCAAAAAGGTCTGAAAATGTTTTTCGTTTTGAACTCTAGTCTAATATCAAATATTTATATATGTTGCAAAGAGACAAATTGGAAACCGGAGGCTCATGAAAGCCTCACATTTCTATAAGAAAATAAAATCGGTGGGCACGGAACATAACGATGTAGATTAGTTTTAGAAAAATATATATATACACAACTAATGTTGATGGGTTCAGAATATAGCGATGTAGATTATATATATACATATATATATATATATATAAACATTGCTAATTTTATCTATATTATTTATTTTGATGAGACTAGATTATAACCGTGTAGATAAATAAAATATATGGCCTGCTTATTTCGGCAGGACTTTATTATAACGTATACTAATAAAAGATGTCGTAGAATTCTAAGGTAACTCTAGAATTCTCAACAAATACCTAACCGCGTAATTCTACACAGCTCGCTCCGCTAGCTTTACAACAACGAGATCTTAATTTGTTGCCTAAAAAAGGATGAGATTCCAACTACCACCAACTACCGAAATAGTCACTAGTACAAAACAAGTCTTTTA